>BPTQ01000007.1:108697997-109297997 GCA_019973895.1 Chrysanthemum seticuspe | reverse complement strand
CAAATTCTCTCGATCACTATTCGTTTGATTATTCTCGCACAGCTCGTTGGGACATAACGACCTGGGGAAACACTATACTCTCCTGGACTTCATTGCATTTAGTTCCAGACTGTTTTAAGTTTGTTACGGTTGACCATTCACAAGTGGTCAGCTTGTGTGACAAAACTTGACCGTCTGGGAGCGAATCAAACATTTATGAATTTGGATATGGACACATGGCTTGTATAGTGTCAGGAGCTTTTAAGTGTTTGAAAACTTGTGTGTATTTTATCTTTAGGTATTCAAATGGGTTGAAGGGTTCAATTCTTAGAACACCCTGATTCTCGAATATTTGAACGTATAATTTACTAAGATGGAAATTCAATCCTCAGGACATTTTCGTTTATGCACATGTTTTGCTTGATGTTTATTTTTCATGCAAAGGAAGTGAACTAAATTTGGGGAGGATTGTTGGAAAATTTAGTGCACTTGTGGGATTAGTTCACACCTTGTAATGGGTTAGGAGGTACAGAGTGTACACCCATAAGGTCCATGAACACCCTGACTCTTATAGTGGTTTGTATTGGTAGTGCTAGTAGAAAGTACTGCTTGTGGTTTCCACTGATAAGCAGTGTTTCCACTGAAGCAGTGCTTCCACTGATAAGCAGTGTTTCCACTGACGCAGTGTTTCCACTGATAAGCAGTGTTTCCACTGATAGCACTATGAAAGTACTGATGAAAGTACTGCTTGTAACGGCTTTGACCTATTCAAGTGGCAGTTTCAACTGCTTAATGACCACGTTTAATTGGTCATGTAACCACTAACGGCTATAATGGGGATAATTATGAGGCAATTAATGGGCCGATTAATTCTCATAATTCCATTTGACTAGCTAAGAGTAACCTCTTATAAATAGGAGATCTGTATATGCATGAAAAACACACAGAAAACCATTAACACTTATTAGCGCAAGGGTTATAGAATTGTGCCTAATTCTATAACTACATTTGGTCTTATCCCAAGTAGATATTCGTGTAACCCAGGCATTAGGGTCGAATAGTTTACTTTGGAAAGTGATCACACGATTCCAAGTGATATCTGGTAACCACCTAGTGGTATTTGTTTCTACTGACCTGTTACTTGTTTCTGTTGAATTGATTATCTTAACCCTGTTCTGGGAGCTAAACCCCAACATATTTATACAAGTTCTACTATACTGTTAATGTGACAGTACTAACTCTACAAAGCTAGCAGCACTCCCTCAAGTTGAGAGGTGGAAGGACTGCAAGCTCCCAACTTGGACATCAGTTTTGAGTGTTGATCAGTTGGAAGAACCTTAGTAAAAACATATGCTAACTACTCTTTGGTAGAAACATGAGAAGGTAGAACTTGTCCACTTTTCAGCTGACCTCTAACATAATGACAGTCAATCTCTATATGTTTTGTTCTGGGGAATTTGAGCTTGTCTTAAGAGTGTGTGTTTGAGGGATGATTGAATGTGATAAACAGGAAGTGTGTACTACCACCGTTTGACTTTCATTGTATGAGGTAGGTAAAGGCGTATTAAAGACTCACAATTTTTCCTTTCATTGTGTGAGGTATTCATATGGTTGATGAATTTGACTTTACCAAGTCAAGAACCATTATAGATATCTAGGTTCATGTTGATAAAATGTAGTCAAACAAGTCACAAAACAACTAAAAAAAGTGAAATAAGTCACACACATATAAACCAACCCATACCATATCACCATTAGAAAATTGCCACACAAGTGGAATTTATAAGTTTGCCTTTACAAGGACTTAGAAAATTGCCACATATGTGGACTTTGAAAATATGTCTTTACAATGACTTAGAGAAGTGCCACAGCTGTGGACTTTGATGTTTGCCACTTTACACTTATTTGGACTTGCATTACAGACTTGGATAACATGCATTATACTTAAACACGTAATTGTCTTTAATTTAAAACATGATTATAGGAAAGCCCATTGACTATCATTAGCTTGGCTGGATTGGGTTGGTATATTAACAACTATTCCATCTTGCACACTTGAACTAGGACCAGCTTCAGAGGCTACATTTCCACCTTGCACACTTGAAATAGGACCATCTTGAGAGGCTACATTTCCACCTTGCACACTTGAACTAAGACCAGCTTGAGCAACTACATTTCCACCTTGCACACTTTGCCCATTACCAACACCAGCAACAACTTGACTAGCTTGTCCAGTTCTACTACCACTAGCTTCTGCTTTGTTCAAATACATTACAAAACAAGTTCAAGACAACCCTGATATTTAAATCAATCAAAGAGTTAACTCTGAAAATCTAATAACTACATGTTCTTGGAGGTTGACCTTGTCCTTTGCATGTAGCCTTGTTGTGTCTATTGTGTTCGCAAGTTTGGAAAGTAATGCTTCTCCCTCTCTTGCTCACTTTACCATCTTTTACAAAGGGTTGATCCTCAAATCTAGACCTTCTTCTCTTCTTCCTTGGTCTGTCTACCTGGACATGATGCTTTGGTGGCAACAAGTATGTTGAACAGTTGGTCTTCTCCCGGTAGTTGCTTCCTCTAATTGGTTCAATTAAGTGATAGTATACTTCCTTCCATGTGTTCAACCTATAACAAGGATGTACCCAAGACTCTGGATGGCCTACTTCCTTTCCATTGAGAGCATATTCCAACAAGCTACAACATCATGTTTACAAGGTATCCTTGTCAATTCCCATTTTCTGCATGAACATCTCCTAATCTGTACATCAACAACACACTGATCACTCCATGCCCCTGTTACATGATATTTAACTCATCCATTCCATATCACATTCAACAAATGAGCCTCTTTCTTAATGGCTTCAAAGATTTTTGTTGTAGTAGGGGTTAGAGGACCATCACATTTGGCAATTACACCTTGTACACATACTATTCTCTTCATGGAGTATATCCCTAATGTACTCTAAAAGTGTAATGACTGGCTTGTCCCTAGCTCTAACTATTTTACTATTAAAGATCTTACAAATGTTGTTGAGCAATAAATCTGTAACTGCTCTACCTATAATATGTAAATATGAAAGCATTAAATGATATACATGTCTAACTATCATACCTTTTCAGTGAAATAATAACAAGCCACTAATTGTGACCACTGTATGGATAGAAATAAATAAAAAAAAAATAACAGAAAAATGAGATCTTGCTCAATGTTCAGCTGGTATCTTGTTCAACCACTCATGTGCTTTAGGATTCAATGTCTTCAAATGTTGCATACACCTTTGAAACTCAGCAACAGTTGTAACATATGCACATCTCCACAAAGCATCCTTATATAATTGGCCACTCCAAGACTGCTTCATATTTTCATGAACGTGCCTCAAGCAAAATCTGTGTTCTGCCATTGGGAACACAGATTTTATGGCTGGAATGAGTCCCTGCATAAACCAATTCACTAAGCAAATAATAACTCATATTATGTTGTATTTAAGAATTCAACTAGCGAAGCATGTTACTAATCTTTTGTTTATCACTGATGAATGTGAAATTTGAACTAGGGTTTAGATCTATGTCATCACCCAAGCACATCAAGAACCAAGCCCATGAACTCTTCCTTTCTGCTTCTACCAAGGCATAAGCCAATGGGTAAATTCCATTGTTTGGATCAAGTCCAACAGCTACCAACACTTGGCTTGGAAATGGACCTTTCATGAAAGCACACATGTATGTAATCTTTGCGAAATGCAAGTTAGCGCATTGCTTTTATCGGCAAAAAGGATTTTTCAAGGAATCATTGACAAGTCAAGTCAACAAATATAAGCTCATGTAACATCAGCCAGTGAAGATTGGTTTTGACTGGTTGTCAAGTGGCGAAGACCTAATAAGACGATCCTTAAAGCTCTGGTTATTAGGGTTGGTTCTTGTATGTCTGCAATCGATTTTTGACTCGTATCTTTTGACTCATCCCGTAACGAGTGTTTGATATAACTTCATGAACTTATTGGCTTGTTCCTTGCAAAAGGAAATAATTAAAAACCATGCATTCATCATTTTAAAAACCATTTATCCTCTATTTTGACTTTTTTGTAAGGACCTTATGCTTATATAATCATATCATAATCGTGATTTTTTATTGTAGCAAATCACCTCATTTTTTAAAAACACAAGATCATTAAGCTTTAAGTAGAAACGTAAATGAATTGCACCATTAATCATAGAGACAACAACAAGAGTACCACTAATCATAGAAATCTTTTAATAATGTGTTTTCTTAATAATTGCAACAACAGCAGATAATAACAATAATAATTGGTTTGTAGCAAGTACTAGCGCGAGTAATAGTCCTTAATCTACAATTTAGAAAAGGGAAGTGATTTATACACTCATTAATTTGATTGGGACACTCAATGTACAAACAGTTAAAGCTGTTTATATTTACGATACAACTGTTTATTGCACGTTTTGAAATGTCTCGATTAAATATAAAAGTGTGCAAATCACTTCCTTTTAGAAAAGGACTATTTTCTGTCCTAAATATTTAAACAAAAAACAAATGTGATTAACAACTTTCTAGGGCTGTTGGGCCTACTAACATTAGCTTGCAACAAAATATTCTAACACTGTGTTCTAAGTTTTGATCTTAGAGTGAAAGTGAAAGGAACAAAGATATGGTAATTTTTTTTTTTTTTTTTTTTTTTTTTTTTTTTGAGGGAAAGTCACAATGAAAGAGGGGGAATAATTTGTTTTTTCTGCTAAGACTTTCATCTTAATTTTTGGATGAAAGTGGAGGGAATACAAGTGTGGTGTAATTTTTTTGACCAAATTGCCCTTTATTTTTTTTAACTTTACACTCAATTAAATATATTATGGATATAATTGTCGAATAATATTTTATTTATCACTTTACTCCCTTTTTTTCTTACAACTCAAGAACAATACCAAATTTTTAAAAATCTTTCTTTTTCTCTCCTCACCACTTTCTATCATTCCTCTCACTTTATTTTTTCCTCAAATAAAAACTTGAGAACACTGTAAGCGTGCCATCATATTCTCGCCCCAGAAACATGAAAAAGACATACATCTGAAGAAGAGGCAAAAATCAAACTAATATAATCAGCATTAGTAAATGCGCTCAAGTAATCCGTTTGGTGGTGATGACGATTCGCATTTCTAGTTGAGGATAGATTCCAACACCTCTGTATATAAGACTGAGAATAGAGAAAGCAGCATTATATTATATTCAATCAAAAAACCAATTCAAGAACGATAATTGCACATGAAAATTACAACACATAGAATAAAACATCATCTAAATCTTTAACTCTTTCCAAAGATTTTGAAACACCAAACAGATGCATATAAATAACACTTTGAATAACTAGCTTACCTTATTGGATTTTTCACAGGTTCCAGAATTCATATATTCCCAGGATCATATTGCACAAGATTTACAAGAAGATTCATTTTATTTCATCAACATAACATTGGGTTACATTGTTACAAAGACACTATGCCTCTCTTATTAAATGAGACACACTCGCTTATGTTACAGATTCATGTACTAGACTATTTATAGACTTGAAAGGGTATGACCCAATGGTCATGATGGTTCGAATGGTCATGAACCAAACGACACAACCCTTCAGTTTTTACAGAAATAACTACCAACCGAAATAACTACTTTTCGGTTATAAACTTTCTACTTAACAACTTTAGTCCTTCATCTATCGTTATCTTCATAATACAAGACTTGTACAATTAAAGTCCAACATTCTCCCCCTTAATTGTTTAAGTCTTGTTCTTCTAGTCTTCATGTTCTTCTCCGTGTCTTTTCTTTCCTTCTTCTTGTCTTTATGATTTTTTGCTGCTGTTGCTTGTTCCATTCCAACGTTACACCACAATACTTCCTTGTGTTTCTTCAATCTTACACCGTATCTTCAACAACTCTTCAATACCCGTCGGTATTCCTTCTTTAAACAAGTGATCAGCCTGTTTCTTCTTCTTTTGTTGTTGTTCGTTTTGCTAAACGTCTTGCCAAACAATCCTTGATTGTTTCCCTGCCTTGGTTTATCATATCTCCAAGCAACGCCTATTTTCATCTTTTACATGCTTCGTTCCTTTTGTTTCTTCCTATCTCGTTGCCACTTTTTTCTTCTAATTCGACTTCAATCTTCAACAATACCTCTCGAATTTGTTGCATTGTTTCTGTTTTGATTCGAATCAAAAATAAACACCACGGTTCCTTCTCTTTTCTTGTCGAATTTTCCTTGCCAACGAGTCTAAACAAAATAGTTCCACAGCCTCCTTGCTTTGTTGTCTTGAATCACAACCAAAGTCTCCTTTGTGTGTTGTTCTTAATCTCGGTCTCTTTGAAATCTTAGAACCTTCCTACACACAAACCCTTGTGTGTTTTTCTTGATTTCTTATCTAGAAATCACAAACATTCCTACACAAAAACTTGTTACCAGCCTTGGTAACCCTTTACCGAATCAACAGTCCTTCGTTTTCAGATTCGTTCCAGCGAAACAAAACAGTCCCTTCTGTTTGTTTCTTCTCGTTGTTGTTGTTCTTGTGTTGTACCGACACAATCCTTGGTACCATGTCTTGGTAACCAAACCGAACCAAAAACAGTCCTTCGTTTCTGATTTCATTCCACCGAAACAAAACAGTCCTTCGTTTGTTCCACGTATACGTTCTCTTCTCCACAACAACGTTCCTTGCGCTCTAGTCCTGCGTCTTACATCTTGCGCGCTAGTCATGCGTCTTACATCTTGCTTTGTATCTTTTTTCAAACCGGTTTTTACAAAGCCATCCCACTCGTTCTCTATACAAAACGATGTGTTCTTACTCCTTTCTTCCTGTGTCGCGTTGACAGCAAAACACAAAAGAAGTATCCTTTTCTTGTTTCCAGCGTTGCGTTAATAGCAAACACACAAGAAAATGTTTCGCGCTTCCTACTCTTGCTTCTACGCTTCTTTCAACGTCAAGAGTTGTAATAATTCTGCGCTATTCCACTCTTGCTTCTACAAAAGTTTCCTTCTTGTTTTGTTGTCGCGAATGATCACAACAAAACTCCACCAATTCATTTGATGTCTATGTCCGTTGGTTCTTGATTGTGCACTATCTTCCCCAACATCCTTGGTGTCTTCTTTTCTCGGTCTCTTGATCCTTTTGATCAAAGACTTGAATCATATCTTGTATCCTTGCAACAACCTTCGGCTCTGATACCATATTGGATTTTTCACAGGTTCCGGAATTCATATATTCCCAGGATCATATTGCACAAGATTTACAAGAAGATTCATTTTATTTCATCAACATAACATTGGGTTACATTGTTACAAAGACACTATGCCTCTCTTATTAAATGAGACACACTCGCTTATGTTACAGATTCATGTACTAGACTATTTATAGACTTGAAAGGGTATGACCCAATGGTCATGATGGTTCGAATGGTCATGAACCAAACGACACAACCCTTCAGTTTTTACAGAAATAACTACCAACCGAAATAACTACTTTTCGGTTATAAACTTTCTACTTAACAACTTTAGTCCTTCATCTATCGTTATCTTCATAATACAAGACTTGTACAATTAAAGTCCAACATACCTTTCAACGGATTATGGTAATCATAGCCCCCACACGAATGCTCAGCACTTCTCGGTAGCAAGCCGCATGTCTGGTTGGGAACCAACCAGTCTTCTGAAAATGAGAATACAAAGTTGAGAAATATAATTGTACTTGAAAAAAGTTAACTATATTTGGTGGTGGATTAAAAAACATGAATTCCCAAACACTTGAAAAAGATAAGTTCTCAGACCAGTAAAAAAACAAAATTATATATAAGGATAAAAACAAATAATTGCAAGTTTCTCAGCACAATACCGACCTATCTGTGTGACTATGGTCAATTTGGGTTATATCTTACTGGTTACAGCCTTATGGGTCAAACAAGTTTAAATTTAAAGGCTAGCTAAATGTGAGAACCCATTAAACAAATTTTAAGTCAGTCGACCCAACACATTTTATCCCCTCAAAATTTACCCATATAAAAGATAATAGAATAGCACATACACAAAATAAAACCATATATAACCTGAGTTACTCCTCTTAATCTCCCAAGATTTTTGTTTCAACAGATGAGCGTGACGTTCAACAATGAGGCGAGCACCTATATATTGTTCAAACAACTCAATACCAATTATAGTACAAGGTTAAAGCAACCATAGGGTAAACCAATTATTATCATTAGTTTCATAAAGATTCTGAAATTTATAATAATTATAGGGGAACCAAGCTGGTCACACTAGGCGCTCAAGTTAAGAAATAGGATGATAACGCTACACGCGTCGTTCGGGGTCAAGGAAACTTCCTTTTCTTCGAGCAAGTTTTATAACACCCTAGGCAGTGAACCTAATCGTTGTAGTGTAGTGATTAGGGTAAGCCACGGGTATTGATATCGTTCTCTAGGGGAATAGGAATGCTAGTGAGAAGTTACTACGCTAAGGTTGAGGTTGAGGAAGATTATTTTTTATCTTTTTATATTTTTTTTAGAAATTGAAAAGGTACGAATCTCGGGTATTGGATTTGGGGGGTTGGTATTGCTACCGATTACTCTACTATTATCTAATTATCTAAGCTAAGGTTGTGATAGTCTATGTCTAATTGATTTGTACTCGTATGATAGTTTAAAGATGTGTTTACTTAGGTTTTACTACTCCTTAATTATCTCCTATTGATGGTTGATTTGTCACGTCCTTATTCCTAGTTGCGTTGTGATTCTAAGGCTATAGGGCGTGCTTGTTTCCCTAACTCTTTGAAATTACCAAAGGGTCTTGTTTACAAATCCTCTAGTGATTTATAGACGCCTACTCTACGGTTGTCCTTGAATACTTTATCCTACAATTACCTAGATAATTATATTCTAAAGTTCACAAAGAAAAGTCAAGCATTAAGTACACAACGAATAATCTAGCGCACTCTAGATCATTAGTCAACTAAGATAAGTATCAACCAATCAATATTCAATAATTAAGTTTCATATTCCCTAAGCAAACACACAAATAAATTAGCCGGACATGGAGAACATGCAAGCATACACACAAATAATCAAAGACATAATTAAATTAATGAAGTAAATACTTATCTTGATGTATAATAGGGTTTAGAACCCTAAAATACTGCACAAGAAAGCCTTGGTTCGGTTTTAGGTTTTTACTCCAAAAGACTACCCACAAAAACTGAAAAATTCGGATTCTATATATAAGATTACATCTGCGACGGCGTCACCTTATGTTTCGTGACGCCGTCGTGTCGCCGTCATTAGGGTTTCGTCTTGGCCACGTAAACCTTGCGACGGCGTCACCTTATGACTGTGACGCCGTCCCCTTCAGCTCTGACGCCGTCTTGGCTGCATCTAGGCCGTCTGAGTAGCGACGGCCTATTCCTTTAGAACCTGACGTCGTCCCTTGAAAACATGCAATTTCGCCTCTGAGCCGTCGCAAAATGCCTTCCCGACGGCGTCGCAGATATGCAGTGACGCCGTCGCCTTATGTTTCAGCAGCTTTGAGTGTCTCGATTCTGACTTTGGCCATTTTCTTCGTATATTCGCGCCTTTTCGTCCAAATAAGCATCATTCCAGCATTTTGCCTTCAAGAGACCTAAAAAGTGAAAAGGAACGATATTAAGCAATAACGGATACAAAAGTGATCGAATAAGGGCTTAAATGACCCCTCAAAAAGGTACCTTTTAAAACCTTATCAAATATCCCTACACTTGGTATTTGCTTGTCCTCAAGCAAATGTGCTTTTAGCCAATTAATTTATAAGTTAGGGGTCATGAAGCATCCATTCAAAATGGTCCACAACACATATAAGCCCCGCAAAAGTCATAACAAGCACGGAAATTACATACTAGCACCTCACATGGGGTGTTTGGATACTCACATCTCTCTCGGGTGTATATATGAAATATAACAAATCGGAAATGGAAGATAAACACTCATTAACCGGTCCTAGTACATAGATTACCATAGGCTTGAGAATAGATCAAACCTCCGTCGCTTTGGCGTAAGCACCTAGGAAAGACTATCAAAGAGGTCTTTTAAAGGGTTGTAACGTTAGGCTTACGGTAAGGAAATGAAGGGTTTGGTGGGATAGGCTATTTAGTGGTGGATAGTCAAAAATCTCTATGTTGCAAGTATACGAAGAATGGCGTTGCTAAGCCAAGACTCGACACTCTAAAACTCTAGGCAACGAAAATAAACAAACATAATTTAAAAGATAGATGTAGGATGGTAGCCCGTATGGTTTTTTTTTTTTTTTTTTTTTTTTTTTTTTTCATACACTTTTACTCTACCATCCTCTACGGTACATCAAAATGATAGGGATTTATAGACACATCCCTACACTTGAGTTTTTATTACTCTAACACTAATTTGACCCGAATTGAAAAGATCAAAACACTTGGAGTACATTATTATGCAAACAAAGGGAATTTGAGTTTAACGTTCTCTTCCCTATATTTCATAAACTTTAACTTTTCCCATGAATCCCAATCATCCCAAAACTGTATACAAAGGATATGACTCGACTTAGCAACTCATGCAAGCAACCAGATAATTGAACTAAGGGTTTTGGGTGATAACATAAATTTGCACTAAAAGTGAGTGCAATAAAGGGTAGGCTAAGGCGATTTGGGTGTATATTTGGGGGTGGGGTGTAAACAATGCTCTTCATTGATATTCCGGAAAAACCGAAACATCACGAGAACCGCGAAAAGGATAGGCTCTAAGGGGTTAACTATGGGTATCGTGTACTAAAGATGAGTACAACGCAAAGGGTGTGGGGGAATTACTCAACCGAGGTGGAAGAAGTAATTATATTACAGGTATTAAACAAGGGTTTATCCTAATGCCTCTTATCATTTAGTTATTCCTAACTACACAAGTGTAGTCTCACTAGCGATCTCGGAATGCATCACAAAACAAGTTCTAGAATCTAATATACTACCGGTTCACACTCTAAGCATTAAAGATGAATGCTTTAATTCCTACTAATCTAAGGGCGATCCTCACATTTTGGGTGGAATTTAGGTGGTAAAGGGTTTTTGTGCTAGTCATGCAACTTCCTATCCATGAGACGCTTTTGTTAAGACTAATGGCCCACTCCTATACGTCATGAAAAAATTTTAAATTTGGCTAAAATTACCCTAACCTACATTTTCTCATGGTTTATTACACAAATACACTTGGACAAAGCAAACAGTCAAGGATAAGCATAGTTTCAAAGTTCCCGTTTATTTTCCCTCCCTACACTTAAACTGAACATTGTCCCCAATGTTCCCCGAAAGTATCAAAGTTATGATAATAGAAGGTAATTAAAAACGAAAGAAACTAATACTCCCCTGATTAGCTCGGTAGGATCCGTGAAAAGTGTTGGTTAAATCTTTTCCAAGAAGAGTTTTTGCGTGAAAGGCTCCTTCCAAACTTGTGTAACTTCTTCTTGACAAACTAAACCTGCACACTAGAAGAAAACAAACGAAACCTTCGCGTAAAATCGGCGGTAATAATATACATAAGACTCAATTTAAACTAGGATATAATGCTTGTCGAATGGATGTTTACAGAATTTGTTTTGAAAGTTAAGATCTGGAAAATTCCAAAAATTTATAAGTAGCTCAGAAAACGAGAAAAAGTAATCTGATGTTTTTACTCCTTCCTGACGCCGTCAGGTTATCCTGACAAAAACTGGTCTGCGATTTTCTGGAAAAATTTCTGGAAAATTTACATCTTTAGAATCTGGAAAAATTTCTGCAAAACATTCATTATGACTCGATACAAGCATTTGACTCGAACAAACAAACATATATATCTTTTAATTAATTGTTATTCTCATGTTCACGTTTCTTATGAAAACGTGTGTAATCCTCCCTACACTTATCCTTTATGTAAAATACCTTTATATGTAATTAAGACGAGGTTAAAAACAAAATAAAGCATTTTTACAAATCTAAACATGAGGACAAACAATTAATAAAAGATATATGACACACAAATGAAAATGAAAAACAAATACACATGGGTTGCCTCCCAAGAAGCGCTTGTTTTTGTTCGAGTCACGAGCCTGACTCTACCCTTATTTAACAGATAAAGGGGGAGTTTTCCCTACACTTAAGTTTAAGTGCGGGTGATAGTAGCAATACACACCCTTAGGGTGGAAATTTGCTACGTGAGGAGAGGGTGATGGGTGATTTATATGCTCAAAGGAGTGTGCTCCATTCATTATAATCTTACCTAAGTCTATTGGTGTAGCGGGTGAATCAAATCTCCCTCCTAAAAATGGATCATCTTCTATCAACTTCAAAAGATTCTTAGTTAAGGATCCATCTTGACCTAATAAACCCGGTTTAAACCCATAGTGTTTCTTGTTATCAACCATGAATGGGTGATATAAGTGTGTAAGGTCATGGGTTACTCCTATTTTAGCTTCCACTCTACATGGCCTAGAATTTTCCACCTTTATCAAGCAACTACCCGGACTATCTATTTTGATGGGTGGATTGGGGCCTAATTCAATTCCAAGATTCACATCTAAAGACGGAACATTGGGTAAGGTTTTTGGTTGAGGCTCCGGTTCATCAAAATTAGGAACTTCCCTAGGACTAAGAGAGAGGTCATGACAACAAGCATCTAAACCTACATTCTCTAGTGGCGTTTGGTCCAAAGGTTCTCTATCAATCGGGGCTCCTATAGTCTCTTCTACTTCTTCCGGGTAAGTTATAGGTGATGTGTATTCCTGAAGTGATGGTAGGGCTTGTGGGCTTGGAGTTTCCACCTTTTTCTCCATTATATCTAGACCTACGAAATGTTCATGTGTTTTAGTATGATCTGACCAAAATACACTCCTAAGCATCTCAAATCCTTCTTTAGCCATTTCAAATTCTTGGTCCGATTCATAAGAATTATTCTCAAAAATTTGATCATTATGTTCTATTTTCCTAAAGGATTCCTCACGCGTGTCATATGCTTTGAAATCTATCCCACGCATGCAACTAGGCAGTTCAACTATAACCATCTCACAATCTTGTTCGGGCTTAGGTTCCATGTTCTTAAAAACTAGGTCTTTTTGATCATGGTGCCTAAGATCATTCAATTGATGGTTTATGCATAGGAGGCTTTTTTGAAAAATTCTCCAGATGGTGTCACTAAAAGGAGTTGATCCTGATAATGATTGTTGAATAGAAGCCACACAAGTACAAAATGTATCAAATCCATCCAACCTTACACCCATCTCCTTTTGGATATCTCTAAGTTCACTCACAAATTCATTAGAACAATTAAAACCAAACCAATCTGCGAAATTCAACTGTTCCTCATTTGTTAATGATGCAAATGCAATTTCACTTGCCATAGCGACAAATGAAAAGGGTTTTACGAACACAAACACGAAGAAGGGGGATAGACTACAAGGAAGCTAATAATGAGAAAAAGTTTACTTGATAGGAATCAAGCAAAGAAACCTAAACGAGGTGGACTACTAACTAGCTATTCTATTCCCCGGCAGCGGCGCCAAAAACTTGATAACGCTACACGCGTCGTTCGGGGTCAAGGAAACTTCCTTTTCTTCGAGCAAGTTTTATAACACCCTAGGCAGTGAACCTAATCGTTGTAGTGTAGTAATTAGGGTAAGCCACGGGTATTGATATCGTTCTCTAGGGGAATAGGAATGCTAGTGAGAAGTTACTACGCTAAGGTTGAGGTTGAGGAAGATTATTTTTTATCTTTTTATATTTTTTTTAGAAATTGAAAAGGTACGAATCTCGGGTATTGGATTTGGGGGGTTGGTATTGCTACCGATTACTCTACTATTATCTAATTATCTAAGCTAAGGTTGTGATAGTCTATGTCTAATTGATTTGTACTCGTATGATAGTTTAAAGATGTGTTTACTTAGGTTTTACTACTCCTTAATTATCTCCTATTGATGGTTGATTTGTCACGTCCTTATTCCTAGTTGCGTTGTGATTCTAAGGCTATAGGGCGTGCTTGTTTCCCTAACTCTTTGAAATTACCAAAGGGTCTTGTTTACAAATCCTCTAGTGATTTATAGACGCCTACTCTACGGTTGTCCTTGAATACTTTATCCTACAATTACCTAGATAATTATATTCTAAAGTTCACAAAGAAAAGTCAAGCATTAAGTACACAACGAATAATCTAGCGCACTCTAGATCATTAGTCAACTAAGATAAGTATCAACCAATCAATATTCAATAATTAAGTTTCATATTCCCTAAGCAAACACACAAATAAATTAGCCGGACATGGAGAACATGCAAGCATACACACAAATAATCAAAGACATAATTAAATTAATGAAGTAAATACTTATCTTGATGTATAATAGGGTTTAGAACCCTAAAATACTGCACAAGAAAGCCTTGGTTCGGTTTTAGGTTTTTACTCCAAAAGACTACCCACAAAAACTGAAAAATTCGGATTCTATATATAAGATTACATCTGCGACGGCGTCACCTTATGTTTCGTGACGCCGTCGTGTCGCCGTCATTAGGGTTTCGTCTTGGCCACGTAAACCTTGCGACGGCGTCACCTTATGACTGTGACGCCGTCCCCTTCAGCTCTGACGCCGTCTTGGCTGCATCTAGGCCGTCTGAGTAGCGACGGCCTATTCCTTTAGAACCTGACGTCGTCCCTTGAAAACATGCAATTTCGCCTCTGAGCCGTCGCAAAATGCCTTCCCGACGGCGTCGCAGATATGCAGTGACGCCGTCGCCTTATGTTTCAGCAGCTTTGAGTGTCTCGATTCTGACTTTGGCCATTTTCTTCGTATATTCGCGCCTTTTCGTCCAAATAAGCATCATTCCAGCATTTTGCCTTCAAGAGACCTAAAAAGTGAAAAGGAACGATATTAAGCAATAACGGATACAAAAGTGATCGAATAAGGGCTTAAATGACCCCTCAAAAAGGTACCTTTTAAGACCTTATCATAGGAACATGTCATATTTTTTGAACTAGCATCAGGTTGTCGTAAAGGAACTAAATACATATACCTTCCATAGTTATGTACTTCTTTTTCAAGCTAAGAAACCGAACAGATGCTATGGATCTCTTCCTACCTGCATAAGAAACTCACGTCAGACTGTTGTATAGATAAGAAAGTATACAAATATATATATTTGTGTGTGTGTACTAATTACCTTTCACAGCGGTATAAAATCTTTGAAGTCGAACTGACTTAGGTAAGAATCTCTTCTTTCCTGCAAAACGTAAGATAATATATGTAACTTGAACATTTAGTGATGAACTTTTGTAATAATATAATATTTGAAACGCACGCGCGCGCATACGTCTAAAGATGAATTTGACAAGAGCGTGCCATGGATCCAAACCATCCAGCCCATTTTGCAACCTGTAACTGGAAGCATCCAACAAAAAATACGGTAAAAAGAAAAACAACAACAAACTGTAACCTTTCCTGGGACTGCATATTTCGGCTTCTATGGCTTTCTGTTTATCTGCACACCAAACAACCACGAATCGATCAACAAGATTGACAGAGAAACACAATATGAACAGCAAAAACCGAGACAAACACATGAAGTATCCAGAGAATATAACCATTCACAGCTTCGTAAAGATAGATCAGGTCATTCCTCTCTTTGAATTTGCTACCTGCACACATTGGCAACACGGATACGACAAATCTGATCATCCAAATAGAGCCAATATTGTTTTTAACACTATTTTAGATATCCAAATAAATTTTTTTGGAAGATGTCAACTATTAAGACGAGTGCAAAAAATATATATACAATAAAAAATTAAGATAAAAAGGTAACCTACACTTGTTCAAACAATTTATGTAAAGTTAGAGAGGGATGGTGATAACTTTTGTACAATATGCAAAGAACACAAGTCCACGCAAATGTTTAGTGTACTACTCTCTCTAATTGTTAAAGACTTAGATCTGGAAAAATGTTCAAGTGAGGTTATGAGTAGGTGACTGGGTTGTTGCACAATAATTGCATAAGTCTTGTGGTATATTTGTAAATAAAGAAACATGAAGGACCAATATTGATAGTTAGATAGTTTGTAACCATATAGCGGTTACAGAAGTTAGTTATTCGGTAGTTATTTTGGTTAATACACCGAATGGACACAATGGTTCAACACACCGGTTGGAACCTTATAAATAGTCATACATGTAAACGTTTTTAGTGTGTCAAAGTGCAATGTAAATAGTTTATGTTGTTAGTAAATATAGAATCAATTCTTGTTATATCTTGTCAATCTTGTGTTGAATAAACCTGTGATAAACATGTGCAACAACGATTCTACATTGGTATCTAGAGCCAAAGGTTCAAAACCTGGGAAATGGCATAAAAAAAGAAGATTGCAAGATTTTAAGTTTGATTCAACTTTCGATCAAGAAGATCAAAAGAATTAGAAGGGAAGACGACACCAAGGATTGTTGGCGCAACAATTCTGAAGAATAAAGTACGGTTGCTGGAAGAAACAAACTTACAAGGCCTGACAACAGGAAGACAAGGATGCAGTTAAAGAATGCTATAAGGAGTACATAGCATTGGTGAAGATATACTACGAGGAGGCAAAGAGGGTGCAAGGAAAACCAGATGATGTGGCAGGGAATGGCAGAGGTGCTGCAGACATTCATGGACCACAGGTTGATGCACAGGTCGATGTTGACGTAGAGGATGCACAGGAAGAATCTCCAAGGAAGAGATGCGAGACTGCACAGGATGTTGTTAGATTGAAGGGCAACATGGAAGAGACAAAGTTTGGAGTCAGGTTTAAGGGTTTGTTGTTTCTGAAAAGAATACCAAGGCGTGGTAACAAAGATTGTGTGTAGGAAACTTAGTGATTTCAAAGAGACCGAGATCAAGGACAACACACAAGAAAAAGGCAACGTGGAGAAGTTAGTAATATCGAAAAGAAAAAAAGGAGAACTCGTTTGGTTTGTTGGACAGAAACAAATTCGACACAAAAAGGAAACCGAAGGTTTTGGTTTAAAAAAAAACGAGGCAACAACAACAATAGTTGGGGATTTGGTGATACTAACACGGAGACAAGGGATGAAAAACGTTGTGGGTATAATTGTCTATATACCGACACATGAAAGGAATACTTTTGTTGGGAGCGGCGCTTGAAGACCGACACAAAAGAAAGAACGCAGAAACATCCGGAAGACATTGATCTTGACGAAGACAATGGAAAGGAAGAATGCGAAGAACAAGACTTAAACAATTAGGGAGGAAATGTTGCACAATAATTGCATAAGTCTTGTGGTATATTTGTAAATAAAGAAACATGAAGGACCAATATTGTTAGTTAGATAGTTTGTAACCATATAGCGGTTACAAAAGTTAGTTATTCGGTAGTTATTTTGGTTAATACACCGAATGGACACAATGGTTCAACACACCGGTTGGAACCTTATAAATAGTCATACATGTAAACGTTTTTAGTGTGTCAAAGTGCAATGTAAATAGTTTATGTTGTTAGTAAATGTAGAATCAATTCTTGTTATATCTTGTCAATCTTGTGTTGAATAAACCTGTGATAAACATGTGCAACAACGATTCTACATGGGTGTCCTAAAAACGGGGCAACTGGGCAAGTTGACCTGCGGGTTTTGTAACACGTTGCCTATATACATATAGCATGTTTTACGGATACAGAGAACAATTAATACTATTGAGAGAAGACAAATATTTACAACTGATGACCCAGTCAAAAGATGGAAGTAGTAAAGGCGCACATGGAGAACGAACAAACTTTATCAGTGTTCTTCGGCGCTCAAAGCGATTGATAAATACTTTTGCTTCATACATTCCAGCAACATCTTCTTCCATTGCCTCAATTGTAAGGAAAAAGATATAGCCAAATCTGTTGGGATAGTATGTGGCTCTTGTAGCCACGGCTCCATATATGTTGTCATGGACACTCTTCTTAAAATGCTAGCGACAAAAATGCGTGTGTCTAAGTTGACAAATAGATAAATAAAAAAAGACTAAATTCATAGAATACAAATAAAAACCAACCTTCCTACACAGCTCGTTGAATGTAGCAACAGCAAAGTCAGTCAAAAAGAGAACAAATGGATCATTGACCCGAACAGACGCTTGTCCAAACTCATCATGTAGTTTACGTTCAAGGAAATATGCAAGCTGTGACAAAAGATAATTAAAAAAAAAAAAAAAAAAAAAAACATGAAAGAAAGAAGATTGAAATGCATTGACAGCCAAGATATATAAGTATATGCAATAAGAATCTAATATTGTGTATACATCACATGCAGCATGGTGTTCAAATTTGAGAAAAGATTTAGTCTCCTCATCAGTCCATGAAACATCATCCTCAACAAGCTCTTCAAGCATGAGTAAAGATTTACGCACGTCATAATGTGATTTACCTTTATTATTCTGCGGAAGCTCTTTAAACATTATCCGAGAATTGAGAGGATAAATGAAGTTGGTTAGATCACGGTGATTACAGAGATCAGATTCTTTCATCATCTGAGAATCGAGATGATCCATGGTGACAGCAGGGTCGGCAATTAGATCACAGTAACTTGCTTCCATGATCTAGTAAAGCAAATAAAAACAAAAGGTTTACAAACAGATATCGATCGAAAAATTAACATGGAATTTAGCAGCAGAAAAGAAGGAAGTAATAGGTTTTGATTAGGGTCACAATTTACAATGTATTAATGGTTCATGGCACCATTCGAGAGCCATTATTAAGATGGTAGATATACTACGCCAAAGGAAGCAAGGAGACCCAAATTTGTCTGGGCTAATACTATAATTTAACCACTCAGGGGTGGCCGCATAGTGGCGAAAGGGCTTGGCTAACAATACTTTTGAGAAATCTCATATATATTTTTTATATGTATAGCTTATATAAGCTGAAAGCCAAACAAAAAAGGAAAAAATGAGCTTAAAGAAACATCCCATCCCATAAGGCTAGCCCCAATGGGGCGATTCACACTCGATCGGCCTCCATTTCGATCGATCGACAAGTCGATCGGCTTGTTGTGCATTTAGTCGATCGCCAAGGTGTTGGTCATGCATACGATCGACAAGTCCATCTCACAAAACAATTCCAACCGTTGCAATTCAAACCAAAAAAAAAATAAAATAAATAACCGTTTGAAATTAAAAAAAAAAAAAATACAATTAAAACCACCCTATAAATACACAACATACTTACACACTAAACTCACAAATCTCATTTCACACATTCTCTATATTCTTTACACAATATGAGTTTTAATTCTTACGAGCTATTCATTGCCGATTCATCATCAGATGATGAAAACGAAGTTAGTACCGAGTTTATGATGTTTGCGGAAGAGTGTTGGGAGGCTATTCAAGCCTCAGAAAAATTCTCACGAACCCAAGTTAATAGGGATCGTGTGGGTGCTCATAACCGTTTAGTTGATGCTTACTTCAGTGAGACCCCAAGATACGGCGATACAGCATTCCATGATCGTTTCCGTATGAGCCGACGACTATTCACACGAATTGTCCGAGATATAACCGATCATTCACCTTATTTCCAACAAACTCCTGATTGTGCAGGCGTACTTGGTATTTCTCCATTGATAAAGTGTACTTCTTCAATCCGTCAATTGGCATACGGGGTCAATGCTGATGCTCTAGACGAATACGTGCAATTGGGTGCGTCAACAATTCGTGAGTGTCTCGAAAAATTTTGTGAGGTGATAATGGAGTTATATGGTCCAGAGTATTTGCGAAAGCCGACGGTTAGTGACATTGACAAACTCTATGCTCATCACTACGAAAGTCATGGGTTTCCTGGGATGATAGGAAGCATCGATTGCACAGATTGGCCGTGGGAGAATTGTCCACATGCTTTAAAAGCTCAATTTTGTAGGGGTGATCACGGGCAAAGTCCTTTCATTTTATTGGAAGCGATCGCGTCCCAAGATTTATGGATTTGGCATGCGTTCTTTGGTGTCGCCGGGATGAATAACGATGTAAATGTTTTACGTGCATCGCCTCTTTTCAATGATCTCAAAACGGGGAGAGCACCGGATGTGGAATTCGTTGCTAACGGCGTGCTTTATAAACGCGGATATTATCTTGCTGATGGGATATATCCGGAATGGTCGGTTATTATGAAGTCCATTAAAAATCCAGGGACGAATGATCACAAACGAATATTGTATAAGACGATGCACGAAGCAGCAAGAAAAGATGTGGAACGTGCTTTTGGTGTACTAAAGAAGAAGTGGCTAATGATTAAATATCCGGCTAGAGGGTTAGACAAAGAGCGTCTATCGCATATAATGTACACATGTATCATATTACATAATATGATAATTCAGGACGAACAGACGGCGATATCTCCCGTATTCTTTCCAACAGAGCAGCACCGTTCTTATGATCCCATAAGAACGCATGTGGAATCGTTGGAAATTACCAAGGAGATATGCAACAAAACAACTCATCTTAGCCTCAAAGCCGATTTGATGGAAGACATTTGGCATCGTCAGAATCAAAACTAGTTTAGTCATTGTATTGTCGTAATGTTTTAATTTTATTTGAATTATTATGTAACGTTTTAATTATTAATGAAATTTTATTTTGTGTTAAAAATGTTTTTTTTTTATAAAATTAAAAAAAAAAAAAAAAAAAAAAAAAAAAAAAAAAAGAACTTGGTCGCCCTTACTGGGGCACCTAATCGCCTGAAGGTCGCCGGAGAGAGAAAGCTGACGTGGCAGGGAAAAAGAGGAGGATTGAATCCCCTCATTGGGGCTAGCCTAAAGTCCAGGGATAAATGTAGTAGGGATACACTATTGGAACCCTCCCTATGGAGTCACATCCATAGGGAATATTCCCTTTGTCCCCCCATTTTTTCAGTACAACGCAGTTTTTTGTCAGTTTCTGTTCCGTATTTTCGACAGTTTTAAGCGTTTGGCTTATTAAACTTTATATTTACAGTTTCGCATTTTCAGGTTTATAGCTTTTTGATATAAACAAAATTATAAAAATAAAAAAAAATAATAAAAAAAACAAAAAAAAAACAAAAAAACTAGGGAGGGTTCTAATAAAAAACTAGGTACCGTCCTAATAACTCAACCCATACTTATACCTTTGCCCTTCAATAACTTATAGAAAAAATTACAGGTTTGGTCCCTATGGTTTGCCCAAAATAACAACTTTAGTTCGTAAGTCGTTTTTATTACACCAGCAGTATCTAATTTTGAAACTATGCACGCTCTTGGTCCCTATTTTGGATGGGCGTTAGTTAAGTCCGTTAAGTATTTTGCGCTGTTAGTCCTTCGTTAATATTTTTTGCACCGTTAGTCCTTATTTTTTAAAATATAGTTTTCCCTAGTTAGTCCCTCCGTTAATAATAGTTATCGCCCGTTTTTTTACGTTTTCGTTCGTTGTTATCGTTTTCCCCCGTTTTTATTCCGTTTTTTACGTTTTTATCCCTTTTCGTCTTTTCTTATATGTTATCGTCCGTTTTTTTACGTTTTTGTCCGTTTTTATCCGTTTTCGACTCTTTTTTTTACGTTTTAATCCGTTTTTCGTCTGTTTTTTTACGTTTTTGTCCGTTTTTATCCGTTTTCGTCCCTTTTTTTACGATTTCGCCCATTTTTTTAACGTTTTTGTCTGTTTTTATCCGTTTTCGTTCGTTGTTTGTTCGTTTTCTCCAGTTTTTTTACGTTTTTGTCCGTTTTTTTTCCCGTTTTCGCCCGTTGTTTTACGCTTTTGTATGTTTTTTTCCTTTTGCGTTCGTTTTTTATACGTTTTCGCCTATTTTTTTTTACGTTTTTGTCTGTTTTTATCCGTTTTCGTTCGTTTTTTTTCACAAAAAATTTCCAAAAAAAAAATTAGAATTTTTTCACAAATTTGAATCAAAAATTTTGAATAAAAAAATATTGAAAAAAAAACGGACATATTTCTTTTTAAAAAATATTTGAAAATTTTTTTTTCAAAATTTTTTTTTGAAACTTTTTATTTAATTTTTTTTTTTGAAATTTTAATTTTATTTTTTATTTTTTTTCAAATCTTTTTTTCGGAAATATTTTTTTTCCAAAATAAACATAATCAAGGAGTAATTTTTTTGGAAAGAATGTTAAATTCAGTGACATACAAAATTACAAATGAACAACAATAGCCGTAAGTATTACAGTATATATATATATACTTCAAAAAAAAAAAAAAAAAAAAAAAAAAAAAAAAGTGTAATATAATTAGATTTTATAGGGTGACTAAAATTTTCACGTTTGAGTTACATCTTTTTTTTTCTATGTTTGATTAACATATTTAAACAAACAAATTTTTAATTAATATTGTTTTGATCTACGTACTTTTATTTATTTTTGTGCTTTTCTTTCATGTTTCTTATACAAGTAAGTATTATCACCTTTTGTTTCCTCTCTATCTTTTAAGAATATACTAACTAAACTCTTTTATTTTTACACCATATAACATTTATGTTTGAAAGTAGGAAACTCTTGATCCTATTTAAATGAGTTTGCTACATGAGTTTCTATATTTTTCTTAGCGACTTAGTGTGAACTTTAAATGAACCAAATATAAATTAAACATGAAAGGAAACGTATGAGCATACATCATAGTATGCATTTGAATTCAAAAGCATAAAATGAACATTTTGATAAAGTAAATGTTAATAAATAGACATGACTATTACATTATTGAATTAATATTGTAATTGTTATGTTTCAGCAAAATTGGAGATCACATCAAAGCACGGCATAGTTTCACCTCGTTTATACTCCCTCCGTCTCATATTAAATGTCCGGATTTGACTTTTCAAGTTTTTTCTTTTACAATTTTGACCTTAAATATTTTTGCTTGTGTTATATAGTATTAGATAAAAATAATACGTAGTGAAAATACATTTAAAACGCAATATATTTATACATTTTGCATCAAGTATTATGTAACACAACCAAAAATATTTATAGTCAAAGTTAAGAAAGAAAATATTTAGAAAATTTAAACTGGACATTTAATATTGGACGGAAGTAGTAATATTAATTGACCAACTATAATAAGAAAACACAAACAAATATTATGATGTTGGAGTAGAGATTTTGTGAGAAGAAACTTTAAAATGAGAAAAACTCATAACCGAACATTTGAGATGCATCGACTTAAATTAGATGCATCCTAATTGGTTTCAAAATTGAATTTGAAGTGAAACCGATACGAACATTTGAGATGCATCGTCCGTTTTTTACGTTTTTATCCCTTTTCATCTGTTTTTATATGTTTTCGTCCGTTTTTTTACGTTTTTATCCGTTTTCGACTGTTTTTTTTACGTTTTAATCCGTTTTTCGTCCGTTTTTGTCCGTTTTTATCCGTTTTTGTCTGTTTTTATCCGTTTTCGACTGTTTTTTTACGTTTTAATCCGTTTTCGTCCGTTTTTTTACGTTTTCGCCCATTTTTTTTACGTTTTTGTCTGTTTTTATCCGTTTTCCTTTGTTGTTTGTTCGTTTTCTCCAGTTTTTTTACGTTTTTGTCCCTTTTTTTTTTCCCGTTCTCGCCCGTTGTTTTACGTTTTTGTATGTTTTTTTTCCTTTTGCGTTCGTTTTTTATCCGTTTTCGCCCTTTTTTTACGTTTTTTTCTGTTTTTATCCGTGTTTTTATCCGTTTTCGTTCGTTTTTTTTCACCAAAAATTTCCAAAAAAAATTGGAATTTTTTCACAAATTAAAAAAAAAAATTCCTAAAAAATTTTGAAAAAATAAATTGGGAAAAAAATATTTTCGAAAAAAAATAAAAAAATTTGAATAAAAATTTTAAAATAAAAATTTTGAATAAAAAAATATTGAAAAAAAAACGGACATATTTCTTTTTAAAAAAATATTTGAAAATTTTTTTTGAAACTTTTTATTCAATTTTTTTTTTGAAATTTGATTTTTTTTTTTTTTTTTTTTTTTTTTTCGGAAATATTTTTTTTCTAAAATACTTAATGGACTTAACTAACGCCCATCCAAAATAGGGACCAAAAGCGTGCATAGTTTCAAAATTAGATACTGCTGGTGTAATAAAAACGACTTAGGGACTAAAGTCGTTATTTGGGGTATACCATAGGGACCAAACGTGTAATTTTTCTAACTTATATTTCTCTTTTAACTTTTTCAAATAATACTTTTATATTTGTTAATAATTAGTGGATGTCGATATAACTCATAAGAGGGCAGCTATTATGGTTTTACTCTAATATTTATTTTATATATACTTTTTGTAATCTTATATTATAATTAATTGAAAAATACTTTTCATTCTTTCAATCTTGTATTCACAACACGTTATCAGCACACTCTTCAATCGATTTGTAAAGCATGAAAACTCTATGGAAGAATAGGAAGAAGGTACGTTTTGAAACCCCTAATTTCATTCATATATGCTTATTGTCACCTATATATAATTATAGATTTAAGATCATTTTAGAACAAAACATTTTTTACATATTAAGGGATCAATCTTCACCCTCTATCTTCACTCCATTTTCATTTGATATAATGGACGAGATTAATCCCAACAATTTTAAAAAACCCACTTTCATCTTTTTTCTTTCTTCAGATATTAATATCTTTCAAACCGTTAATCATTAAGCGAAAAAATAATATACCATTACGACAAGCATTTAATTATCTTTCTGTATATACGCACTTTGATATACTTTCGACCAAAAAAAATCATGTTTTTCACGTTTTTTTTTTTTTTTTTTTTTTTCGTTACTGAAATTTGCATAAAAAGAGTTTATGCTATTTAGACCTACAACACAGGCCTAAATATATGTCTAATGCATAAATCACTTATACAATTGTATTAAGTATTTTCTCTCTCTAAATTCTCACAAATCATTTTTTTAAATCAACTAATCAAATCATTATGTGAATATAATATATGATTTAACACTGATATCACATGTGATATTACATATCATATGTGATTTAACACTAATATCATATGTGATATTTAAATTAGTGTTTAATCAAATGTGATTTTTTCATGTAAATCTCAGATTCGAAAAAAAAACGAAAAAGGCAAAAAAAGTGAAAAACACGATTTTTTTTTTCTGTTTTCAAAAGTATATCAAAGTGTCCGTCTATAGAAAGACAGCTAAATGCTCGTCGCGATGGTGTAATTATTTTCGCTTGACGATAAACGGTTTAAGAAAAATATTTAAATTATAAAAAATATGTGAAATAATAAAATGCTTTTAATCTCAAACATTGATTTATTTTTAAATGAAGGATGGGGATGAGTCCCTTATTATGTGAGAAAAGTTTGATATGTAAAATAACTCTCATCTACAATTATGTGCCATATTAATTCATCAACTGACTTTTCCTAGTATTGTGCTGTCTTTGTATGTTTATGTGTGATTAACATATTATTCATGGTCTATGTCTTTTGTTTTTTTTAATTATTGGATCACTGTCTCAATATTTATAATACGTGATGATATTTGAATTGATTTCTTAACATTTAAATAAGAGGGTGTTTATGAAAATAAGTGCTTTCATATAAACCTCTTAATTAGCCTTTTATTCGAGAGATAAAATCATAGAAGCTTTAATACTTTCATCAATTAAGAGGCATTAAGGGTTTGAGCTCACATTTCTTCCCCATTAAAAAGAAACGCCTCCTAAGACATATATGGCGGTGGTATCGTAGCTCAACCCACTAAACATATACGCAGTTTAAAATATTAATCTTGTATTCAATGTATATCAAAAAGTTTCATGCATATATGCTTGCTCAATGTGATCTTAGAATACGATGATCATAAGTTATGATTAAAGATCATTTGAAGACAAAAGATTATTTATATACCAAGGGATCAATCTCCACCATCCATTTTTATTTGATCTAATGGATGAGATTAATCCCAACAATTTAAAAAACCCACTTTCATCCTCTTTTTTCAAATATTAATAACTTTCAAACCGTTAATCGTTAAGCGGAAAAAAAAATCATTGCGACGAGCATTTAATTATCTTTCTATAGATAGGCACTTTGATATACTTTCGACAAAAAAAAATGGTATTTTTCACGTTTTTTTTTCAAGTTTTTTCGTTTTACGTTACTGAAATTTGCATTAAAAAATCATATATGATTAAACACTAATTTGAAATTAGTGTTTAATCATATATGATATTAGTGTTATATCATATATGATATGTAATATCACATGTGATATTAGTGTAATATCACATATGATATATCATATCACATGTGATATCACATATCATATATGATTTAACACTAATATCACATGTGATATTCAAATTAGTGTTTAATCATATATGATTTTTTTTCATTCAAATTTCAAGTAACGTAAAAAAGGACGAAAAAACGTGAAAAAAACGAATTTTTTTCTTTTTTTGAAAGTATATCAAAGTGCTCATCTATAGAAAGATATATAAATGCTCTTCGCGACGGTGTAAATATTTTCACTTAACGATTAACGGTTTAAGAGATATTTAAATTATAAAAAATAAGTGAAATAATAAAATGCTTTTATTCTCAGCTATTGATTTCTTTTTAGATGGATGGTGGAGATGGCTCACTTGGTATGTAAGAAAAATTTGATATGTAAAATAACTCTCCTTCATAAGTTATTTATGTAAATAATAATAATAATAACAATAATATAATCAAAACTTTATATATCAATAAAAATCGGTATATACAGTTAATTTGCAATACTGATCTATGCATTTTCGTTATTACATTGTTGGGTGGGGGATCTTTTGCAAAGTGCCATAGATTTAAAAAGTTTAAAAAGTAATTACAGCCATTGGATCTCTTTACCACTAGATCAATGGCCCTTATAAAAAGCGGGATGATACATATTAACGAGGGTGCTTTTGTAATTTTGCACAAAGTCAACATGTGACCTGGGTTTTACATATTATCAATTGTTCCTCATTTTCATCTTTCCCCATTTTTATTTTACGTTATCACCAGTTCTCCATTTTCATCTTTCCCCATTTTCATTTCTAATCAACTTTATGCATAATCATATCATCAAATTCCAGGCATCATCAATCATTTCACATTATCAACTTTATGATAAATTTGGTGGTCATCGATTGTTGAATAAGCACATATAAGAAGTAATTTCGAGCATCAAAGTACAACATTTAAGCCTCAAAAACAACTTAGAATCGAAAACCCAGCAACATTTTTGATGAATCGAAAACCTTGAAGTAAAAATTACAAAGGGAATGTATGAAATTAGTACCCAAAATTCAATCTATGATGAAGATAAGATGGTGTATGTACTCGGTTTAAATGAAAATTAACATGGGCTGGAACAAATTTGATTTGGTTTTATGTGTGTGGGAGTTTGAGTTTGTGAATGTGAATTTTGAAACTGGGTATAAGATGGTGTATGTACTCTTTTTGTATTTTATATTTATTTGTCTAGTGTTGGCATGGATAGTTTGTGATGTACTTTATTTTATTTTGTACATTACATTTACAACTACAATGACTGATGGGAACGAAGATGAATTTGGGATTTATATTTTCTAGTTTTCTCGTATGGTTTATGGCTATGCTCACGAATCTTGTTAGGAATTAGAAATTCCATAGTGAAGTGTCGGTCACCCTAACTATTATCTAGCATAAGTTAGCTCGTAGACATATCGTTATTTATTGTTTATTAGTTTAGTTATTAGTTTAGTGCAACACCGTGGAGGAAGGACGGGTCTTTACCCACTGTATGCCTGATCCACATTCCGAAGGAGGACATTTAGTATGTAACTATAAATACCCTCTTCCTTCCAAGATAGAGGGTTGGACCTTTCATTCTTAATCTAACCTTCTAAGTTTTCTTTCACTTTCTCTCTCTAGAAAGGCTCCCATCCCACTTTCTCTCTCTAAACTCTTAAATCATACGCCCCATTTATAATGATATGATGTGTTTGTGAAATCCAATATGTTACAAATGGTATCAAGAGCCATGGTTTGATCATCTCTCTCACATATCCTTGGATTTCTAGTGGTTTTAGATGGTTTTTGAGTTTGAAAAATTTTAGTGGTTTTTGCACCATTTGGATCGATTCTTGTGTTAAAGCTTGAATTTTGAGTGTACTTTTGTGTTTAGAATCATTGTAAGTGCTTGGGTTTGGATTTGGAAAGCTTGAATCACTGTGGTTGTGCTTGTTTTGGATTGAAAAGTGTGTTTTTGAAGTTTTTCTTGCTAGCGACTTGGCTCTCGTAGTGTTTTTCATCGTAGCGACTTGCTTCAGTAAAAGTTAGCGAGTTACAGTGTTAGTTGTTAGCGACTTGAGCCTAGCAACTTGTCTATTGAGACAAGCCGACAAATAGTACAAGTTAGTGGATTCTCCACTACGGCTAGCGACTTGGTGAGGTTAGCGACTTGCTTCAGAAAATGTTAGCGAGTTGTAGTGTAAATTGTTAGCGACTTGGACTTAGCGACTTGATTCATAGCAACTTGAAGTATAGCGAGTTGCTACTTAGCGACTTGGTGCTTAGCGACTTGGTTCAAGGATACTTAGCGACTTGGTTACTCTAGCGACTTGTCTTGCTAGCGACTTGTTGACTTTTCCCGACAAAACTTCAAACGGCCATAACTTTTAAACCGTAACTCCGTTTTCAGCGTTCTACCCATCAAAACGACCGTGAGAATGAGGAGAATGGCACGCCGAATGAATAGGTCAACCTTCGAGGCCTAAATCCGCTCCGAACAGAAGTTATTGAGGTTTTTATGTTTTTTGACCTAAATTTCTCCTAAAAAACGGGCATAAACCAATCCAAATCTCAACCAAACAACATCTCTGCTAATCCTACAAACAATGATATGCCCTAACACACAATTTTCTATCACTGTGTCGATCCATCAGTCATCTTAACACATTCCATTGGTCATTGCTTAACGGTTTGGTCTTGATTTTAGTAAAATCCCGCGAAAGATTCTATTTCTCGGTTTAAATCACAGACTTGTAAAATCCCGTGTATACATCAACATCATGTCTTACACTCCTGATTCAGTGATTTCAGAAGTACTTAAATTGTATGATGCTGTGGACAACATTGATAATGTATGCTACACTGAACGATTAAAGATGCTTGAATTAAACAATGAGGATGTGAGTTCTTCGTGTTCAGAGTCTGAAGAGAGAGAATTGCACCTGTTTAGACTACAGAATTCCATGCTAAAGGAAAGTAGCATTGAACCTTATCATCAACTTCACTCACACATCATGTTACTCACACCGATTGGAATGGAACGAACATGCAATGCCCTTTTCCGTCAAGATTTATCCACATTAACGGGAACATTACTATTGAACTTAGGACAATTGGAACAACAACTTGATAAAGAAAAGGTTCAAAAGGATAGTTCCAATTGGAACAACATTACTATTGAACTACAAGTGATCCACAACCAATTTCAGTCATTCATCAGTGGGGAATTTACATCAGATTATGATCAAAAATGACTGAAATGTCTTTCAAGAAACACACTGGAATGGAAATTGGCATGTTCATAGAGAAAATTATCCATCTCATGGACAAAGTGGAGAAGTATATTGAGGAAGTTACTTAGAAAGATGAAATAATTGATGAGAGTCTGGTGCAGTTGACAGAAAGTTGTGATGAGTTGGGTAATGTATCAGTTGAAGAATCAGGTGTTGCTGAATGCAGAATAACAGAGACAACAAAGAATGATGCAACAAATTGTTCAGTAACTCATGTTACATATGATGTGGATGCATATATCAGACAGATAAATGAACAGGTGTCATGTGATGAGGTACCCTTAACTGTTCAACATAGTGCATCTGCTAATGTACCTAAACATACTGATCTTAATGTTGAACATGATTCTGATATATGTTCCTTGGTTGAGGCTAAGTCTAATAATTTCAAAACAAATGATATGGTTGATAAAAAGGATTTTGATGAACTTTCAAACAAATTCTCAAAACTTGAAAAATGTTGCATTTCTCTTGAAATTGCGATACAGAGTAAAGAAGAAAGTTTTCAACGTAACAAATCATGTAAAAATCCAGAACTTCCTGAATTCCGTGAACTATTTGAAATTAACACTTTGAAAGCTCAGCTTCAAGACAAAGAGTCAACTATCAAAAATTTGAAGAAACATATTTCTAATATGCATGTGAAAAGTAATTTGGTTACAAGTAATTCTGATGTTAATGCTATTGATGATATTCAACTGAGAAATGTTGAATTAGCGGTTTATTTGGCCAAATTACTAAAGGAAAATGAGTCATTGAGAATGCATCACATAGAACTAAGTGACTCTGTTAAAGAAGCTAGAACAAATTCAATGGAACAAACAAACTCTTTGATAGCAAAAATTGATGAACTCAAAGCTCAACTTCAGGAAAAGAGTTTCGCTATTGTTGCCTTAAAAAATGAGCTCAGAAAAACAACAGGGAATAGTGTGAACACTAATTTGCAAAACCATCAATCTTGGGGAAACCAGTTATTAGACAACCGAATGCGTTTTGATCTGAACGACCAAAATTTTCAAAAACGCTGTTTGCCTCCTAAGTTGATGCGAAACAAGTTTTGACAAAACCAGTCACTTCACCTTACTTGCCTAGGAAAAATGCTATGAATGACTTGTATAAGAACTCTTATCTAGAAATGGCTAGAAAGAAGGCACATATTCGAAAAGACAGAATTTTAGGTGCTAGACCTAGGGTGATGAATTCTACAAAATTTCAAGGCACTGCTAGTAGTTTTAAACCTTTACCTAGGAACACTCAACTAAAGACTATGGATTGGCTTGAATCTAAGAGTAGTTGCGTTTCGAACAAATCTATTCCCATAATAGATCACTCTAAGAACTCTAGATCATCTTCTGAATCCAAACATGCTATTTTCTCGAATTTTCTGAAATGCATCTTTAAGGCAAATCCTGATAATTGTTTTTCAAAATCTCTAATGAAAGTAAATGCTCATGCAAAGGTTCAACCTGTTAAGTCTAGGATTTTCACTAAGTCATCTACTGTGCATATGAAGCTAAACAAACCAAAAACTTCGCCTAGATGGATACCAACTGTTAAATCTTTAGAAACTACGAATAAGGATAAGTCTTCCACTATGCATAAGAATATCAACAGTCCTAGACCTTGCCATAAGTGGATACCGTCTGGTAGAATGTTTAAGGATGTTGGACTTAAGTGGATTCCTACAGGAAAGATATTTACCGATGGCAATCTCGATGTTGACCGTGAAACCCCAAAGGTTTTAGATACTGATGTCACTAACCAAAATATATGCAATCAAGTTTGTAATATTAGTGCAGGTAGTCCTTACTCAGTTGCAGATACTTCGATCCTTCAATACATGGACTGGCTTAAAGTATGGATAACAAAAGGATTGATATCTCATAACTCACGGGTTCAAGTTACTCAACATTGATATTCAATCTTCTTATAACGTCTGTTCACATTAGTTCAGGCCTCGTACTTCATCATTATGGTGTCTGCAGATAACACTTCAGGCCCCGTTCTTCAAAGAAAAGAAATGTGTACGCTCTTCTGTGTGCTTAATCTTCAGCTAAAGAGAAATTCTCTCGTGAATGGCCATTCTCATCTACATTCTCCATCTTCGAGCTTCATGCCTTTCTCCATGTTCGTTTTGTCATCAAGTGGATCTACATTCATTGGAGTTTACTCTTATTCACTTATTCAAATCAAAAATGGCAACACCGGATGCAATTTTTGAGGGGGGGGGAAGTGGATCTACATATTGATGGATGTTTGTATAATGGTCAAACTTGTAACACCCCCAAAATTTCACAGCGGAAGCGCTCGGGTCATGGGGTGCTACTAAATCAATATACACAACACAAGGTAATAAAGAATGGAAATTCTATTCCATTTTCAAAATATAGATTTATTTAAGAAATAGTTTTACATCATTGTTTCAAAGTGCGGAAGTAAAGCCCATAAAAATATATGTTGTCCCACTAAAATTTGTACTAAAATGTTTGGAAACACTTCGGATGCCAGTATTCAACGAATGCCTTTGCCATTGCCCACGCCAATAAGTAAACCTGAGAAAAACATGCTAAAATGTCAACACAAAGGTTGGTGAGTTCATAGGTTTAAGTTTAAGAAATCAAGTTGGACCACAGTTGCACATATAGCATCTCCGTGAATGACACTATATGCAAAAGGCTATTACGCTAGTACCAGGTTCATGCGACCGAAACTACGACAGTGTGCATGCATCTAGAAGCATGATATATAAGAGCCCAACAAGTGTATTTCCAGTACACTCAATCAATACGATATGGTATACGTTCGACGTTTTCCTATCCGGTCAAACTCGAACGGGGGTGTCATCCCCAATAGATCTATTCATAACAATCGCGCCTCCCCAAAGGGAACTAACGGTAGCATAGTTGGGATTCAAGGTTGTTTCACGTAATAGTGTTTTCAGTTTCAGGTCCGAAAAGATTTTTGCATGTTTCTCACCCCATAGTTTTATAAAACAAGTAAATAAGAGTAAAGGTGGAGCTATAAACTCACCTTAGCAGTTCGGTGAATAAAGCACAAAGAGATCAAGTATCAAGTGGCTCCAACAAGCAACCTAAATATATTATGGCAAGTCTCATTTGCAGTTTTGTGTACTCACGACTCGAAGTGTGTAAATAAAATTAAGTGTTTACAAGTGATTGTGTTTAATGTTGCTTGTGTGGCAGAGTTTACGTTTAAATAGTTTCAAAGTGTTTCGTAAGTATTGGCTCTTGGACTACGTATGAGAATATATACTATATATTCACATAAGAGTTCACTCAAATATCGGATCAAGTATTGTCGAAGGATAAACAAATATAAGTAGACAAGTACTTATTAAATTTGTTTGGGTTTCGAGAGTATACATATATATAAGTTATATACATTTATTGAAGTTGGGGTAAATAATATAATTAGACAAATATATTATTTAAATTTTACGTGAATGAGGTCGTCAAACAATTATATGTTAAACATATTCATTTTAAACAAAAAAAAATGATACAATAATATAAGTTATTTAAATTTATAAAAAATTTGGGATGAAAAGTGTCAAAATGTTCAATTTTGAAAGGGTTAAAGTTGTAAAAATTATACAAGTTACAACCTTATAAATGTTTTTAAGGAAAATATTAAGTGTGTTAAAGTTGGAGGGTTGAAAGTGTAACAATTAATGTAAGTTAGGAAACTTATAAAAATTATTAAGGAAATGTTAAGTGGTTAAAATCGGAGGGGCTGAAACTGTCAAGATGTTAAACTTGTAAAAATAATAAAATGCAAAACTGTCACCTCTCCAGGATTCGAACATGTGACCACTCGATCAAAGGCCAAATAATTTACCAACTTAGCTAGGTGATTTTCTTTGTTACTCTATGCGTTTAACTTTTATTAAGTAGTAACTAACTGTTTTATTTTTGTGTAAACACTACCAATGTAACTGAGCATGCATGCGTGTGATTATATATATCTTTTGTGTTCCATCTTCTTTATCTGCTTCGCTACTTTCATTCTTAAGAGATCGTTAATGATTTTAAGTTATTTAATAAGACAAGTTAACGTAAGGTGACCCAAAATTGTTGAAAACCAAGACCTTGATAGATCTTAAGCACTCGGAGATCGTTAGTGTTGCCTATGTAATCACAAGCAAACTAATAGAAGATCTCTACAACTTGGTATTGTAGCGGAAAATAAATACAAGTTATAATAACTAAGAACACTTTTGATCCTCTATGGATCTTTGATTATAGAAACTCTATGTTTCGGATAGTATACAAGACTTGAGAAACTTGAGAAAAGCTTGTCTATTACAAACTAACATGGTTTCTTATATAGGCAAGAAACCCTAATGAGCGTTGACAATTTACGCTCCTAATACTAACATAGACTAAGCATGCATCTAGACAAGCATGCAACTAATCATATTGTTTTGTTAATCATATTGTTTATTCTGAGTAAGCTCTACTTAATACGGCGCCAACCTATACATACGGCGCTGACTTTTATTCTAAACTGAGCTTATCTCTCCTACGTGGTTCGCACTTTCAGCAGCAACACAATATCTGCTTTAACACTTCTGCTGAAGTATAACTTCGGCAGAATCCATTCTTCTTCGGCAGAATCATGCTTCGGCAGAATCAATAGTTTTCCTTAATTCCCAACAATCCTCCCCTAAACTGGAATTTGACTAGGTTAAGTTCCAGTTTCCTTGATAGATCGATAAAACTGTTGAGGATTATACCATTTGACGAAAAATTTCCAAGCAAGACCTTCTCATATCTGAACCACTTCTGAGCTATGAATGGCTAGTCTCTTGGGGATTAGCAACAAAGATTCAGAAGAAGAACATCTCTATGATGACTGAACTGTGAAACACCAGATCTTTGCAGCAACATATGACATCATGTACATCAAAACATATAAGTTCAATACTATTCTCATCACTTCCAGGTGTGTTAACTCCTGTGAGAGGTGAATCATTGAAATTAATGGATTTGATGTCTCTTTACCAATAGCCATTACTACTGGAGTAGCCACATGTTTGAGTTCGGAAACTATGGTACATTGATAACCATATGATTTATTGGCAAACCAGCAACCATATAAACGGATTTGTCTTGTCTTTACCTGTAGCCGTTTGCTCAGGACTAGTCAATTCTTAGAATTGGTGAATTGAGAACCAAAAATGGATTCAGTTGCCTTTACTACATGCCATATTTATGTGGGCTAGTCAATTCTTGGATTCCAAAGAGGAATAGACCATGGTGAATTGATGACCATACAACCCTCAGCAGTTAAGCATGGGTGGTTGCAGACCCTATGATTTTGAGCAAACCATTACAGCTATCAACAGATTTGTTGTGTCTTTACCAAAGCTGTACCCTTTGGACTAGCCAACTCTTTGACATACACAAGGTACATTTGGTGAGTTAAAGACCATCAGAATTGGACAACAAACAAACCTGCATAAAAGTTAGTTTTTTTTTTTTTTTTTTTTTTTTTTTTTTTTTTTTTTTTTTTTTTTTTTAACTAAGAAAACTGAAAAATCAACACAAGAAAAGACAGGTATATACATAATACAAATAAGGAGCAACAAAACAAATAAATGCAGATGGTACCATGTGTCCTGATAGGGATGAGGATGAGGCCTATTGCATTTGTTGAAGTTGAGTCTTGATCAATCCTACCAGTGTTAAAGCTGACTGTCTTTCATTTCCCACAGGGTCTGGAGGAATTTCCAATTTCTGACTCAGCATCTTTTCCATTAGTCTTTTGGGCAAAGGATACTTTCTTTCAGAAAACATGTAGACAGTGATGCCACCCTTAGTCTCAAGCACATGCACTCGAGGGAGAGGATAGAATCTCCAGGATTCAAGCTTCCACCGATGTGAGTTTTCCCAAATGGAAGATGCTTTGCTATTGGGAATGTGAGAGTTTAACAGGGCTTGAAGATCTCCTGGTAAGAACATCCCAGAACCTTGTGGTTCCTTGTTGCAATAATGGGTGGTAACTTGAGTGAACAGAGAAAGTAAGTCTGCCCTGTCTACCAAGTGTAGAATTTCCTTCAGAAAGGTGAATTCCATTGAAGTGGAGTCCCTTCGAAGAAGAACATTCATCTGATCATCCTTTAATTTCCAGGCTATCACCTCATCTGAATTTCCATCAGGAAAATCAGCAGCAGACCCTTCTATTATGAAAGTGGAGTCATCAGCTTCAAGATCCACAGGAGATCTGTTGGCCATTCTCTTCTTCCTCCCACCAGTCTTATTATGGTCCCCAGATGGAGCATTTTTTTCTTGAACTTGTGTGGTAAGACTTGAAGAGGTATAGGGAGAGTTAGTTGAAACACCTTCACGTAGTGCATTCATCCTGTGAAGTATTTTTCTCGCCCTTTCTGTTTTTATGTCTGCAAGATCAGCTTCCTTAACCTTAGAAGCTTCCTGTGTGCAAATGATTGCCACTGATGAAGTGGGAGCTGATATACCAGATGCTTCAGGAGTATTGGAATGTGGTTCAGCAGATGGACTCTTGACAGTGGAGGAAGCAACTTCAGAAGTTGCTTCAGCAGGAATGACTGGAGAAGTCACCGTGGGGGGAGCATCATCTGTCTTGAGTCTTTTGGCTTCTTGAACAGCCTCATTCTCTGAAATCCTTTTTAAGTTGGTAGAATGTGTTGAAGATGATGATCTTTCCTGCATGATTCGGTTATATTTGCGATACAGGACATGATCAGGAAAAGCCTTGACTTGTTTCATTGTTAGGCCAGAGTTGGACATTGAGCATTGGTTTTTCACCACCCTTCTTATTTCATCTTTAGTAGGAGGTTTGTCTTTGGCCTTCTGAGCTTTGATGGCCCTCTTTTGTGCGATTGCTTCTTGCTTCCTTTGTCTTCCCTGAGCCATCATTCGCTCCACATAATTGTCACTGAGGAAATCTCCACCTAGTATACTTTGAGCCAGAGAAGGTTTTGAAATGACTTGCTGAGTGAGAATATCCCAGTGTTCAGCAGGCATCTGAACCCTCAGTTCATCTAGTTCTTTTCTTCTCTCAGGAGTTAAAGATGAGAATTCCTCTGTTTCAAGTTGTTTAGCCAATGCTACACTTTCCTTTGACTTCTCAAACTCAGCCAATCTACTTGCTTGACCTAGTCTTTCCTCCTTACTTACCAGGTTAGGACCAAGTTCATCTTCAGTGATGACATTTTTCCCTTTGTCATCAGGCTTCTTAACACACTCATCTTCAGATAAATCAACAACAGTCACTTCTGGTGCAATGCCCATGTCATTATGGTCAGAAGAAATTTCTTCCATTTGCACATCAGCAGATGCAGTCTTATCAGCACTTGGTTCCTTAGAAGCTTCAGAAGAAACCTTATGAAGATCAGATCTCTTTCTTCTGGTGTACAGAACAGGTTTCTTCTTCTTTGAGGAAGTAGCAGCTAAGGATGAAGGATCATTGAGAGAGACATCAGCCAATATCTCCAGAGACCCAAAATGAGGTTCTTCTTGTTCTTCATCAGAAGAAAGCACAAGTTTCCTTTTGGAGCTCCCTTTGAGTTTGTCTTCCAAGTCCTTGACTTGATTCTGCAGATCTTCAATCTTACCTCCAAGAGAAGACTTGGTCTCTGCAAGCTCCTTTTTCAGATTCTTAACCTCTGCAGCATACATGTTGACAAGAGCATACACAGATGAGAGTGTAATGGGGTCCTCGGCTCCACCAGCAGATTGCTCTGTGGTAAGGGGAGCCTCATTGGACCTTTCAGTAGAATCATGGTCATGCTCAGAGTGAGGAAGATCTTCATTGAGAGGATCCCTAACAGGACTTGGTGTGGGTGGTCTATGTAGATCTGTCTCATCATGAGAAGCAAGTGTGGGTGGAGGACTGGGACAGGGTGGCTGGTCTGGAGCAACATGAGTTGCTTCAACAGATGAAGATGGGCCCTCATCAATGTTAATCAATGGATTACCATCAGTAGCCACAGGTGAGGTAGGAGGATTATGAGTCACATACTCCTCATCAGCAGCCTCATTACCTTGAGGCAACATGGCTGCTAGCAAGGGATGATGTTCCCCCTGAAAGTGAGTTCTCATGGTTGCAAACAATTTAGCAGTTAAAGCACCTATGGGATAGAAAGATTGGGTTGGGGTAGTGGTGTCTAAAATCATTTGTAGAAACCTTGGGTACATTAAAAATTTTCCCTTTGTCTTTTGAATATTTTCAACCATGTTTTCGAAAATATACTTAGAAAAATTGAAAGTTACCCCTTGAGAAAGACACACAATACCATATCCCAGTTTGGTAGAGAACTGGTCCCATCCTCCAGTCTTGTTGCTCATGCATTGAAGCAACGTGTGAACCAAGAACCTCCACTTCGGGCAAAGTTCCTTCTTCAGCCACATATCAGTCCTTGTACCACGATAGCCAATAGCTCTTAGCCCAGTAAGCACATTTTCCTGACTAGAATGAAATGCTCCATCAGCATCTCCCAAGTGAAGCTTCCTCCTAATTAGGTCCTCTGTTACTATGTGCTCCGTTCCGTCAATCACTGCCCTAATCTCTGTCTCACTCCTCTTCTCAGCAGATGCCCAAAATTGTGTGATCAGTGATTCATATATCTCATTAGGAGAATGAGTTAGAGCATAACAAATCTTGGACTTTTTCAGGAATTCCACCATTGGTTCATACAGTTCATATCCCTTGCCGTTTCCCAGAAATGCAACTTTGTTGTGATCATGTTTAAATTCAAGAGCCATGAGGGATGTGAGTGTTTAAGGTTATGATTATTGAAGTGGTGAGAGTTTGTGAGAGCGAAATGAGAGGGAATATGTTTGTACTGAAGAGAGTGATGGTGGATTTGATAGATTTTGCCCAAATTGTAGTCAAAGAAAAATTGACCGTTTGGTTTACTATTGCTGACGTGTATTGTATCTTTGACCCAACCCAAAACAACCCTTCAGCAGGAACACATGATCAATCTGCTGAAGTTATATCTTTAGCAGAATGCATCAAAGATACGAAACAGCTTCGGTAAGTTTCTAGAATTACTGTGCCACCCACTTGCATTAAACTCATTGAACCTTGAATCCGTCTATAAAATGATCCCAATGTAACTCATCTCTTCACCAAGATCCCCAAATATTTACCACAAACCCTAGAAGCCAAATAACCCCAATTAACCCAATTGCACTATGACTACCAAACCAGAGATCATAGATCTCACTTCCTCATCTTCATCATCCTCTTCATCATCATCAAGTGGTGAATCAAACCCATGGTTCCATTACTTTCCTCAACCCTACCCACGACCAAATAAATCACCCTTTCTTTCTTCTTCAGAAGATGACAGTGTAGTGAATCCAAGTGAATCTGCTGATGATTCTGATGACTCCTATAAGGAGGGAACCTCTTACTCCCAACCTCCAGCACCTCGGTCTCAACAAAGACCTCGTGCCAGGAATCCGCCACTCCCCAAAGATAGAGAGGTGGTTCTTGGTCTCACTGCGCCATCTTTTGGTGCATGAACACACATCGTATAGTAGAAGGGCTTAAGGAGGGTGGATCGATTGCATTTTGGTTGAAATGAATAGATGAAGCACACAGGACACGTTAGTTCTCTGCGTCATCCTGCGTGGTCATCGTCATCATCAATCGTTTGCATCAATCCATCCTTCCATTTTGGTCCTTAGCATCTTCGTCGTCCTGGTCATGCATATCCAACCAGCCAGTTAGACTGAATGGGTGGTTACGCAAGACCTACGAAAGCAAAGCCAGCATCAAATGCATATCCAGCATTCCATTAGATTTCGGAATGAAAGATATACACTAGATTAGGCTTAGCTTTGTACAGCTCGTATCTTGAAGATGCATAGTAGTAGGTTGACTTTATGTAAGCTGTAAGCTGTAAACTGTTTCTTGAATGAATGAATGAACAATTTGACTTCAATTTCTTTTCTACAGTATTATTACTTCAGTGGAATCAAATTGTATGCTTCAGTATTTTTGCTTTCAGAAGAAACCAGCAACATTCTTATAGCTATCTTAACCATGTACCATTGAGTCACACTTTGATGAATTTGAACATGATCATGAAATGGACAAACTGTAATCTAGACATCTGCAAAACAGACACAACACTCCACAAGAACAACACAAAAACAAGCTAACAAAAAATTAGACAGTTAGTGTTAGCAAAGAATCATAAAAAACAGAGGCAAAAATGCAAATAGAGAAAATCAAAAAGATAAAATCTATTAAATAAACGCTATCACTATTGGCAAAATGATGTTTTTATAAACTGATCGAATCAAATTTAGAAAAACTGTTTATTGAACAAAATATGACACAAACAAAATATGCAGAGTTTGTACAAAATCCTCCCCTGAGGCATATGCCTCCCCTGAGGCCTATGCCTCCCCTCAAACTATGCATTTAAGGGTTTAACATTCCAATATTGACCACGAGGTGTTGAAACCTTGGTCCATCAAACGCTTTTGTTAATAGATCTGCCACATTATCATCAGTATGGATTTTAGCCACTTTTATCAAATGTTTTTCATATGCATCCCTTATAAAGTGGTGCCTGATTTCAATGTGTTTTGTTCGGCTGTGAAAAACTGGATTTTTGACTATGCAGATGGTACTTTGATTATCTATATGAATAGTAGTGTTCATGAAGTTGTACCCATAGTCCAGCAATTGGTTTTGAATCCAGAGGACCTGACCACAGCAATTTGCAGCAGCAACGTACTCTGCTTCAGTAGTTGAGGCAGCCACAATGGTTTGTTTCTTGCATTGCCAAGAAATCAACCTCTTGCCAAGAAATTGGCAGCCCCCAGTTGTGGATCTTCTATCCAGATTTGCACCAGCATAATCACTGTCACTATATGCTTCCAGCTTGAAAGGAGACTCCTTTGGGTACCAAAGGCCTAAAAGAGGTTGGCCTTTGAGGTACTTAAAGATCTTCTTGACAGCATTTAGATGGGAAGTAAGTGGAGTGACTTGATGTCGAGAACAAACACTCACAGCAAAAGTAATATCAGGCCTTGAAGCTGTCAGATACATCAATGAACCAATCATGGACCTGTACAGATGAACATTCACAAGTAGATCTGGTTCATTATTTGCTTTAGTCTTTGGAGCTTCATAAGGTGTGGTGGCAGTCCTAACACCTTCCATACCAAACTTCTTCAGAATGTCCCTCACATATTTATCTTGACAGATAAAAATGCCATCTTGTTTCTGCTGAACTTGGAGACCCAAAAAGAAAGTAAGTTCACCCATAGCACTCATTTGAAATTCACCCTTCATCAGTTCCTCAAATTCCCTACACCACGCTTCATTTGTGGAGCCAAAAATAATGTCGTCCACATAAACTTGCACAAGAATGATGTCTGAGTAATTCTTCTTTAGGAACAGAGTTTTGTCAATAGCACCTCTCCTATAGCCATGCTTCAGCAGGAATGATGAAAGCCTAGCATACCAAGCTCTTGGTGCCTGATGTAAGCCATAAAGAGCTTTAACAACCTTGTAAACATGATTTGGGTGACCAGGGTCTTCAAATCCCTTTGGTTGAGTGACATAAACCTCCTCTTCAATCTCACCATATAGAAAAGCACCTTTGACATCCATTTGATACACCATGAAACCCATGTAAGAAGCATAAGCCAAGAAAATGCGAATAGCTTCTACTCTGGCAACAGGGGCAAACACTTCATCATAATCAATCCCTTCCTCTTGTCTGAAGCCTTGTGCTACTAATCTTGCTTTGTTTTTGATCACAACACCACGAGCATCTCTCTTATTCTTCAGAATCCACTTTGTCCCAATGGCATATTTGCCATCAGGGAGTGGAACCAAAATCCAAACCTGCTGATTGTGAAATTGTTGCATTTCTTCTTGCATTGCTTCTAGCCAGCTTGAATCATTAAGAGCTTGAGATACACTGGTTGGTTCCACTTGAGAGAGAAAACAAGCAAACAGACAATGTTTGAAGTCTGTGTGATTGTCTCTTTGCTGGTTGGAGACATAAGAGAGAAAAGCAATCTGCCCAAATTGAGGACTTTTGATAGCCCTTCTAGTTCTAACAGGTGCCAGAAGATCACCTATGATGTTGGATTGAGGATGAGCAATGTTGATCCTCTGAGTAGCAGTGGGGCTGACATCAATGGAAGAATCAACATTGGTGATTGTTGGTTCAAATTCAGCATCATATGAGGGTGAGGTGAAAATGCCAGCTTTGGGTTGATGATTTCCAAGATCGGAGGGTTTTGGAAAGCGTGTATGAGGTTCTCCAAAGGCTGAAGACACTTGCGCAGGAATAGTATAGCCTTCAGCAGATTTGGGAATGGTAGGTGTGGCAGAGTCAACTTCAGCAGATGAGTGGTTTCTACTGATTCCTTCATTAGCCACCTCCCCATTCAGTTTCTCTGCTTCAAGCTTGGCAGCAAACTCTTGAGTCTGAAGCCTAGCCAGGTCCTCAGCATAATGAGAGTCATCATCATCACTCGTGTCAGCAATATCTTTGGAGGTGGTACCTGCAATATTGTTAGGGGAGAAAGAAGGCACAAGTATAGGTTGCTCATCATCTTCAAACTCTTTGTCAGAGTCATCATCTAAGGGACCTGCATTGTTAGCGGGAGAAGCTTGAGAACCTGCATTTTGGTTAGCCAAGTGTCTAGTGTAACCCAATGAATCAGTTAAGTAGTCAAGGTCAAAAGACCATGTATGACCCTGTCCTTGAACATTATGCTTATCTTCCAAAAATCTCAGGTTCAACGTCTCCTCTATCTTCTTGGCTTGCAAATTGTACACCCTGTAGGCCTTACTATGAGCTGAATAACCCACAATATAGCCATCATCAGCCTTCTCATCAAACTTTCCCAACGGATCACTTGTGTTCAGAATGGTCACTTGACAGCCAAAAGGTTTTAGGTAGTGAATGACAGGAACCTTCCCAAAGAGAAGTTCATAAGGTGTTTTGAGTTGAGGTCTTGTTATGGAGACCCTGTTTAGCACATAGCACGCTGTGCCAACAGCTTCAGTCCAGAACATAGTGGGCAGCTTAGAGTCTGCAAGCATTGATCTTGCAGCCTCTATTAAGGTCCTATTCTTTCTTTCAGCCACCCCATTTTGTTGTGGGGTTCTTGGATTACTATAGTCCCTTTTTATACCTTTTGACCCACAGAGTTCTATTAGAATTGCATTTTTGAACTCTGTCCCATTATCACACCGAATACCCTTGACCTTTTTGTTCAACTGATTTTCAACGAGAGTGATGAATTCAGTCAGCACTTGAGAGGTTTCATCTTTGGTTCTGAGAAAGAACACCCAACAAAATCTGCTATAGCCATCAGTGATAACCAAACAGAAGAACTTATGATCAATGCTTCTGACTTGAGTTGGACCAAACAGATCCATGTGAAGCAACTGAAGAGGTTCAGTAATGATGCTCATAGCATTGATAGCTTTGTAAGAAGCTCTGTGTTGTTTTCCTTTGTTACAAGCGACACAATTATGATCATTTGTGAATACTTTGGTGGGAAGACCTTCAACAAGACCCATTTTAGAAAGTTTGTTAATGGTCTTGAAATTCACATGAGCCATCCTCCTATGCCATTTAGTGGACTCATCAAGAGATGCTTTAGCCACCAAACAAGTGAGGTCACCACCTGGTTGCACTTCATTAAGGTTGAATGTGTATAAATTGTGAGTACGAGGAACCTTCAGCAGAATTGAAGTTTCTTCTGGGAGTTTGAAGTCTTTAGACAGCACAAGACATTCATTCTCAGTGAAGAGAACTTTGTTCTTAGTGTCACAGATTTGTGAGACAGAGAACAAGTTGAAATGCTGAAGTTCCTTAACATAGTACACATTTTCAAAATCTAGATGAGGTGTCTTTATGGTGCCTTTCCCTGTGATACTCCCATCACTTCCTCCAAAAGTTACATTGCCTCCTCCTTCTATAGGAACAAAGTTGTGCATCATATCTCTGTTTCCAGACATGCTTCTGGAACAACCACTATCAACAATACCAATATTCTTATGCTTAAGGGGATGATCCTACAAACAACAATAAAATATGTACAAAAGGTTAGAATACGATGGAGGTTCAAGTCATTACTGACTTGAACCTGCCTTGTGGATCACAGGTTTAGGGCATGAAGATTTAGAGGATCCACCATTGTTCTTGGTCCTCCATTGATGATTGGGTCCCTTGTTAGTCCAAGAACAACCTGCTGAGGGCTTCACAGCAGTGTTCCCATATCCCATCCCAGCATTCATAGAGTCAACATATGTAGGCCAATAACCATGTTTAAAGTATGGGCTAGTTGGTTGCACATAAGGTCTGGTAACTGAATCTCTCCAATGAGAGTCAGTATTAGCTGCTAGAGGGACATAAGGTGGAATATTAGCAACATTGGTCCACCTAGATCTATGGTTCTGGTGAGTAGTACATGCACCCAATCTTTGTTCATAAAAATCACAATCCTTAATCAAATGAAATTTACTTCCACATACAAAACATGTCTTCTTCTTGGAAGATTTATTCAAATAGGGAGATGTTTGATTACATGCAGAAGTACTTAAAACAGATACATTCAAGGAATTGTTTTTAACAGACTGATTATTCAAAGATTTAAAAGACAAGTCTTCAGAAGAAACTATCTTGGAAGTGGATTCCTCAGCAGTTTCCTTAGAAGGCTTGTAAGTAGACTGGGGTGCAGACTTGGGTGTAGGCTCAGGCTTGGGAAGGTCAGACTTCTCATTTGAATCACAGCTTTCATAGGAAGTGGACCCTTGATCCGATGAATTGTCACTGTTAGAGCAAGAGACAAAGTCATTAGATGAGGTATCAGGGTCTGGCAAGTCTTTTGACTTTTTGCCATATAGATGATGTGATCCATCAAAGTCAACAGTGATGGATAGGTCTGTGGGCATAAATTCACCTCTAATAGGTCCAGGGACAGCATGCATATCACCTTTCTTAACATAATTAGCTAGGCCAGCTGGGGTAGATTTACGCCCATCATACTTAGCTTCCGGACCTACATACCTATAGGATATGTCTGAGATTGACTAGAATAGATAATTCTATTTAAGCTTTTACCAGACATTTGTCATTCATTATTCCTAGCAATTTCCTCAGCTAGTTTTGCCTTAAGCTCTAGGTTCTCAGACACAGCTTCATCCTTAGCTTTCTCAGACAGTTTTAAGTAATTATTAGCCACTTCAAGATCAAACTGTAAAACTTTTATCTTTTCTTCATAAGCTATTTGATTTTTTTGAAACCATACTTTTTGTCTTTCTACAGTTTTTAATGCAAGTTTATGAGCTTCATTATCAATATAGCATGCATCAAACTTAGGTTTCATAGCATCAAATTCTTCTTTAAGTTCATTGTATCTTAGACTACAGCCAAATATACAATTGTGTACCTGAGATAGTCCCATCAAGGCAAACTGATCATGCCTTTCATCCGAAGTGCACCTTGCAAGCAGTCCAAGCTTGTCAGTATCATGAGCTTCCTCATTAACAGGTTCATGTGCAGTCCAGTTGACCTGTTCATCCATGGTGAGGAGAGCTGCTGAAGCTCCAGTTTCCTGCTGTTTCTGCTGATATGAAAGATATTTGGCTCCTTCTCCACTCTTTTTGTCCTTGCATTCTCTTGAGAAATTCCCCATCTGATGACAAGTGAAGCACTTGACTTTCCTCCTATCAAAGCGAGCTGGTTCCTTTCCCTTGAAAACAAACTTCCTTCCAGCCTTCTCTTCAAACATTTTGATGTCTACTGACAGCAATGCCACCTGCATTTTCAGCTTCATTTCCTCCATTTCAAGAGGGTCCAACTGATCAAAGTCTTCATATGCAAGATACTGCTGAGTATCATAGTCAGCAACAAACGAATGAAGAACATCCTCCATCACACTACTAGTCTTAGGTTGTGAAGATTGTGGAGTGGGACGAGTGTTATGTGGTGGAGTGGGAGAGCTGGATGCTGGAAAGTAGTTGGAACTAGGAGATGATGGAAAATAGTTGGAGCTAGGAGCTTGTACCATCATGTTGGAATGAGATGTCCCAACAAAAGCTGCATGGTTAGAAGAAGATGTACGGTAGGGAGTCCTGACATCTGGTTCAAGAGTTCTGAGTCTGTTGTACAGCTCATCAAAAGTGAGCATGTCCAACCCTCCTTTAGCCTTGAGTGCTATACTAACATGCAACCATGATGGCGGCAAGGACCGCAAGAACTTTGAGTTGCAATCTTCATTATCCGGTTTAGCGTTCAGCTGATTCAGCTGACTCAAGATCCTATGGAACCTGTCGTATCCCTTGTGGATACCTTCTTCTTCTGATATATTGAAGTCCTGAAACTGTTGTCTTAGCATGGACTTCCTCATTCTCTTTGATTCTTCATTTCCACCGAACCTTGCTTTGAGAGCCATCCATATGTCTTTAGCATCATCCATATGGTGAAAATCACATAGATGATCTTCAGGTATGGCTTGAAGCAGAATAGTTTTCACTTTATGCTCTCTCTGCATGGCCAGCACTTCTTCAGCAGTTTTTGGTGGAGCCATGATAAACTTCCCATCTCTGTCAGGAATCATCTTCTTTAGACTGTTTCCTTTCTTCACTACCTCCCACAGATTCCAATCAATATTGGAAATCCAGTTTTCCATTTTCATAGTCCAAAGTTCATATTCTTCCCTTTTTAAATAAGGAAATTTACCATTGCTGTTTGTGAGACTGAGCTGTTGCATGGAAGTGGTGTTGGTGGTGTTTGAGTTGGTGACTTCATTTTCATTATCGGATCCAGGCATGGTGAATGAATGTTTGATTGTTTGGGGTTGAGAATGGTTCTTAGTATCGTAGAGACTTTCCCGAGGCTCTGATACCACTTGTTGAAAACCAAGACCTTGATAGATCTTAAGCACTCGGAGATCGTTAGTGTTGCCTATGTAATCACAAGCAAACTAATAGAAGATCTCTACAACTTGGTATTGTAGCGGAAAATAAATACAAGTTATAATAACTAAGAACACTTTTGATCCTCTATGGATCTTTGATTATAGAAACTCTATGTTTCGGATAGTATACAAGACTTGAGAAACTTGAGAAAAGCTTGTCTATTACAAACTAACATGGTTTCTTATATAGGCAAGAAACCCTAATGAGCGTTGACAATTTACGCTCCTAATACTAACATAGACTAAGCATGCATCTAGACAAGCATGCAACTAATCATATTGTTTTGTTAATCATATTGTTTATTCTGAGTAAGCTCTACTTAATACGGCGCCAACCTATACATACGGCGCTGACTTTTATTCTAAACTGAGCTTATCTCTCCTACGTGGTTCGCACTTTCAGCAGCAACACAATATCTGCTTTAACACTTCTGCTGAAGTATAACTTCGGCAGAATCCATTCTTCTTCGGCAGAATCATGCTTCGGCAGAATCAGTAGTTTTCCTTAATTCCCAACAAAAATAAGTCTCGATTTTTGTTGAGTTTTTACGACTTAAAACTCCAAACACTTTTCAATGGTTCTGACATTTGACAAAAACACATCGCGATGCTCACTGTGGTTCGACCACAGTGAGTCTTCGATCCAAATCATGGCCCAAGTCGTTACGAGTTTAAAACTAACTCCTCAAGCCAACACTTAGTCTTTGATTAATTTATGTTTCCTTTAGATGTTTTAAGTTCAAAAATCTTTAACAAGCTCGACATATATATGGGTGTCGACTAGGAAAACAAGTAAGTACTAGCTTATTTCTTCAAGCTCAAATATGTTACGTAAGTTTAAAAGTTACCACACAAGCCTTCTTAAGCAACAAAACCAATTTATATCATGTGTTTGCATGTTTGTACGTATGTATATATATACTTACATGTGACGTAAAAAAATGTTGTGCATGTGTATGAATAAAAGTGCAAAGGAATGAAAAAATGTGAAAGTGAGGCTCACAGTGGGTTTCGAACAAGATGTCGAGTGAACGAGTGAGAAGAGCTCGAGATGGAAGAAACCCGACGTGCCAACTAGCTTTCAAAAGCTTATACCCAAACGAGATAATCAAGAACCTTGCGACTCGTTTCCTTCTTGACCCGTCTCCACAGTGGACGTTAATGTTGAGGGTGAGAGATGATTGTAAGTGGGTTAGTTTGTGAGTGATTTCTGAGAGTGGGTGTGCGAGTGACCCTGAAGCGCTTGGCTTCATAAAGAATTAATAATGGATGGATTTGACTCTTCCTTCTTGACCTTGAAACTATGGAGGCACCCTTTTTGGCAAACATCACCATCCAGTGTATTCTTCAAGATTTACCTTGTGACTTTTACCATGAGAGAGGAGGGATGGGTGATGTTGATGGATCGAAGCTTGCTGAAATTGGTGAGCCATGGAGGGGGCGTGAGAGAAAGCAGGTGGCTGAAGATCTATATTTGTGATTTCTGCTTTTCAGTGTTTAGCCTTAGGTAGGTTTTAGGTAGATGGTGTTTTGGTTGACTACACAAGGAAAAGAAAGAAAAAAATAGACTTGTCTCCTAGGATCCCACAAGCAAGCTACAAAAGATGTCAAGGTTGCTGTATCAATATACATACGCACGCTTTATTAGGATGTCTAGTTTGTTTTGCTTTTGGTGCCACGCATGATATACAAAGACCAAGGAATCACATGTACCAATTTGTTGTTTTTGTTGGCTCGTAGTATCACAGAAAGCATGGAAACACAATTGCCAACATTTGAGTTTAAAAATATAGGGTGTGCTTGGGTTTTGAGAAATAAAAGGGCTAGGTCCAAGATTTTTGTAAGGTGTTGGGTTGGATCGGGTTGAACACGCGAGTCCCATAAATGTGAAATGAATTGATTCGGGTAGTGTTGGGCTTAGAGGCTCGGCGGGAAATAAAAATGTAAAAGTTTATTTATATATTTATTTTATAAAGTTTTTATTATCAAGTTCGAGGTGGAAAACTGTTCTGTGACTGGTCGCATCTAAAGTTCGAAACGAAAGAAAAAAAATATATAGCCGCGAAAAATCGGTAGGGAAATTTACGAGTTGTTATAAGACTACTCAAGAAGCCTAATCTCCAGTTATTCCTCAAGGCGTTGTTAATGACTATCATTGCAGTTGCACTCATGAATAGTGATCCTCTCTTTGGTATTCCTTTGCTAAATCTTCACGGATCATTGTTTCATTGTTCTTTCCTAAATGTGCACTCTGTAAATCAACCACATGAACATTAAGGAAAATGACTTCCTCATCCGCTTAAAAACATTATCCGGTAAATTCAGTAGGTCAATGTACATCCGATTGTATGTTTATTCACGTGTTGGACATTTGACACAAGTTGATTACTTCGAAGTTACTCATTTATCACTTATTTGAGGTTGAAGTTGACGTTCACAAAGGCGTGTTCTTATTTGATAACTTGCTCGGGCTTAAGAATTAGAGTTGAAGACTTGGGTTATCTAGTTACCAGCAGTCGAGGTGGATGGTTGAAGACCTGGTTTACTATCACTATTAGGAGTTACTTTGTTTTACTCAGTGTCACACGCATATGACGGTGTGGATAATCGCAAGAGGTGTTAATGTCTCATACTTTGCTTGAGTAGTGAGTACTTAGAGATTTGCTTGAAGCATAAATTCTCGACACCGTTCTTCCATCATTAAGTGCAAGCTTAAGATACAAATGTGGGGAATTCGACTTCAGTTTCAAGTTTGGCATATCGGGTTTTCTTCTTTAGTGGTTACTTCAAATTGTCTACATATGGGTCGATAAAGATAGTCAGAGAGAGTTTCTGTAGCAGTTGATTCTCACAGGATTCATTTGAGCTAATTTATGTTCTTCTCTATTTCAAGATTATTTGGTATGTATAATGTGTTGCTGATTCTGAGATATCAAAACCAGCAAGGGGGAAGGAGATATACATCTAAACACACAACGAGTACACGTGATGAACTTAATACTTCTTCTCTATTGAAGTAATCCCGGGAAAGACAAATGTCATAACCGTAGAGAAACTTAGTGTTTAACTCGTAGCCTTTGGTGTGTTATTCCAACTATTTGGGGGAAGGATGCATTATTCCAACCATTTGGGGGGAAGTGGTCTCTGGATACTTTTGGTATGTGTTAAATCAGCCTTCAGTAGGAAGAAATATGAGAAGAATATTTGGAACGTGAGATGATATTGCTGATCGACATCTTCTATATGATTTATGATAAAGTGCTTCTGGTTAGTGCTTCATGTACACAATGTAATGATGTTTCCGATGAGATCGCAACCATTAGGGGAAAGATATGTGTACATCAGGGTCGCACAACATATTCACATGATCGAGTTTAATCAGTTATTCCGGAGTTGACTTCCGCAAAGAAGATCAGTGATTCAACCAGTTACTGTGATGTCGTTGTCTCTACTCTGGTTGGGTACTTGTGTACATTATGGGCTGATTGGTTATATGGAAGATAACTGGAATGCACTTGGTTAAATGAAGATGTTGATATATTGTTCCCCTGAATAGATATCTGGTCAATCTCGAAGAGAAATGTGTACATCGGGGACGCACAACAGGATCATGTAATCGGGCTTAATCATTTATTTCGGGTTTGATAAACACAAAGATGATCCGTGTTATCTTGTTACTTCGGTGTTCTCGTCTTCTTCGGGGTGTTGAGCTTCATTCAATGAGACTGTTTGCTTCACTTCTTCTTCTTGAGGGAAATGGTCTTTTGTTTCGAGGATTGTCGGTTTAGGGGGAAGCTGCCAAAGATTCACTGTTAGAAGGCTCAAGTTCTTGCGACGATTCAAGAGCCTCGAATGCTTTGGTGGTGAAAGTTTAAGAGATGATGACTTCTATCTTCTACAAAGTGCTGATCGATTTCCTTATCTCGGTACTTGTATCATCATCTTCTTAAACTATTTCTCTATCTTTGTAAATATTTATCAAAAAACCAAATACAAAAATATAAAACCAACAAAAAGAAAACAGAAAAATATAAAACCATCAAAAATCCATAAAATTTTGAAAAATCAGAAAATACCAAAAATATTGTTTTTCTCAAGACATGTCTTCTGGTATCGATAACATCTACGGTCTTAGAAATGTCATTCAATAATGGCACGGGACTTTAGATGAAGTTCGAGCAAAAGGTGTAAATATTCTTTTCTAAACATGTCCCAAAATATGGCTTACAGTTATTTCAGACTGTAACCCGGGCTTCAAATAATGGCTTGCAGTTATTTCAGACTGTAACCCGTGCTTAAACCAAGGCTTGCTATTATTTCAGATAGCAACCCGTTCTTTTCAAGAAAGGAAAGTGTTGCGCTAAACCAATTTTCAAATATTTCGTGCACTTTTCCTAAAAACAAAATGAGGAAAGTATGTCGAAGGACTGCTGTTCCTACTCAAATATTTTTCCGTCTAAAATTCTTCAGAAAAATATTTGTTTTAACAAAATGGTGGTAAATGAGTTGCTTTAAAAAATAATCAGTTTCAGAGTTTTAGTAAAAATTTGCAAACTCAATCAATGACTTCAGCGCTTTTAAACTTTTCAGAAAATGAGTCATTGATTGAGGGGGAGAATGTTTTCAAATTTATATCATCTATCGGGCTTTTCTAATTATCCTAATATGCTTAATTAAAAATGATGTTAACCTATGTTGAAGGACTAGGTGCCTAGGATATGATTGCTAGGATTAGATGATTAGAGTTTGATAAACACATAATTCCCATGCTTTATACGAACTGATTGATATGTTGGATTGACTGTTATTAGTCGATGGCTGTTTGGGTGATGTCGACCACCATATATCTGTTTGGGTTTACTAACGTATGCAGATATCATGGATTATAAGAATGTTCCCGATCCGGATCCCACAATTGAATATGATTGGATGCCGAAAGGAAAGGGTAACTATATCTTGGGTTGACAAATGAAGAAACGGAGCTTAATTTGACTTCTATGGAGAGTTGGCATAAATTCAACGTAAGAGGTCTCACTGCATCAGCAGATGGTTTTCTTCATCAGCAAATGAAGAAACGGAGCTTAATTTGACCTCAGTTGGCATTAAAATGCAACGTAAGAAGTCTCACTACATCTGCAGACGGTTTTCTTCCTGCCCTACAGCATCAACAGAAGCTTTTCAACCACCTAACGTACCTTTGTGCAGGATACCATTTTTAAACAATTTTGAATAAATTTTATTAAATTGTTTTGAAAATGGAAAATATTGTTTTGAAAATAAATCAGAGTCAAAAGTTTTGAAATCAACCGGACTTTATTTTGTCAAATCTTAAGTGATTTCAAATTAAATATTTTCAAATGATATTTCTTCAAAAAGTCCGTTTGTACGTTATAATGTGGTGATCTAAAGATTTAATGTTATGTCATGGTATGATTTTCTTCAAAGGTCAAAGGTCTTTCAAAATGAAATTTTTTCTGTTCTTGTTTGATTGTGAAAATGTTTTATTTTACCTAAAAGATCTCTTAAAAAATTATCATACCTGACACTAACAATATTTTAATGTCTAAATTTGTTCCACTATCAGAATTAAATTAATCTGAACATAGTTTTCTCCCATGTTTTCTAAACCTATTTAAATCACTTGGGATCCAAAATCTCAAAGGATTTGATATTTTTGATCGGGGGAGAAAATGTGATTTAAATATGAAATCTGATAAAAGATGATCGTTTGATTCTAATGTGCACTGCTCTGCCATATGTGCTAAACACTTTCGAATCTCGAAGCACATATTGTGGGGAGCATTTCAAAAAGAAAACAAACTTTCAAGGTACAAAAGCTTTTATGTTTTAACATAAAGTACCTTGATTGATTTTATAAATGGTTTCTTAATGGCTTTTGTGATTGTGAATGTGCTTCAAAAAGAACTCTTTCCTCTATGTGATAAAATGATTTCAAAAATCCTATGCACATATTGAGGGGGAGAATTTTACCACGGAAATCAAATGGCTTTTTCTATGAAAATTGTGATCAAAGAAAATATTTCAAAGTCCTATTGCCTCCATGTGCTAAACAATTTCTAAATCATATGCACATGTTGAGGGGGGGTTTTCTAAATGATCAAAACTATTAAGGTACAAAATGCTTTGATCTCGTATCAAAAGTACCTTGATTGTTTTTCCAAATGATTTTTCAATTGGTTTTGAGAAGGAATGAACTGTACCAAAAGACCGACCATTTTACTTTATGCATGGAGTTATAAGGATGGTTAGGTTAGGTATTCGTTCCCACGATCTCGCCAGAGCCGGAGGGATCTACCCAGGGACAATCCACTAGATAGTGTAGAGTCCTTAGGTATGATGAAAAATGGAGAAAAGTGAGATATGGGAATAGTGCGGACTGAGATAGAGCTAGTACTGGAATAAACCCAACAAGGTTCTAGTAATGAAGTCTCGGTAAGCACTGAAGGGGTTGAAGAATGAAAAAGAAACGAATATGAAAAGGGGTGAAAAGAAATAGCCCTCCAATAATTCAACCTTAGGGCAGTAACCGGGTTCGATACATATGCTACTGGTGGTTACCAAGGTAACGCCGGTATTGAAGACAAGACTTCATGGACCCAGTGACGCACTGCACTATAACTTCCCAAGCTACTTAAGTTCCTCTTAAAAGGGCTTGTTTCATTCTCACGGGGAACCGACATAATCTATCGACTTTCTCTTAGAGATTGTTGATATTGAAGAAGGAGACCATCTCCCTAGTCTCCGGCATAGGAACCAAAAGTGCACTATTGAGTCTAGAGCCAAGAGATCATCCACAATATCTCATTAGGACACTAAATTAATGAAGACTTACTGTTTCACACAATGTGGAAAGTGAGTATATATTAAGAGTCCTACGCATTATCCTTGTGGTATTGCCAGAACATCCGAGTGATATATTAAATATATTCACAATGAAGATGGAAATCCTTCTAGAGCCAACTTCAAACAAGCTCTTGGTGGGTGACATGTGAGATCTTCTCGTAAGATCAAGCTTGTGACAACTGGACAGAAACGATGGGGCGATTCATTCTTGAATCAACCTTGGTCCATGAAATGAATTGACGAATACTTTTGGAAAAACCTTTCGATGTGCAAATCTTCTTTTCTCTAGCACATCGAATGTGTATTCATTTTTCAAATTCAAAAAGTATCTCTGATTGAAAAAATACTTTTGGAAAAACCGTTCGATGTGCGAATCTCTTCTTTTCTCTAGCACATCGAATGTGTATTCTTTTCAAATACAAAAGGTATTTTTTGATTGAAAATTGATCTTTCTCATAAAACCTTCGTCGTATTGCAAAACTCTTTCTTCTAAGCAATACGCGATTGTTTTCAAATCAATTTTTCATCAATCAGTGAATCTCAATTCGCTGGTTCACTCACTCCGTGTTGTCTTCTTTGAGACGTTCCGGTTTGAGAACAGCTAGAACAGCTGCGAAACCCTATCAAGGAAATTCTTAGGAATCCTACCTGATCACAGGCAGTACTTGTACTGATCAACGGGGAACCGTGGGCCGTGTACCTCAATTCAACGAAAGTGATCAAAGACACTTTCGTGTGTTTTATTGCTAACTGTTGTTTGCAGGTACATTTGGAAGGTTGCAGCTGATCATAATTGAGGAGTCAATCCAAAGCCGCATGCTCACAGCATCCACACTTAATTGAAGAAATCATGACTTGTGCATATCTACAGAACCTGGCTCAGATATTTTTATACTATGCTTCTGCTACGCTGCTGCAAATATCTTGAACCAGTAAAAGCTTCCGCTACTCTGATGAAAAGATGTCATGATACAGAAAGTGTGAGCATGTCGGTCCAAAAGTCACAACATCACATGATGGCAACACAATAAAGGGTGATCCAGAGATTTACTGTGGCTGATGATCTCAAAGAAAGCTCGAAGATCATCAAAGATGTGGATCAGTTCAAAGACCTCCTCTGAAAGTACAAAATATGCGGACTATGAAGAGTCATTGCTAAGGCACAAAGATTGTGGAAGTGAAGAATTCAAGTCTACGAGCTCAGAACAGAAGACAAACTAGAATGCTAGGATTCGAAATGTAAAACATGGGGTGACCTCCCTTAGGGGGAGATTGTTAGGAATTATAAATTCCATAGTGAAGTGTCGGTCACCCTAACTATTATCTAGCATAAGTTAGCTCGTAGACATATCGTTATTTACTGTTTATTAGTTTAGTTATTAGCTTAGTGCAACACCGTGGAGGAAGGACGGGTCTTTACCCACTGTATGCCTGATCCACAGTCCGAAGGAGGACGTTTAGTATGTAACTATAAATACCCTCTACCTTCCAAGGTAGAGTGTTGGACCTTTCATTCTTAATCTAACCTTCTAAGTTTTCTTTCACTTTCTCTCTCTAGAAAGGCTCCCATCCCACTTTCTCTCTCTAAACTCTTAAACCATACGCCCCATTTATAATGATATGATGTGTTTGTGAAATCCAATATGTTACAAATCTGTTAAAAAGGGTGGGTCGGGTTCATCAGTTAGCGTTTGATTTTTTAGTTGATGAATATTAGTTTTTTTTTCGTTCATCAGTTATTGATTTTTAATTATTATATTATCATAGGTTCATCAGTTAGCTTATGCTTTTTTTGGTTAATCAGTTATTGACTTTTAGCTATTATGTTATCATAGGTTCATCAGTTAGCTTATGCTTTTTTGGTTCATCAGTTATTAAGTTTTAGCTATTATGTTATCATAAGTTCATCAGTTAGCTTATGCCTTTTTGGTTCATCAGTTGTCTAAAAAAATTGCAATGTTCATATATTAGAGTCACTGTGTTCATCAGTTCATCAATTAGTTTTCTTTGATGTTACATTATAATGTTATCAGTTTTCTTTGATGTTACATGATAATGTTCATCAGTTAGATCACTTGTTCATCGGTTTTTTTTAAACAAATAGTGTTGTTCATCAGTTATTCGAATAAAAAAACCACGTTGTTCATCAGTTAGGTCACAATCAGTCTTGTTCATCAGTTAGTCTTTTTTATCAGTATTAAAAAAAATGGTAATGTTCATTAGTTCATCAGCTATTTTTGATATTGTTCATCAGTTATCTATAACGTTCATCAGTAGTTTTTTATAATGTTTAGCAATTTTTGAAAAAATAACGTTCATCTGTTAGTTGTTCATCAGTTCGTTGATTAGTCTTGTTCATCAATAAAAAAAAGTTATTCATCAGTTCTCTTAAATTTTGTTCCTCAGTTTTATTGTTAATCAGTTTTATTTCATCAATAAAACGAGTTGTTCATCAGTTTTATTGTTCATCAATAAAAAATTTGTTCGTCAGTTGTCTAAAAGAAATCGCAATGTTCATCTGTTAGAGTCACAGTGTTCATCAATTAGTTTTATTTGATGTTACATTATAATGTTCATCAGTTTTCTTTGATGTTACATTATAATGTTCATCAATTACATCATTTGTTCATCGGTTTTTTTAAACAAATAGTGTTGTTCATCAGTTTTCCGAATAAAAAAATACATTGTTCATCAGTTAGGTCACAACCAGTCTTGTTCATCAGTTAGTCTTTTTTTATCAGTATTCAAAAAAAAAATAGTAATGTTCATTAGTTCATCAGTTATTTTTGATATTATTCATCAGTTATTTTTTTATAACGTTCATCACTTGTTTTTTTATATTGTTCAACAGTTTTCGAAAAAAATAACGTTCATTAGTTATTTTTGATATTGTTCATCAGTTGTCTAAAAGAAATCACAATGTTCATCTGTTAGTTGTTCATCAGTTCATCGATTAGTCTCGTTCATCAGTTAGTTTTGTTCATCAATAAAAAAAGTTATTCATCAATTCTTTTAAATTTTGTTCATCAGTTTATCTGTATTCAAAAAAGTCATAACGTTCATCAGTTGTCGAAAAAATGATAATGTTCATCAGTTATGGTCACAATGTTCATCAATTTATCATTTGGTTGTTCATCAGTTAAAAATAAACCAAAAATAACAAAATAACAAAAAATGTATTTTGGTATACCAATTAGTTAATTTGAATGTACTTTAATAAGAAAATCTCTTTTAGGCATTTTATCAAACACTTTGTATGCACTAAATATGACTAAGACACCATCATTAACATGCAATATCTCACTCATATCATATCGGATTTGAGTGATTCAAATTTCTGAGTAAAGAATGGTCAAAAGCCTACAATTTTCATGTTTTAAGTTTTGTAAAATTTGGCTTTTAAACTAGTCGAAATTAAAGCCGAAAATACCAAAAATTTCAAGAAAATCACCACCCACTTAAAAAGTTGAAAAAAAAAAGTTACGATTTATGTATCAAAATGTATACCAAATTAAAGAGAATCAAATTTAAAAAATTATTGTGAAATCGGTTCTTTATAAAAGTTTGTCGTTTAAAATTTATTTACGGTTGAAGTTTTGGGGTGAAATAAAAGAACATGTTAAAAGGACAAAAATGCCCCCTAACCAATTTTAATAAAAAGAAAAAATGAGGGATTTGGTGGATGACACATGACAATCAATGATAGGCTTTCTAGCCTTTTTATTTTTTTGCACTTTACAAGGAATCCCAACTCTACATTGTTGATACCTATTTTATATTCTGCTTTTTCGAAAAGTATACCTTAAAACAAGTGTTTTCTATATTAATCTAATATTGTTTATCTCATCATGCGAATATAAATTATCATATGTAACTTCTCATGTTGGCTTAGTCTCTCTATCCTATATATACTCGAACAATATTATCTGTGAGACGTATAAGAATCCTTTCATATTCATTTGAACATGAAAGATCATGTTTTGTTTCATGTGATTATATATTTGAATTAAAATAAAATTAATGTTTTGCAATAATGACAATGTACAATCACATGAAATACGACATGGTCTCTCATGTTCATTTAAACATGAAAAGATCTTTATTCAATATAAAATGAACACTTGGTATGAGACAAGGGTATGTTTGGCATGGAGCGGTGAGGAGTTTTTTTGGAGCGATGAGCGGTAAGCAATGAGCTTTTTAATTTTTAGTAGTCGTTTGGCAAATGAGCTATGAGCTTTGCTAATTTTTAAGAATGCTCATTTTTCTAATGTTTTTTTAAGAAGCTGTGAGCGTTGAACGGTGAGCTGTGGCTACTGCTAACAGCTACTACTCACAGCTCACTGCTACTGCTCACCACTACTGCTCACTGCTACTTTTGCCAAACACACCCAAAGTACATCCTTAGTCTTATTTAGTTTTCATTAGAAGAAGCTAATCAAAAAGAATTTTGGTTCATTTTCTAATCACGTGTTTGAACAGCCATAAGGGCATTTATGTATTTAAACTCAAAGTATCTAATAATTCATTGGCTCATTTTAAGTCAACTTTTACGTCCTACCAGAGAACATTGAGAATAATGGCGAATTTGTTCTTGAAACAAGCTAAGCAATATTCTAAGACCCGACCCGGTTACCCACAACAACTATTTGATTTCATCGCATCGAAGACACCTACACACGACGTCGTTTGGGATGTTGGAACCGGCAGTGGTCAGGCTGCTGTCTCCGTAAGTCTTTTTTTCTCACTGATATTCATTTTAGTATTTATGTAAGTAAGTTTTTGCTAGGAAAAAGACACCAAAATAAAATTTTAAAAAAAGTAAAAAACTAATCAAAAGCATCACCTTCATTGTGTAATTTTGTCATGAGTTTTTCATATTATTTAGTTAAGTTTACACGATTGTGGTATAAACTGAGCTTGTTTTGTTAGAGTTTTTATTAATTAAATTATATTTCTTAAGATTGGCACTTAGAATATGCAATCTCTTGTTTTATGAGTCACTCATGAATCGCGAATCGTGTGTTTTAATATAATTTGTGTACTCCGTTTAATGTTTTATGACCCCCTTATACCAAATTTCTCTAGTTTTGATGAGTTAACGATACATGAATTTAAAATAAAAAAGAAAAAAGAATAAAAAATAAAATTTAAAAATAAAATAAATATATAAATAAATAAATGATGGATTAGTACACGTCTCTTCTAATGTAACTTTATATACACCTTCCCCCACATTACACCCACATCATGTAAGGTTAAACTTGGTTCAGTTTGAGTTGTTTATTTTTCTTCTCAAAACTGATTAATACATAAATGTATGATCGGTTTTAATAGTATCGGTTCATTAACCAATTAGGCCCAATAGTCCTATTTCAGCCCAAATTAGAGTAATCTTTTTGTCCACCCCAACTAATTAGCATGGTATGACAAAAAGTAGCCCAAAATGCCAGAACAATAGTACGTAGTAAAGTAGTAAACAAGAAACTTTGGACCAGCATTATGCACCATCATATAGTAGCATATAATTATAAATCACTATTTTAGTATAAGAAACCATTTGATTCGGTTTATATTGATTCATGTAGCTCGCGAGCATATACAAGAGTGTAATCGGCACAGATACAAGCAACACACAGCTCGAATTCGCGCCAAAACTCCCCAACATTCGTTACGAATGCACTTCTGCCACCATTTCAATGTCTGAATTAGAACAAAAGATCGGGAAAGAGTCAAGTATCGACTTAGTCACAGTAGCACAAGCACTCCACTGGTTCGACAATGACACATTCTACAACCAAGTCAAATACATACTCAAGAAACCAAACGGTGTAATAGCAGCATGGTGTTACACTATTCCAGAAATAGACGATCAATTCGACCCGATATTCCATAGGTTTTACAAAGAATCAAATCCTTATTGGGACGCGTTACGTGGATTGGTGGATGATAAGTATACGAGTATTAAGTTTCCTTTTGGACCGGTTGATGGATGTGATCACACGGGTCCTTTTGAGTTTAGAAGCACAAAGTTGATGAGCTTGGATGAGTTTTTTATGTACATTAAGTCGTGGTCTGCTTATCAGACCGCAAAAGAAAAGGGCGTCGAGTTGCTGAATGAGAATGTGGTTAACGAATTTACTAAGGCTTGGAATGAAGATGAAAATGGGCAAAAGAGTGTTACGTATCCGGTTTATTTAAGGATTGGTAAAGTGGGTGAATTGGTTAATTAGAGTATTAGACTATCTGAACTACATTATTTGCCTCTATAAATGTTGTATTTGATGAACAATAACTATGTGAAATATGTTATCTCAACGGTGAAACATGGGCCTGATTGAGATAACGACAAATAATGCCTGGCACCAAGGTATGCATTTTCCAATGTAATGTGATCGTTATTACTAAAATAAACTGTTCGTCAAACTTGTCCAAAAAATATCATGTTAGATTGTTAGGTCATATCTTCCATTTTTTTCACCATAAGTACTTATTTTATGTTTTGTGACATGATGAGTTTATTTTATTGTTATTTCTTGATCAATTCAAAGTAAGTGAGGGTATAATCGTTTTTTTATTGTTACGTACTAGTTAAAGCCATTATACATTGTTTCCATTTCTCTATATTACTCTTCTACCATAATTTTCATCCTCACTTATCATCCCTAAACTTTCTCTAAAACCTTTCTTCTCCAAAACCTTAACCTTATCAAAATAGTTCGTTGCTGGTGTGGTAAGCAAGCAATAGTTCGCACATTGTGGACAGCGGTCAACCTAGGGCGTCGATTCTATAGTTGTCCTGATCAAGTAAGTGCATGTTAAGATTTTGGTTTTTTCGTTATTAGCAAAGTCTAGTAGCAATTGTGGTTGTTTAATGACTTGCCATTTTCATGATTAGGGGTTTTCTTGTAAGTTTATAAGATAGTATGATCCAGAAAGGCGTGCTCGTTTAAGAATGATCATACCAGGCCTTTTGAGGAGGAGAAATGAGCTTGAGTAAAGATTACAAACTGCTCAAGCCGATGTATGAAAGTGGAAGGTTTACCTGGTGCTCATTTGGATATTGTTCTCGATTATTTATGCACTTGGTTAACTCTTTAGCTTTTATGTAGGATGGTGGTGGTATTTTGAAGTGTTTTGTGAAAATGTAAGTACTTGTTAGGCCACCATCTTAGTATAACAACCTTGATCAAACAATGATGTAGTATGCACTAACTTTACATTCTTTTTAATGGAATGTTTAAGTTTTCTTATATTGAAAATGGTAGTAATTGAGTCTCCTATTTGGTTATGAGTTTTGTTTTTATAACAACTGAGTTACCTTATGTTTATGCAGTCGGTTATGAATTTGGTTAGGATTGACTTTTAATTGTCAACATTGTTACGAATTTTATTAGTATTGACTTTGGTTAGTATTGGCTTTATGTAGATGGTTATTAAAGAAGACACAACTTCTTCTACATCATCTCAGTCAAAGTTTTTAGTTGAAGGTGATGCAGTCATACAAAATGCAAGAAGACATAGTTCACACAAGATGCAAACTATGCACAGAAAAAGCTTGGTCACTTGTAACTCAATGTAGTTATCGGTTTACAGTTCTAAGTTGAACATGTTTAGGTATTTGCTACCTTTGTACTATTACAACAACACAACAAATGTACAGAACCAATGAACAAGAAATATATATGGAAATACACAAACATAACTTTGTCTAGTATAACCTGTATGCGTCTAATATAATAAAATAAGAGCTCATTTTATGTTGAGATTCCTTATGGAATATAGAATGCATCAATCACGTGTCATGATTTAAAATTTTCGAGAATAATGTAAAATGTAATAAAGTAAATATTTCGATATCTTTAAGGTACAAGAAATGTGGGTTTATATTTTATTAACCCATCAAAACAAGTTTAGTTAGTTTTGCAGATGCAAGATATATGTTTAATTCTTACAATGATCGGTCTCAAATTGGATATGTTTTTACCATTAGCGACACTGAAATTTAATAACTTTTGTTAGACCAAACAATTGCGGCTATTTCATCAAACCATACACAAATTTTGGGAAGGTGACACTAATAATTTTGCATGAATATAATATAGCAATGTTTTGCTTAGTTCAAGAATGGCTACATCAAAGGCAACAAGACACTTCTCATTCAAACGATCACTTAGCGGATCTATTAACATAATCTGGTGGATATATTTACTAAGATAATTCCTACATCAACGTTACGATATTAATCTGCAACATTGAAGTGCGGCGATTCAAAGAGTTCAAGTGATGTAGTCATCAGAGAGAGATAATATGCGCTACACTCTTTTTTCTTTAGTCATGATTTTGTCCCACTGATTTTCTGGCAATTTTTTTAACGAGAAGCATTCATAAAATGTATTAATAATATGAATATCCAAAAAGGAGTGATATGAATAAATATATATATGATGTCATTATCTCATGTCATTAATTAGAATTTATATGTAATTAGAAGATATACATCGTTTAATTTAAGCTTTATCTCTATATATTTATAGAGAAATGATATATTGACCTATTAAATTTAGACTTAAAACCATTTGAGATCATTTTGATTGGTTGTAAAATAAGTGAGTCTTTATCTGCAGCCATCAAAATATTGACACTTGATTTTAGATTTAAATTTAGGTATAAGTTTAAGTCTAACCACCACATCGACCAGACTATGTTGTCTTAACCGGGTCCACGCTGGCACAATGTATGGCTCTCGGTGTCGCGAGGAAACCGTACCGCCTCCACACAAGTTTCCTTGCTGGAGTAACGTCCGGATGAAAACCCCGACCTTGCTCAGATTCGAACCCCCAGCGGCTTAGTCTAAGGGGGCTCAAATCCTCATTGCAAATATCAACAAAGCATGTGGACCACAAGTGAGGACTTCCCGGTAGGTCAGGTCACCCACCCGGTACTACTCAAGTGGCTCGCTTAACAACCTAAGCTTTGACCACTAGGCCACATGGCTGTTGATACATAGACTCATTAGTTAATTGATTAATCATAATTTTCATTCTCTTGGTTCACAACACTTTCCTATTATTTTTTTTCTTTCTTTTTCTTTTCGTTTGTTTTAAAACTTGAGAACAAGTAACACTTGTACATTAAGAAAAAAAAAAAAAGAAAGTATTCTATAAATCGACATATATTTGTTTGCGGTGAAAGCAATCCAAAAACTGACTCCCAATTTATAATTCCTTCCTTTAGGTGATTTCATAATTCTTGAAAACAAAAGAAAGATGAACAACTTAATCGAATCAGTGACCTCCTTCTTCTCCGGTGGCGATCAGCTCCCTTGGTGCTCTCGTGACATCATCGCGGTACGTTCTCATCCTGATTTATAATACTATTGTTTATGTGTTACCGTAACGGCGTAACCTAACGATTAGACTACAAATTTCTGTTAGCTTTTTAATTAACTCTCATTTTTAGCTTCATGATTAAATAGTCACTCACGGATTAGCTATTCGTTTGTTAGTTTTGTGTTATCTGTTGCTGTGGAGATGTTAGGTTAGGTTTTGATCTAATTGCTGTCACAATAGGAGTGTTTGGGAGCTAGAATTGGATGTGTATGTAGGAATATGTTATTAGAGAGTAAACTGTTATCAGAAGATGAGTGTAATTTTTGTGGTTTGTGCTTCGAGCTAGAAACGATAGCGTCAGATGTGAATGTGTGTGTAGGGTGTTTATGGTTCATAAGTGATCATTGAGGCACAGTGGTTTTGTATAAGGATTCAGTTTGCTTTTGTATGTTACGTAATCCAAGTTTAATTCAATAGGATTGATCTCTGAGGACTCCCAACCGTCTTATGATACTTATATTTTATTTATAGCTTGATTAGCATATGTCTGTTGTTTATGGGATCTATGTTGCTATTGAGAGGTTAGGTTAAGGTTTTGATATGGTTTTTGTGACAATGGGAGTGTTTGGGAGCTAAAATCGGATGTGTATGTAGTAATACGTATTTAGAGATTAAAGCGGTTATAGGACATGAAAATTAGGTTTTTGTGGTTCGTGTTTGAGTATGAAACGTTAGTGTGGGTTGTGTAGATAACTAGATATATGTGCAGATTTGATCATTGATGCATGGAGATGTTACATAAGGTTTTGTTATGTGTTAGTATGCTAAGTAAACTGAATTGGATTGAATAGCATTGATCTCCGTCCGTTTTTTGATATCGTTGTTTAATGTTTAGTTAACTAAACCTCTGTATGTAATCAAAAGTAGTATTGGGAACCTAATTTGCTGCACTTGTGTTAACCTCCATTCTTTTAAACTATTCGTACTTGCTCGGTGACTTGGAAGCCTAATTTAAAGCATAAAATTGGCATTATTAGTTGTTTGGCCAATTAGGTTTGGCAAGATGATAATGCTTCTGTGGTTCTTCCTGCATTTAAGAGCAACATGATGATGAGAAATATCTAACATATATTACTTTTAATGGTTAAACGATTGAAGTCTTCTCTTAAAAGTTGTATTATGACGTTAAACTTATTTAGGTTTTGACAGTTCAATATGTTGTGGACTCATTTCAGATCTTGTTGTGGTTTTCTTATTATCTTGTTTCAATGATGGTTAGTTAGTTTGCTGAAGTGTCTATCATTTTTGTTAGTTTTATACGTAAAAGTATAAGTTCATCCCCCAACGAGCTACCTCATACTTAACACAGATTTGCGGCTATCTTAATAGCTTAACTGCCATAAAATTCCCTTTTTAAGTTTTTTGATTCAACCTATATATCTTTCAGATCTTATTTTAGTATGAATGTTGTGACTTTCTCAGTGCTAATAGTTTTTTCTAGTGATATATTTTTTACGGTTCAGTATAAATGTATGATACTGATGTGGCAATCTTCTTAAAAAATGATACTTTTAAGTGGATGTATGAATTTATTGCTTATTTGTGTCCGCCATTTGTTCTCTGAATGTACTTTTTGGCGCTTACTAGCTTTTGATTTTGCTTTCTAGCATCACTATTAACTCAATGTTTACTGATGTACCACATTATTATATTGCTTTACCTTTTCAAGAAGTACTTTGCTTAATGATTCCTAATATTTAACAGAACTGTGAGAAAGAAGTTACTGAGGCTGCTAATGACTCTGATGAGGCAAAGAGTGAGAGTATCATGCGTTTATCTTGGGCATTGGTTCATTCTAGGCAACCAGAGGATGTGCAACGTGGAATAGCTATGCTTGAAGGTAAATATATATTTAGTATATAACTATATATGGTAATGCTGTATAGTCAATACACTTTATGCTTCATTATTATTTTAGTTTGAGCCTGGCAATGTGGCGATCGGAACTTCAGCCTTATAAATTCTTCACTAGCCTATCTTTTTTTACTTTAAAAGAATAATACTTCAAAGTTCAAAGTGTTAAATTGCACGATCCTTGAAGATACGGTCTTTTGTTTAGTGCTACATTCAAAGTGTAGACATCAGTTCCTTCTAAACCATGAGATTTTAATTTATTGATTTTATGAATCTCACTTTTTCTTCTAAATAGATACTTCGTATTTCACTCCATTCGCTGTTAAGTGGTTGGTGGAGATGTAAGAAGTTTGAGCATTCCCTTGTCGATATCGATCCTAGAAAGCTAACTGAACTTATGTGTACAGCTTCAATTGTGAACACCAGCAGCCCATTGCAAAAGAGGGAGAAAATATACCTACTGGCTGTTGGATACTACCGAAGTGGTGACTTCCCAAGGAGTAGGATGCTTCTTGACCAATGTTTAGAGGTTTCTTCTCTTTCTTTGTTTATATCATGGCCTCTATCTTGCACTTTTCATTTTGACATCGCTTGTGATTTTAGTATTGCTGATGATGAGTGATTGCCTAATTATATGCGTAGTGCAGCCACTTCATGTTATTTTCTCAGCTAGTATTTTTAAACTGTTGGTAAGAAATAGCAGTGTTTCAGTTATGCTCAGAACTTAGAAGTATAAGAAACATGTAAGGTAGCTTCTAAAAGTACTCTTATTTTGCATGACAACTACTTTGAAGTCCTCTCCCTCCCACCCCCTCACAAGAAAAAGAAGAAAATGGCTCATGTTGACAGAAGTCTCTTCTAATCTTTTGTGTTTTAATCCTTTAAAGAATGCTTGATAGACTAAACATGCTTATTTGTATTTTATTTTTCAAATTAGTTCAATTCTATTCGGATATTAATATATTATCACTATCAGTGCTTTAGGCTTTAGTTTTTTGATAAAACCATGAACTTTCCCTTAAAATGGTCTTAAAAATTGAGCATAAAACTTCTGAACTTCAAATTTGTGCTTTTTACTTGAAACCATACATCGTCTCTAAAAATTTAGTTCAGTATAGTTTTTGACATAAAAACTTAAATAACTGTTCAGTTAATTCTAACCTATATATTTCTTCTGTAACTAATCTATGAAGTTGAATATTGTCTGACCCTGAGCACTTGCCCATTTTCCTCTTATCTTGCTACCCATCCTATCTAGTGTACCACTCCCCTAAAAATAAACATAGAAGTAGAAAGAACAATGCGTATATGCGTCATATAATCTTTGATCATCTAGGTTACCAGCTTAAAAGTGAATGTATGAAAATACAATTGGTAAGTTACCTGAATTATTCTGGTTGATAACCCATCGTAGAAGAATTTGACTTGCATTCACTTTAGGATGTCGTGATGGAGGTCAGACCTAACAGCCTTTATAGACAGTGGAAGTCATAAAATTGCTCATGCATTCTAGTTAATAGACTCATGAAATTGCTCTATGTATAAGTTCATATACATACATATGCTGACTCTGAGCTCTATATTTGAGTGGAAATGAAAATATGAATAGTCTCTAAGATTCACTACTCAGTTTTTCAATCTTTATCGTAAAGCATATGATCTTGGTGCTTTTTATTTCCGAATGAGTAGCAAGTATGACTCTTGGTGATTGTTGAATGTGTCCAGTGTGACATAAGAGATTGTTGATCAATGAGTATTATCAGCCATCATTTAACTCTGAATAGTATGATAGATATGTAGACGTGTGATGCTCTACATATGTCGATGTGTGCCTTCTTAATGCTTGTTACTCAAATGTGTTTTATAAGTTGAGTATGCTAAATGGTAATTTTTCTGGGTGAGATTATGGATGATTTGATGGTGTGATTGTAGATTGCACCAGACTGGAGGCAAGCTTTGTCACTCAAGAAGGCGATTGAAGATCGCATCACTAAAGGTCTTCATCTTATTTCTTGTGATATTAGTGATATTAGTGTCTGGATTTGCTTAAAAACAATCTTTTATATTGCAGATGGCGTGATTGGGATCGGCATTACTGCTACTGCTGTTGGACTTATTGCTGGTGGAATTGCTGCAGCGTTGGTCAGGAGGAATTAATTAATTAACTTTTATGGTTTCTTTAAGAATTAACCTAGCCTCTTTTCGACAAAAGCAGCAGGCATATATGACTTTAACTGCTTAAATTTTGCTCTTTAGGAGGTATCTACTTTTGCATAATAAGGTAGTACATGTACATCCGTTATCAAAGGTTAAGACTGTCATGTCAGCTCTGGAATACTTTATTCTGTGATTGAATTTTAGCTTTCACAATAAGGTAGTACATGTATAGCCGTCTCTTCCAGTTAGGTTTGGTGATTGCTGTCACAATGTATCTTTTGCTTTTTACAGATTCATTCAAAGCTAGAGGCAATTGTTGAAACAATTGGCACCGGCTTGTTTGATTTGAAAATTTGCATGACAAAACCTATAGTCCATCTTATTATCTTAAACCCAGCCGTGATAAATTACTAACCTACAAGGCTATGACGATGTATGTACTCGTAAATTAAAGAAACCAAGTACAGTTCAAAATCAATTTAATAGCAATTGGCAATTTGGTTCATGCCGATATCAACTACCTTTAACCAGGTTTATGATTTGAAACAAAAAGACACGCTGATACCAATAGCAATAGCGAAACAGCAATGATAATGATTATAATAAGAACAAAAACGATGTCTTTAACTCAGACTTGACCCAGGTCTTATCTCTACAATGTGCCCATCTCCTAGATATTTAAACAAAAACCAAATGTAAATAAGAGCTTCCTAAATTAACATCTAAAAATGAAACATTGACACCCTCTCGTCCCAAAATAGCTTATATAGTACTGAACCCAGCAGCATCATTTAGTCATTCACTTGTAGCATGAGAATACTGGCAATAAAAATAAATAAAAAGGTCTTTAGTATGTTGAACTCGGTCTAAACCAATTCAGTAACGAACAGATGCATAAAAAAACTAGAACACCAAGAATTAAAAAAAAACATCAGAAAACTTTTTAACTATTCTCAAAAGGCATGGATGACACATATGGATAAAATCAATGCATAGACCTAATTAACCTTTTAAAGGAGTCACGCAGTCGTATCCCCCACGAGGGTGTCATTACTTCTTCGTTGCAAGCCAGTCTTCTCGTCGGGAACGAGCCATTCAGCTAAACATGAGAATAGGGAGATGATCAATTTCATGGTACTAGATGAATATTAGACGCAGACACAATAACCAAGTTAGTTCCCGTTGATGGTGGAATCAAGTTTTCTAATCCGGGTATGTGCTACTATTACAAAATCAGATGATTACAAATTCGTTTAGTCCTAATATTTTGAAAAATAGTTATATAATATACTCGTAGTACATCGTAATCCATGACACCGAATATTGTTGACAGGTCAACCAAACAAATTAACCCCTTTTAACCCTTACAAACATATCACGCACCACACAGTTTGCCACCTATACTATACCTTTTGGTGATTCGTATGGAAAGAAGAAACATATTACGTAAACACATTAAAAAAATATATATGTAATGATATATTAAACAAACACAAAACTTATTTTAGTAGAGGCCAAGCGCAAGAAGATAGTTCAAAGCAACTGTTATTAGTTTTGCAAATATTATGGAAACGGGTAAACATTATAATGGGAGAACCAACAAGCAGAAGATTAAGTGAAGAAAAAGAACGATAGTCTTATTTTCTAACTGCAATGGAAAATGATAACTAGAGAAGAAAACAAACAATACTAACCTACAAACACTGCATGATCTCTCCACAATCCAGGATAAACATCACTTGCTGGATTTCTTCTTACCTGCAATAGGGTAAAATAAGTTAGCGCCGTCAAGAGACTCTTTCTCATGATTTAGGGTGAAGTGAGATGGATGCTTAAATAGAACAGCAACATATAGAATAGTTAAATACTTATATATAACCTTTCCTAGCTTTGCTTTTTATGTTCAGCAAAGATTTTAGATATTTCTTCTTCTCTGCAGACCCAAAAACCAAGAGTCGATCAACAATTATGACAAACACCAGCATACATAAAACAACACCAAGAAAAAAAGGCATGAAGAAAGAAGATAGTTTTAACCTTCAGCAGCATCAGAAATTAATTTCACACTGGTCAGGTCATCAATCCCTTCGTATTTGGTACCTGCACACAACACAAAATGCAAGTGCTGATAAATGCAGCTAGAGATGGCAAGGTAGGCAGGTTGGGTATCAAATCGGGTCTGGTTTGGTTGGCCTTATGATCAAATAAACAATATGGTTTCAACAATGATCTGAATATACAAATAAAATAATTTATGAGGGGGTAAGCATTGGCGAGTTTCAACTCATTTGACCCGCTGAGAATATAGCACAACCGAAATCAGCGGATTGAGAAGGTACATGGGTCAAAATTGTTGGTATGACTACCATAATCCGTTGAAAGGTTAATTAGTTAAAAGTATTTTATTTATCCAATTACATCATGCTTCTAGAATCCCTTGATAAGGATGATGAAATTTTTTAGCTCTTGGTTTCGTAGTTTCTATTCGAATTTGTCTTCCTAACACAATGATGAATATCCTCATTTTCAGTGTTTGCGTGCTATCTGTGATTTATGCGGACAACACGTCTTGAGCAGCAACTTCGATCATACTTTTGTACTTTTGTTTAAGAGGCAGCAGTCTAATTGCTTATTAGGTAGAAAACCAAACTCAATACATCATTCCAATCATATTCGATAACAAGCCCATTATCCGAGGAAGACATTCAAGGCACGGGTGTTAATAATTTGGAAAAATGATTATTGTGCCGACTAATGCTTAAAAATGAGTAATTTACGAAAATGAACTATAATCGATAGGTGTTTACGAAACAGGTTCTCGCACAGGAGATTTACGAAAATGAACTTTCGAATATTATCCGTTGGATCTCTTAAAACTTAAAATCCCAACGCTACACGTGTATTATACGATTTCCGGGCGTGGCCTGGGCGTGGCTCTAGGCGTGGGCATGGCCCTGGGCGTGGGAGGTGCTGCAATGGTGGGCTTGGGCGAGGAAGATGCATGGGGGCGTGACCCTGGGCGTGGGAGGTGCTGCAATGGTGGGCTTGGCGAGACTGCTTGCTGGGTGTCATGGCATGAAGAAGGGTGTTCATGACATGAAGAAGAAGAGGAACCTGTGGAGATGCTGGAAACCAAGTCGTACCATGTTTGTCAAGATTAAGCTTTGGATGTAACCAACCTGTCTGTATTGCATTGCATGCATATCCAAGAAAAATGTAACTACAGTTTATTAGTAACATATCAATGTAGTCAACCTTTTTATTCTTGCCACAACAATGACGTAGTATGTGCATAAGTGCATTTATGTACGCAGTAGTTCACATCTTCCCTGGCCAATCCCGAATGTGATATAGCCTTTTCAATCCATGAAACGATATCACTACCTAACTATAGTTCCGTGAAGATTACATCAACAAGCAATAACATGAAACCAGGAGTGTGAGAGAGAGAATGTGTGAGAGAGAGAATGGAAAAGGTGATAGTGACATTTTTTGGTCACTTTGGTAAAATATACGAAAAGAGTCCAGTTTAGTAATATGACTTGGGATATGGATTGTTTTGGTAATTTGCTTCTTAAAAATCTACCTAATGATATGATTGGTTGATTTAAAAAAAATAACTGGTGGAAATTTGGAGAGAGAAAGTACATAATATTATTGTACAAGTGATTTATGCATTAGGCATGTATTTAGGCTTGATTAGTAGGTCTAAATAGCATTACTCAATAATTTGGATATTAAACGATTTAAAACCGAACCGAATTTGTCAAAACTGAAACGAACAAAATTAAATATTTGATTTTCGGTTTGGGTTTAACAAAACGTAAACCGAAAACCGACAATTTTTTTGTTTTTGAAACGGTGAAAACCGTTGTTTTTAACTTGATTAACATGTGATTGAATGGATATAGCCTAGGTTGCACTGACACGGCCACGGTGTTCGACACAGATACGGATACGGACACGGCGATACGGCAAAATCTAAAAATATAAGACACGGATACGGTGTGAACACGGGAATTTTTATATATATATATATATATATATATATATATATATATATATATATTATATACTAGGCGAGTACCCACGCCTGGCGGCAGCGGTTCCTAGCGGCAGACAATTAACGATATGCGATGATAGAGTGGTGCGTGGTGTAGTGGTCCGGTGGTGGAGGGGTTTTGTGGTGGTGAGGATGGTGGTTGATGAGATGTGTGGAAGAGGAGAGCATTTTGTATGTGTTTTTGATTGAGTTGTGATAAGAGAGTATTAAATATGACTTTACATATGTCTTTCTCTCTCATTTGACCATTTTACTTTTCCACTTTTCCACTTTTTCACTTTGACTGTTTTTCCATTTTATATAGTATAGATATGTATAAAAACATGTACGAAGGCTTAAAATCGAATGAAATATCTATATCTATATTACTTATAATGCATGTTGACACTTCCCTCCTATTAATTTTTTAAGACTTCCTAATATAGATTTTAATCAAATACACCTATCAAAGCATTATGTACAATTAACTTTTGCACAACTAAATACATAAATTGATTAGTCAACAAATATCATTAATGTAGTTCTTAAAATACCCCTTAAGTGAAAAATACAAAATGTTAAACCTATTGTACAAACCATCCACTTTCCGATTTATCAATACATTTAATCCCTTATTAATATGGAAAAAGTCAACATCACACAAATTAACAATATTGTCAAACCACATAGAGCATTGACGACAAGAAACAAATAATAAACCATGTAAAAAACAGTTCAATGTTTCACATATCCAAGAACCACAATAATTATGATGTAACTCATCCAAAAAAAATATCAGTCAACATAAAACAACTACAACAATATCCCAATCCATCTCATCGGATAAAACAAACCACAACAAGAAACCTATCCTACTCAAGATCTTAAACGAAAAAAAAAAAAAAAGATCTCGGGTTTCTTTATAATTCCTATTGATCTTAAAAGAACAAAAAGATAACCCATCATTGACCTTTACAAACCCAAAAAAAAATCGAGATACACCTACCTAAGATTTATTTAAACGAAGATAATTAGGTGGAATTTTCGAGGCTTTTAAAAGATATAAAAAGGGTTTGTTCTGATTTGTGTCTTAGTTTAACAAGAAATGATTTTGATTATTTGATTTGTGGTTCGAGACTTGGTGGATAATGTTGAGAGAAAATGATAAGAGAAGTGTGCAGCTAGGAAAGTAAATATATGAGTGACTGCACATATTTTTTTAGGTTTAGGGTTAAAGTAGTATGATGAAGGGATTATGGTTTAGGGTTAAAGTAGTATGATGAAGGGATTATGTATGAGTCGGATATTCTTTTGTTTATGTGGGCTTTTTGTTTATGTGGGCTGAGTTTGATATTGAAATAAAAATGTGGGCTTTTATGGAGTGAAACCTTAATTTATCAATAATAACTAAATAAAAAAAGTTGTAGACATATATTACAAAATATATATATGAAATAATATGTTAATGTTTAAAGATATTACCAAAAAAAAAATCTATTTTTATAAAGTTATTGTCACGGTAACTATATAATAGCAAGATATTGTTTGCTAAAATTTTTAATCACATGGTACCCGTCGCCGCAACACGCGGGTACCCTACTAGTATCATAATAACAAAGAAACACAACTAATCTCTTTCTCTTCTCCCTCTCTCTCAACATCTCAGTGCTTCCGCCATCCACCGCACCACCAGGTAAACACTTTTTTTCTCCTTTTTTTTTTTTTTTTTTTTTTTTTTACTTCTTTATAAATTTTGAAAACCTTCTTTTTTCATTTTTTTTTTCAAAAAAAAAATCCAAATCCGTGTCTAAATCCGTGTCCGTCCGTGTATAAGTCGTGTCCAAATCCGTGTCCGGCGCCCAAACATCACGTGGGACACGACACGTGCGTGTCAGACACGTGTCCGAGGCGTGTCCGTGTCCGACACTGCCACTCCTTACTTTTAGGCGTGTCCGTGCTTCCTAGCATATAGCTATTCGGATCGTAGTTTGTTAGTTATGTGATACAAGCTTAAGTATTTATAGACGAAATGAAGATAGAATTTGATCACAATTAAGCATTCCAAGTAAAGAAGAGGAAACACGAAATTGATGAACAATGGTTGGTTGTGTTGATATTTTTTGGGTAAAAGGTTGTTATATCCGGTAAATTTATTACTCCAAAAAATAGTTAAGTACATAAGATGTGAGTGAATATCACATCTCAACCCCTTACATAGGCGAAATACAAACGCACTATTTGTGCTTCAAACCAAACCAAACATAAGCGTCACAGAAGGCTAATTGCTCTTCCGTTAAATCTTCACACTCATCTTCATCATATGGGTTATCACCATAATCATCTTTCCAACGCTCATATAAGCTCTTCATCCCTGTTCCACCTCCGCTTTTTGAAGATTTTGTAGCCTTAGAACTTGTCGATGCCATAAATCTCGCGCTTTCATTAGCATTGGTTGGTTGTATTGGTTGTATTGGTAAGGGAATGTTTCAGTTACAAAGAGAGAGAGAATAATTACAATGCAGATAATGAAGATGAAGTTACAATTGTTGGTATTTAAACTATAAGAAAGGGCGGGAAAATATGTTATGCACCATCACGTGCCAAGCACGTGAGTCTTGTAACTTCCAGCATGTGTTACTTACTTACTTACGTGCTTCCGATCCCTCCTTTTGACCAAACTCATGAAATTGCTCAAATGTATAAGTTCATACTGATGCTGACTCTGAGCTCTATATTTTGGTGGAAATGAAAACATGAACAGTCTCAAAGATTCATTACTCAGATTTTCAATCTTTATCGTAAAGCATATTGGTCTTGGTGCTTTTTATTTCCAAATGACTAGCAAGTATGACTCTCGGTGATTGTTGAATGTCTCCATTGTGAAATAAGAGATTGTTGTTTAATGAATATTATCAGTCATCATGTAAATCTGAATAGTATTATAGATATGTACACAATGTTTAAATCAGCTAAAGCACAAATTTGAAACTTGATATACGTTTGGATGTGTGGTACTACTCTACATATGTCAATGTGTGCCTTCTTAATGCTTGTTACTGAGATTATGGTTGATTTGATGGTGTGACTGTAGATTGCACCGGACTTGAGGCAAGCTTTGTCACTCAAGAAGGCGATTGAAGATCGCATCACTAAAGGTCTTCAACTTATTTCTTGTGGATATTAGAGTCAGGAGGTCGACATTTTTGCTTAAAAACAAATTTTTTTATATTGCAGATGGCGTGACTGTGATCGGCATCACTGCTACTACTGTTGGACTTATTGCTGGTGGCATGGGATTGCTGCAACGTTGGTCAAGGGGGAATTAATCAACTTTCACGGTTAAATGAACAATAACACACCCCTTTCTAAGAATTAACCTAGCCCCTTTTCGACAAAAGCAACAACCATATATGGCTTTTACTTCTTTAACTGTGGTATTTGTTGTTCTGTAGGAGGTATCTACTTTGCTTTTATAATAAGGTAGTACATGTATATTCGTTATCAAAGGTTAAGACTGCGTCATATCAGCTTTGGAATACTTTTTCATGTGATTGAATTTTATCTTTGTGATGAGCGAGTAGATATATTTTGTTGACCTGAGTTCCAATTTGTTAGCCGTCTCTTCCATTTAGGTTTGTTGATTGCTGCCGCCAGCCATAAGTTGTATCATTACTCAGATTGTGAGAACTCTATAATTGGTTATTTACCAATGTATCTTTTGCTTTTAACGGATTCATTCAAAGCTACAGGTAATCAGAAGGACCGAACCTGGGTGCTAAAAGACTGGCTACAGATAGCTGGTCAAGTATGTGACCTGTGATGTTAAGCAAAGTAATTATGTCTGAAATCGGTTATTCTGACTAGCTAGGACTCACCGTTTGAAAACTTAACCATGTCTAAATCCTGACCGTTTTGTACACCATGCCCCAACAGACACTAGAATTTGACATATGGTAGCAATTTCTTCAGATTCATATTAAAACCCACATGTGGTTTGCTAAGCGTGTACGTTCTTTGCTTGCATCTCAAAGGGGGCATAAACTTCACCCAGATATCGCAATTTAACAAAAAGAAAAAAGTTATCATACAGCAAAACCTAAATCACAATCCTCTACAAAGAGAAATTCTCAATATCTTATCTTGCACATTTCTTTGTTCTAGAAACAGACCATGTGTGACAATCACTATTCACTAAATACACGATCAAAATCACACATCTAATTTTAATAATGTAAATGTAATATAGCAGTAATGAGCCAAATTTGCTATGCATCATCTGAGGTAGAAAGAGCTGATTGCAATACATCTTCAAGATACTTCTCAGCAGCATTATATTGCCTTTTCTTGTCCTCGATTGCAAGCGCAGCCAGAGCTTTATCCTGCAACCAAACACTCCCACATTCAAACAAAACACCATCTTCACCTTAAATTGCTACTCTATCTGTCTTTGTCAAAATGAACAATTTGCACCCCTTAACTTGCTTATTTTCCTTCATCACTACATTAAGTCATTATCTAAAGCTTTTTTTTTCTTTATGACCTACCACGAACAGAGCAAACAGTCTTTCTGACTAGTAGGTATTACTTATTGGTGGTTGAAATATTGAAAGGGCGTGTGGGTTGGGTAACTTTTAGTGCATGCAAAAACAGGCTGGGTCAGAGTTGGGCAGACCCATACATTATTATAGATCTTCTGAAAAAAATTATAACTAATTAAAGTGTTGCTTGGACCCAAGGCCATTGGTCTAGTTGTATAATGTATATGTGTGTGCCCATCAACAGACAGGTTGTGGGTTCAAGCTTCGTTAGACATTTGTGAGATAGGTGGTACAGGTGTGTAAGAAATTGTTGTTCTGAACAGAAAAAAAGACGTGTTGTTTGAATTTACATTGTGTGTATCTTACTTATTTACTAAACATAATAGCTGCTTTGTTGGATTGCCCTTCATTGTAAAAGGTAGTTGCATGCTTATCAAGTCATAGTTGACACATAACAAAATGTTTTAATCAACTACGTGAGTATGAAATGTTGTGATTTTCACAGAACAAATGCAGTTGCAGAGTATAACTTACAGGGGGCAAGTCTTGATAGCTTCTCAAAGTATCAAGGATAGGCTTTGTCTTCTTGTCTAAATCTTTCCTATGCTCAGCCATTTCCACCAACATGCCATGACTGATCTCAGGGGTATACCCCACACGGTTAAGCATCGCCTGTCGGAAAAGATTTATTTATTAGTCCTTCACTGCAAGGAACACGTCTAATAAACATGTAGGCGTGCAATTGTGCACATAAAGAAAACAAGAATATGATTCCTAGAAAGTGTGTATGCATAAGATTAGGAAAAAAAAGACAATGGGGTCAACGAACTAGAATGGAACCTCAAACGAACCAAGGAGGTGAGCCTATAACAAAAGGTTACATTTGACCTTACCTCTAAAGACTACATCAAAAGGAGTTACATTACACAAAACTGAATGTGGATTACTGTGTGTATGAGTTACATCAAGAGAAAGATAAACCAGGTTATATACACTATAACTGATTTCATAGCTAACTTCTAACCTAATTAACCAACTTATACAGAATTAAGTTCATGTTGCACTTTGATCCAATCCTCTCAATATGTACAGTCTGATCGTATATCTTCTCAATATGTATAGTTCAATAATCCCTGAAGAACTTCTAGCATATGTACTATGTAGCAAAGCACAATAAGATTGTAGTCTTACTGTGAGAGAGTCAATACACCGTTGTCAGAACTGACTATCTACTGGCATGGAAGAGACTGCAGTGCACCAAGGATGGAATATTGTGGAGCCAAGTGTAGGTTGGAAAGATGCAAAGGATAATTTCATTTTTGATAAATAAGTATATTTTCCTTCGATACCTTATCGAAACTAAAAAATGAGAAGATACTTCTCAACGAACACGCCGTTCAACGAACACCCCATCCATAGTAACGTGCACCTCTCCCATAGTGAAAGGTGTCAGGTCTGAACTTCAACGAAAGATGAAGTACCACCTCCAATATAGTTAGAGGTTGGAAAGACGCAAAGGGTAATTTCATTTTTGATAAATAAGTATATTTTCCTTCGATACCAACTTTATTGAAACTAAAAAATGAGAAGATGCTTCTCAACATACACCCCGTTCAACGAACACCCCATCCATAGCAACGTGCACCTCTTCCATAGTGAAAGCTGTCAGGTCTGAACTTCAACGAAAGATGAAGTACCACCTCCAATATAGATATATTCTAAACATAATAAACAAGAAGCTCCAAAAATTATTACTCAAGCTAGTCTCCTAAATCCTCTCTAAATTCATAGTATTTGCATTTGCTGAAGACTATTAGAGCATTACAATTTCACACCAACAATTTAACATCGTTCTCTAAGCCTCCCTCTCTTTGAAACTTATAGCACAACCAAATGCAATAAGAATGTAACAACTTCGTTTATTACTATCTAATGACCCAAATTCCACATATATGAAACACCCAACATATGCCATGTTGCCAAAAGTCGTGTAAGCGTTGTTGATCCAAAAAATAATAATAATAATAATAATAAAAAAAAAAAAAAAAAAAAAAAAAAAAAAAAAAAAACAAACAAACAAACAAACAAACAAACAAAACAAAACAAAACAAAACAAATCTGCACTTCCAAATTAATCGAAAGTCAAGCATATAATAAGCACAAAAAACAGCAAGTCAAAAGTTTCTATCTAGCTACCAATAGCCTTTGGTCCAATCAAGTCAAGCCTCTTCAATAAAGTGATCACGAAACCCATGATAATATTCCATATTCATGAAACCCTTAGAGATCTTTACTGAAAAATATACAATACTGATGCTTTGAGGGTGTCTGGGATTGCTTATATAGACTAATTATCTCCTTGTTCAGTTACTTAAAAGACAAATAAGCCCTTTTGGGTTATCAAAGAAAAGAAACAATTAACTATTCTCTGCTTACTGCATTTTTATGCAGCATTAGCAAATTCAAATACTATAAGCTGCATCGCTTTTTTCACAGCTGATTATATGCTTCTAATAATTGTCAACCATAGCCTTTTTTTAGAAGCTAAGTATCTACATCCAACATAATTATTAAACTAGCTACCAATGGCCTTTGACCAAATAAGTTCCTATCAAACCTCTTGAACAAAAGAGAGGTTGTGATTCCTTATATCTTATATATACGCACACCAGCATACAGTATACAATCCACAGTAACGAAACCTTGAAAATCTTAAACTAAGAGTGTCTAGGATTTGGTTATTTTTTCTCCTCAAATGAAGGTAATATAGCAAATAGTTTTTGAATTTGCTTATTTTGTAATAAAAGCAATGATAGTTGGAAAAATTAACAACTTATTGGAAAATTTCAATCACATCCATCTATAAAAGGTTTAAAAATCCAATGTAAAAGTAAACATATATATTTCATCTCAATTAAACACTTCAAAATAAACTGAAGCATTTTGGATGACACAAAAACATCTATTTGCTTAAAAGTAGTCAGATAAGCAGAATAAAGGGAACCCGAAAACCATTTATTAATGGATTTGAATGAGAAATTGTAAACCGCTTATACATACTTATCCAGAAGCACGGGTAGAAGCACAAACTAAAAGCAATCCCAAACACCCTCAGATATATACAATCACATAAGCTCAGCTGTTTGTTTTATAAACAGCTATAGTAACTATTTGTAATTATAGTGTAAATGACGCTTCTTTCATATGATGGCGTTTAGACAAAATCAAAAAGCTAAACACTAGTTTCCAAATATACATTATATTCTAAACAAACCAAAATTTCATCACCAAACGTAGCCCTAATTTCAACAAATTAATTATCTCAACCAACATAATATAAGAGAGTTAAAAGCTTGTCACCAAACCATTTTGTATATGAATTTGATTGAAAAAATGAAAAGAACTAAGCAGAAGTACATCACATAAGATCTATGCTACGGCAAAACTAGCAGTAGCGGTTAGTTATTGGTTTTATAAGAGCCCTTGGTAACAAAGCTTCATCTAAAGTGTAAAATGACATAAAACTTGTTCGCAACTAAAACATATCAATAAAAAAGTAGCTATATTCCATCAAATAATATATCCATATTAAGTGATTCACTACAAAGTAAACCAAAATCATGTACATGGACTCATAAAGGGAACTGGATCAGGAAAACCACTGTAACTTTTTAAAACATTTTCATGCAAAACAAGAGAACTGAAAATTTACCTTGTAGTTGGAATATTGTTGAAGGTATTGTCTCTCTTTTGAAACCATAATTGACAAATTTGTTTTCCAGCTCTCCATTTGAGCCTCGCAAGGAGCCACGTCATCTTCAAGTTGTGCAAGCGTTCTACCAAAACATTGTTACATCAGAACTCATTACTGATATGATAACCATATGTTTCCAATCTTGTTTTCTACCCACGTATATAGTCTAATATAACAATAATCACATTCACGAGGTATCTCATACCTAAAAATTTAGGGGCGTTTGAATGTGACTTTAAAATGATACTAACCATGACTTAATGTTGCAATAATCAGTTTTGGTGTTTGCAAAAACAGTTTCTAATCTTGGGATTTTTAGGGCCAAAAGAATCAGATTTGGAAAAGAATTTACAAAGTTATTGTGGTAAAACTAATTATAGAGAAAGCATACACTATCTGATTATCATATATTCTAATTACCTTTTCAAATAAGTCAATCTTGCAATGGCCTTCCGAGTGTAATCTAGAAGAATTTTAGACTCCTTCTGCACTTTAGCCCTCTTATCTTCTACTCCGGTCTTCCTCAATGAAACGTCTCCCATAGCCACAAGAAAACTACATCCACCTTACCAAGTAAGGCCCCAATTACCGAACACGCATAACTATAAAAGATAACTTAAAAAAAAAATGAGAAGAAACTACCCACCTACTCAGCTCGGTGTCCCTAATATTGAGCAAATTTGACACATTAGCAAGAACTTGTGATGATGCAACCACATTTGCTGGCAATCCTTCTTGTGCTAACCCCACATTCTCTAATATCTCTCTAATCCTCGCAGCTATGTACCAAAATGTAGAACAATTACACAAATTATAATATCACAGATATGATACCTAAATTTCATCACAAGTGAGGGCAAGAAATACTCAATCATTTGAATAAAATAAGGAAGCATGCAAGAACTTTAGCTTGATTTCACAGCTGATTATAAGGACTCCTTTTGTCTGACACACTAGCTACCTGATGAGTTTTAAGGTCAAATTTGTTATACCGTAACAAATTTACCAACACTGTTCTCAGCTTGTAATACTGTGTTTCTTTCTAAATTTGAAACATCTCGTATCAGTTAGAATACAGTTAACAAAAAACGGCATTGTATTCTGACTATTCTAACAAATTTATTCCATTTGAGTTACTCGAGCACAAAGATTTATATTCACATTCTTATCCTGCCATGATCATATCAGTTCATCACTTTCATCCGACCTATTTCCCACTAAGATACTAGACCACAGACTTATCAACGCATAAAACTGTTCTAAATCTACACCTAGTCCTAACATCTTAAAACCATAACTACTTAACAAAATGTCAAAAACTCAATACGATCACTAAAGCATAATCATATAACTAACAAATTCCTATTCTAGTATGCAAACGAGAAAAAAAGCCTTTCATCAGTTAAAAAGTCGAAACTAGTCTGCTAAACCTTAACTAAAATAGTCACCTTTTTTCTACTAAAAACACAAACCAATAAACCTAGGGGGTGTTTGTTTAAGCTTATACGTTGGCTTATTAGCTTCTTATATTTGGGCGTATATATCATAAGCCCCAATTTTCCGGCTTATATTGAGACTTATGGGCTTATATAACCTTGTTAAATTGTTAATTATATTATAATAAGCTTATATAAGCCCATAAGTCTCAAAATAAGCTGGAAAATCAGTGCTTATGAAATAGAAGCCGTATTTGTTTCGGCTTATATAAGCTGAAACAAACACCCCCATAAGCCATAAGTCTCAAGAAAATTGGTGCTTATGAAAGACAAGCCGAAATCAAATAAGCTCATAAGCCACATTACTACAGATTTAGCCTTAATCCAAACACCCTTTAACCAACATTTCATCCAAACCCAATACACAACAACAATACCCAAAAGCATTAAAGAAAGAAAACCCAATAACGAAAGAGAGAAAATGAAGTAAAAAAGGTGAGAATTAACCTTGGGATCGATACTCAGCGGCTTTAAGGCGAAAATCATTAGCAATAATGGTAGCAGCTTGTGTCTTCTGCTGTGAGACAGTGGCTAAATTATGCAAATGTGAGATTGTACGAGGAGTGTATTCAAAATCTGGGACATAATCTTTGCCAGCCGCATCGAATTGTGATGCTAACCATGTTTTCACTTCGTTTATTCTGTTTGTGTCGAATGATCCGCTGTTGTTGGTTTTTGATAATTCGTTTGTTGGTGTCAGATCTGTTGATGTTGGGTCGTTCATTTCTGGTTTTTTGGTTTTGGTTTGTTTGGTGGATTTTGGTTTTTGATTTGAAATTGGAAGGGTGGTTTTTGGATATTGGCCGGCTCCAATGTCACGGGTACAAATTTAAATTCCCGTCTTTTTATTTCATGTTTTTCTTTTAAATGTTTGTTACAAAGAAAAACAAATAAGTGATTTTCTAATATGTATAACGGGGTTTTTCTTTCTCGAAGAGATGTCCACTTGATCACAAATAAGTGATTTTCTAATATGTATGTTTACGGGGTTTTTCTTTCTGGAAGAGATGTCCACTTGATCACCTTTCAGAGTGGTGTCACAATATCCAGATTGATTATCTGCTGGTGTGAAGAGGCGACTTTAGAGCATGTAGGGACTGCAGGGTTTCCCCAAGTGAGACATACTCATCCCAACACAAATTGTTAGCTTTGGATACACTTTTTGAGAGGCAACTACCTAGAAGAGTAGCGCCCAGGTTGCCGAGGATTCTTTGAAAGAATTTGAACGGTGGGGAGGCAGAGTCATTCAGAGTGAAAGTATCGGAGGGACTTTCTACTCGGCCGGAGGACTTGACGGTTAGAGATGCGGACCGCTTGTGGACCGCTCTTGCCGAAATCATTAAAGACGCAACAAAAGAGTCCCTCGGTGTGGCTAGCGGGACAGCTAGGACCCAGCCACCCAAAAGGGAATCTTGCTGGTTTAGCGAGGAAGTGCTATCGAAAGTTGTCGTGAAACAATCCAGTTTCAGGGAGCTTCTTCTGTGTCGAGAGGGCAACTAAGCTGATATTACCGCCGCAGAGAAGAGGTATAAAGTAGCTAAAAGAGAAGCGAAAAAGGCAGTGGCTCAGGCGAAGGACAAGGCGTACGAAGATTTGTACAAGAAATTGGACTCCAAAGAGGGGGCTAACGATATATTTAGGATTTCTAAAGCCCGTGAGAGAAGAAGGAGGGATTTAGGAAACGTCAAATATATCAAAGATGTAGGCGGTCGGACCATTGTGTGCGAAGAAGATATTAGGAAAAGATGGGGAGAGTATTTCTCCTCCCTTTTCAAAGGAGGAGGCCCTGCAGAAAGCGGGGAAGAAGAGTATACTACACAACTACCTTGTGGAAAAATAGAATAGGGGGTTGAATAGTTTTACCGATTAAAACTTCGTTTTAAAATATTTAGATCAACTTATGTCAATCTATTCAAATGTGTATGTTGGATGTTGATAGATATATATGAAAATATGTAATGCAAAGGTAAAGAGTAAGAAACACAAAACCATGACACGAGTGTTTATAGTGGTTCGGCAACAAGGACATCTTCCTTGCCCTACTCCACTCCCCGAGTCACCTACTCGAGAGTTCGTAATCACTACACGACACAACTCCTTATGGCGGAGAAGCCTTCACAACTTCACTTACTCTTTTTCCGATACTAGGCTAGACACCGGTTTCTTCCACAAGGTAGAACCACACCTATCACAACGTCGCCTACACTTTATTCGGTACAAGGCTAGATACCGAGTTCCATTACAAAGGAGGAACTACTACCCAACACCACACAACACGTATCCCAAAAGAGACCCACTCCTTATTACAACATCATCAAGGATATCAATATCCTTGTATACACCCTATCTCTATTTGTACATCGATACACCTTATCGATGGTACACTCTTGGCATCCTTCAATAATGCCTTTGACACGGACGTTAAGCACCTTTCACTAATGCCTTCGTCTTGACTCTTTAAGCATCTTTCACTAATGCCTTTGACACGGACGTTAAGCACCTTTCACTAATGCCTTCGTCTTGACTCTTTAAGCATCCTTCACTAATGCCTTTGACACGAACATTAAGCACCTTTCACTAATACCTTCGTCTTGACTCTTTAGGCATCCTTCACTAATGCCTTTGACACGACACTTCTAGGGAGGAAGAAAGAACTATCAACAAGAGAACCTCAGTAGTCTTGATGATGACGAAGCATGGCAACTCATGGACTTGAGCTTGCTCGAATTCAAGAGGTGGTGATCTCGCCTTTAAGAGGAACCTAGAGAATCACATAAAAACAAACACAAACTACATAGAGAGATCCTTTGGATCTGAGGTTAGAAAGTTTACAATACTAGGTGAAAGTATGTGTGGGAGTGATGATCCAAAATGAAGAAGTGACTCACTATTTATAGAAGAAAATAATCTATTGTTCCACGGATCCCACGGATCCCTTGCTTGAGAGATCTGTCCAGTGTAAAATGGGGGAACCGTGGGACGCTCCTCTTTGTCCATGGGTTTTGGGTCATGGGTCATGGGTCCTAGACTTTAGAACATGGGTATCCAAGTAGATACAATGTATCTAGTATGTGCAATGCATCTAGTTCATGGGTCATGGATAATACCCATTCATGACTTATGCATGATGTCATGTAATGGGTTATGGGTTATGCTCCATGGGTATGGGTCATGGACTTTGGGTTATACCCAACTACATTCAATGTATCTGGTCAATGGGTCAAATACTTAAACTTCTACCTATTATATTACCCCTTGTAGTACATACTAATTATGTATATATCTACCCAATATGTAAACACTAGTTGTTGTACATGTGTATTACTAAATCATAAAATCACTATTACTTGTTTAGTGTTTTATGTGAAAACGTAAGTGTGTTAGTAAACTATTGGCTCAAACCATTTACGTATTTTATTTGTTTCGTTAAAATGATTTTACGTTTATTATCGACAAAACATTAGAAGATCGTAAAATATAAATAAATGTTTTTATGGCTTATTTGTATTAACAATCTCCCCCTTTTTGTTGATGACAAAACATAAAATTATTTTAAGGAAAAACTAAAATTCGTAAAAGTTTAAATTGGAGTTTTTTACTCTCTTCTCCCCCTTTTTGTCGAAACAAAAAGAGCGTCGAAAAGAAACTAACACATTGTTTTAAGAAAAACATGTAAAAAGAAGGAAAAAATAAAAATATAGAGAGCGAGTGACGGGAAGTGTTCTCGTCTTAGCTCCCCCTTGACGAGTCCATGCCTTTGTGAGGGCGTCAAGTAAGAAGAAATACTAAACTAGTGCATTGCAACTATGTTTGCAAATGGTTTCGTCTTTGTGACGAATATGCTCCCCCTTGATGATTGCAACTTTGCAAATGGACGTCATGTAACGTAATCCTAATGTGAAATATATTGCAAATGATTTTGCAATGTATCGCTTTGATACAAAACTCCCCCTAGCTTAGGGTGTCAAAGTCTTCATGTGTATATTGAAAATCTACAAAACAAAGGTTAGAAAACAAGTATATAATGCATAATTTCCTGCAAATAAGACTCAACTTAGTAGAAAACAAGTCTTCTGTTGCACGGATCTTACGGTTCCCTCCTTGGAGGGGTCCGTCTAGGCAAAATAGAGGGATCCGTCTGACTGTAAACAAAATATAGCAATGGTGATCTAACAAATGATGTTAACATCAAAATGAGATATGTATTAAGGTAACAAACATATTCTTAAGACAATATGGCACATAATATGTAATCTCATTCAATAAAACATACGAGAAATGATCTACAAATCTCTAAAAACTAAGAGAATGATTTAAACATGAAATGTGATTCCTAAACGATCTAAGTTAAGCTTAAAACTAGGACACCACTTGAATCCTTAAGCTTACGGTTGTTTAGGTTTGTTGACCTCATCGAAACGTTCGAGGAGGTAATAAAACATGAAACGTTGCTCTTCACGTAGTTCATGTATCAGGCCTTCAACGTGTTGACAATGATAACAATCCTTGTCATGGCTTGGAAAAGGTGGTGGTAGAAATGAAGCGGCTTGATGTGGAGAATCAAATGAAGAGGGTTGATGATCCTCAAAAGAAGGAGGGATTAGTGGAGGCACATTCAATGATGGCTCAACAAAGGATGATGGTGGAGGTAGAGAGGTGTCAACTTCCATGTGGTCGGGTGGTTGATTTTGATGATTCCTCATAATCCAAAATGGACCATTTGAGGGAAATGGAGAAAAGGATACCGGTGCAAGTGTTGATTTAACACCTTGGTTTTGTTCCACAATCTTCTTTATTGAAGAAAGTGTCGACAATGGTGGAGGATGTGATGGCCTAGGAGGTAAGTCCTCTAAGTTGTAGAGATGTGGAGATGATTGTAAAGTGGTAAATGATATGGCTCTAGGCACCAAAGATGATGGTTGGGAGGAAATGGGTGTGTTTGGTTTAGTAGGAATTGTTGTGTTTGGTGATGATATTTTTGTGGGAACAATCCTCTTGGGGATTGGTTTGATTGGTTGAGTTGGTGAAGGAGAAATACTAGCATTTGTGGATTTAACGGGAGATGATTCGGTTGAGGAAATTTCGTGTACAACACGAGCAAGTTTCTTGGGTGGTCCTTTGGTGGATGAGTTAGAACTAGGAGCTTTCCTCATGATGAGGTGACTAAGGAGAAGGTTTCTAAGAGCTGAGAATTAAGTTGTGGTTGATGACTAAGAAATTCTAACAAGATGACTTATAAAGGGAAGGATTTGGGAAGTGCATTAAAGACTTAAACCACTAAGATCCTTAGGAATGTGATGATTTGCATGCACAAGGGTCAACTACAGATTTGTATTGATCTATGAGTTTAATTAAGACAATATGGAGTGTTCAAGTTAGCAAGGAGAGCTTGAAATGATTGTTTTAGGCAGGATTTGCTGAACCTATCACCCGGATCCCACGGTTCCTCCAATGAGGGATCCATCTAGGCTAATCCTAGGGATCCGGCTCTCAACATCTAAAGAAGAAGGAAAATGATGTTTGTGGATTCTAATACCTATACATCTTGAGTGTCTCAGTCTTCTTAAGTGTTTTAAATGAGGTGTGAGTTAAATGATCAAGGGTAATGAGTGTTGGTAGCTAATGATTGCCTTTTATGGAAGGAAAATGAGACCTTATGACCACCAATGGGTGATCAAGGATGACACTAGGAATATTGATAGTGTCAAGTGATGTTAAATGATCTTAGAGATCAGATGGCAACTTGGGATAAAATTTGAAAATTCCTTAAAAATTATAAGAATTGAAAAACTAGTTTTTGACCCATTTTGAGATAGAGATGACTAAAATCAATTTGCTAAAATTGAGAAATTTATAAAACTATATGTATTGACATGTAAGAGATGATGTGTGAGTATAGGAGCGGAAGGATGATGAGTTTTGGTGATATGATAAATTAAAAAGCATTTTGAGTGTGATCCTAAATAAGCTATAAGTGAGTGTGAAGCTTACTAAGCTTGAGGAAGGCTTAAGTGGTCCTAAGGCCTTATGTTTAGCTAGTGTGAAGTGATCTAGTGAGCTGTTTTGATGTGTGGGATTCTGCATTCTACATCTGTCACCACGGATGCCACGGTTCCCTAAAACTTCGTTTTAAAATATTTAGATCGACTTATGTCAATCTATTCAAATGTGTATGTTGGATGTTGATAGAGAGATATGGAAATATGTAATGCAAAGGTAAAGAGTAAGAAACACAAAACTACGACACGAGTGTTTATAGTGGTTCGGCTACAAGGACACCTTCCTTGCCCTACTCCACTCCCCGAGTCACCTACTCGAGAGTTCGTAATCACTACACGACACAACTCCTTATGGCGGAGAAGCCTTCACAACGTCGCCTACTCTTTTTCCGGTACTAGGCTAGACACCAGGTTCTTCCACAAGGTAGAACCACACCTATCACAACGTCGCCTACACTTTATTCGGTACGAGGCTAGATACCGAGTTCCATTAAAAAGGATGAACTACTACCCAACACTACACAACACCTATCCCAAAGGAGACCCACTCCTTATTACAACATCATCAAGGATATCAATATCCTTGGATACACCCTATCTCTATTTGTACATAGATACACCTTATCGATTTTACACCCATGGCATCCTTCACTAATGCCTTTGACACGGACGTTAAGCACCTTTCACTAATGCATTCGTCTTGACTCTTTAGGCATCCTTCACTAATGCCTTTGACACGACACTTCTAGGGAGGAAGGAATAACTATCAACAAGAGAACCTCAGTAGTCTTGATGATGACGAAGCATGGCAACTCATGGACTTGAGCTTGCTCGACTTCAAGAGGTGGTGATCTCGCCTTTAAGAGGAACCTAGAGAATCAAACAAAAACAAACACAAACTACATAAAGAAATCCTTTGGATCTTATGTTAGAAAGTTTACAATACTAGGTGAAAGTATGTGTGGGAGTGATGATCCAAAATAAAGAAGTAGCTCACTATTTATAGAAGAAAATAGTCTACTGTTCCACGGATCCCATGGATCCCTTGCTTGAGGGATCCGTCCAGTGTAAACTGGGGGAACCGTGGGACGCTCCTCTTTGCCCATGGGTTTTGGGTCATGGGTCATGGATTATGGGTCATGGGTCCTAGACTTTGGACCATGGGTATCCAAGTAGATACAATGTATCTAGTATGTGCAATGCATCTAGTCCATGGGTCATGGGTTAAATCCATGGGTCATGGATAATACCCATTCATGACTTATGCATGATGTCATGCAATGGGTTATGGGTTATGCTCCATGGGTATGGGTCATGGACTTTGGGTTATACCCAACTACATTCAATGTATTTGGTCAATGGGTCAAATACTTAAACTTTTATCCATTATATTACCCATTATAATACATACTAATTATGTATATATCTACCCAATATGTAAACACTAGTTGTTGTACATATGTATTACTAAATCATAAAATCACTATTACTTGTTTAGTGTTTATGTGAAAACGTAAGCGTGTTAGTAAACTATTGGCTCAAACTATTTACGTATACATTAGAAGATCGTAAAATATAAATAAACGTTTTTACGGCTTATTTGTATTAACATACCTGAATGCTACTATTCGAGGATTAGTCAACCAGAAGTGAAGGTTGCAATACAGAAGATGCGAAGGAACAAAGCGGTAGGGCCGAACCAAATCCCCATAGAAGCTTGGAGGTGCCTGGGCCAGAAGGGGGTAAAATGGCTGACTTGCCTCTTCAACAAAATCTTCGCCGGTGATAAGATGCCGAAAGAATGGAGACTCAGTGAAGTCATCCCCACCTACAATAATAAGGGGGATGTGCAAGTGTGTAGTAATTATAGGGGCATCAAGCTCCTTAGCCACACCATGAAGTTTTGGGAGAGAGTTAATGAGAGAAGGCTGAGATTGGAGACGAGGGTGTCTGAGAGCCAATTTGGTTTTATTCTAGGAAAGTCCTCTATTGAGGCTATTCACCTTCTCAGAAGTCTCATGGAGATGTATAGAGAAAGACTAAAGGACATGAATATGGCGTTCCTTGACCTTGAAAAGGCATATGATAGTGTCGCACGAGAGTTGATTTGGAGAACTCTTATTGATAAGGGAACCCCAAGGAGATTCGTGAGAGTCATTAAGGATATGTACGAGGGGGCCAAGACCCGTGTTCGGTCCACCGTGGGGATCTGAGAGTTTTTCCCTGTGGAAGTTGGGCTCCACCAGGGATCTGCTATAAGTCCCTACCTCTTCGCCTTGATTATTGATGACTTATCTCGAGGGATACAATAGGGCATCCCGTGGAGCATGATCTTTGCTGACGACATTGTGTTGGTGGCAGAATCATCGAAAGGGTTAAACAACAGGCTTGAGCTCTTGAGGAGGCTCTTGAAGACAACGGTCTTACGGTGAGCAAAGAGAAAACTGAATACTTGAGATGTGTTTTTGGGAGGAGCTAGTCAGACCACCATGAGGATATTCAGATCAGTAACTAGATCCTGCCACCCAAGGAGTCTTTTAGATATATGGGATCGATGATTCACAAATCAGGGAGGATAGATGAGAAAGTAACCCACCGAATCAGATCTGGTTGGGCAAAATAGAGGGCGGCGTCGGGAGTCCTCTGTGACAGGAACGTCCCTTTAAAGTTAAAGGGAAAATTTTATAAGGTGGCGATTAGACCGGCTATGTTCTACGGGTCGGAGTGTTGGCCCATCTCCAAGGCCCATGCCAACAAGGTAGAGGTGGCAAAATTAAGAATGCTAAGATGGACTTGTGGTAAAACCTTGCTTGACATGATCCCGAACGGAGTTTTCAGAGCAAATCTTGAGGTCGAAAATATCATTTCGAAGATGAGAGAAGGTAGGTTGAGGTGGTTCGGCCATGTCAGGAGGAGGCCACAAACAACGCCGGTTAGAAGGGTCGAGGCGCTAGTAGTTGATGGTGTGAGAAGAAGGGGCAGACCCAAACTCAGGTGGAAGGATAGAATTGAGCTAAACATGTCGGAGCTTCTCTTGTCGGAGGACATGACCTCAGATATGAAGGGATGGAGAGATAGGATTAGGATTTGCGGTTAGTTTTGGCTGGGGTATTAGTGGCTTTAGGTTTGTTTTGGTGGGTTAGGTATTTTAGGTGTCTCTTTGGTGCCTTGCCTTTTGCTTTCCCTTGTGCTTTTCCGTAGCTTTAGGCCCCGTGCATTGCTTCTCTTTGCTCTGTGTTGTTTTAGTTTACATGCTTTTCTTGTCGTGCTTTTGTTTTTGGTTCCGTGTTTTGCTATGCCTTAGCTTTAGGTCCGTGCGTTGTTTTCGCCTTACTCTGTGTTGCCCCCTTAGGTCTGCCTGTATTTCTTAGTGCTTTGGTTTATGTGTTTTTTTTGTGCTCGCTTTTGTGCTTTTTGGCCTGTGCTCTCTCCCGTGTCCCCTTGCATTGTTTTTCCTGCTTTTGCTTGTTGGTTAATGTCTTCTGCTCTATGTTCTTTTATATCTCACCGGCACACCTGCACTTGCCGGAGGTCTCATTGGAAGCAGTCTCTCTACTCCCGGGTTTATCCTGGAATAGGGGTAGGATCTATCTACATTTTACCTTCACATACCCTGCCTTGGCGGGATTTGTAACAACCCGCATTTTTAGGTTACTTTTCATTTTTTGAAAAGTTACTATTTACTTTTACTATTCATCCCGTAAAAATTTTTATTTTTATTTTACTATCATGACAAGAAAGTTGATACTCGACAAGTCGTCCTGACGACGTACGTTGAATCCATTCAGAACCAATTTCACAAAACCGTGTCCGAGAATTACGTTAGTGTTTAAACGTCATTCAGGCATCTCGATATGTCCATAAAACACTATAAACATTAGAAATATGTATTTCTGCCATTTTACGACAATTTCACAAGTTTTTGAATTTTACGTTTTCCAGTTCTGCGTTTTACGCGAAATACGCGTTTTTGACCCGCGTTTCCAGCTTTAAACAGCGTTTAAGCAACCCGATGGAACTTACCACTCATTTTATATTTTATTATGGAGTATAATGATTAGTTTAATCATTTCTACAAGTTTTATATTTTTACGATACCCGGTTTTAAGTTTCGTAAATTTACGACTTACATTTAGCGATTAACGGGACCAAAACTCACACCGTAAAAGCAAGATAACATCAAAACTTCATCTAGTCATCCTAGATAAGACCATGGACGAAATTCATGGCTAGTTAGAAGCCTTGTTGGCTTGAGATAAAGCCTGGATGAGTTTTGATAATTACATGTGTTATACTTCCTAGCTAAGCTTCCTTAAAGTCCAAGCTTAGCTTGCAAGCTAAGGTGATTCACCACTTTTGCACCTCCTCATGAGACTTACCTAAGAAGCTAACCAAAGTCACAAAGGCACATGGTATGTCTTAGTTAAATCTAGCACAAGATCACTACACATTGCAAACTTAATGTCTAAGGTTTGTCTAATCTTGCAACACATATTTTACTTAGTAAGTAAGAAAGATGAGTCATGTGACTAGTAACCTCCTCAAGAGGCTATAAAAAGCCTTTTGATCTTCTCATTTAGACGCCACACACAATGTTAGTACAATTTGTGCGATGGGTTATAGAAGATCGGGACGTAACTTACTGGACTGGGTCAATAAACCACCGGTGGGTTAATCTTGTACTAATTCAAGTAGTTTGGATGAGATCCCTGCAGAAGAAAGGTAAACCGTTAGTCTTACCGTGGGGACGGACCCCACGAATTAGACTCCGGCGTGAGAGTAAGTATACATTCTTGAGAGGGAAAGTAGAAGTATGTGTGTGTGATTATGAGAGAGAAAGTTGTTATACCTTGTATGGGGATTAGAGCCCCTTTAATAGGCGAGGTTTGCCGCTGGGGCTTCCTGGATTATCGCATATAGTGGTTAGTCGCCGGAGCCGGACCCTTGACGGACAAGGGTTCCGTGTAAATCGCGGATGCGGACGTGAGAGGCCTAACGGTTGAAAGTTCAGCCTGTTATGTACCTTGTGCGCATTCTAAGGCCTGGGCCGTAGCCAATTTAGTCATTGGGCTTACTTTTTGGCCCAGGGTCTGTGATTGTTGGACCTGAGTCCAGGATTTACAGTCATTGGGCCTGAGCCCAGAGTGGGCGTAGAGTATTTTTTGGGCTTAGTAGGCCTGTTGTACATACTATACGTCATCAAGTCCCCCCAGTCTAGTATGTTCATTGCATGCGGATGTTGTCGCATGCGGTGGATGTCACTAGACTTGAGTTGACTAAGGATTTCGTCGTGCGTTCTTTCCTTTCCGGAAATACTTTTTCCTACCCTTAGGAGCTGCTATACCATCTAGTCCCCCCAGTATAGTATGTGCACTGCGTGCGGATATTGTCACATGCCGTGGATTTACTTAGACTATGTCTTGCAGGTTGATTTTTCTTCCGCATTCTCGAAGCGTTCCTTTGACGCTTCCTTTCCTTGGGAAGTGTTGTTTACAACGTGGACGTTTTACGGCTTTTCATGTTCTGGTTGATTTGACTCCGTGGGCCCTTGGTCTTCTACCATCCTTATCCGTGTGGCTTTGATTTTGACCGTTGGATTAGATTGTTTTTTGTACACGTGTCCTCTCTTAGGGTTTTCTTAGTTAATCGTAATTCCGTTTGTATAACTACCCCATATGTTGGCTTTAGCCAGTTTTTCTTTTTATTGCTCTTCTGTTGCGAACGCTATTCTTCAATCTGGTTTTACTTTTGGTGTATCTGTTTTCCACGTTCCGCAGTCAGGTTAGGTTCTTGATTACCTTTTTCTTTTTCCGTTATGGGTACTTTTTCTTCTACCAAGTCTATATTATCCTGGAAGGCACTTGATCGTTTCTGTATTGATTATTCGATTCCGAGTTTTATTCATCCGAAATTTCCTGATCCTGACAAAAGTATTCGTGAGGCGCCAAATGGAAAGATCGGTGTTTACACCCGTTTCTTTGAATTTGTTAATTTCCGCCTTCCCTTGTCCTCTTTCCTTGTTTCGATTCTTGACTACTATCGCATTCATATCTCACAACTTTCCGTTATTGGTGCTGCTAAGGTTTCTCAATTTGAAATTCTTTGTTTTGCACTTGGTATTGAACCCTCAGTTGGTTTGTTTAGGTGTTTTTATGTTTTGTCTCGCAGCCATGGCTGACTTTCTTTTAGTAAATGTGCTGATAGCTTTGGTGTTTGTTATACCATGCCCCTTGATTTCCTTAAGAGTTGGAATGACCACTTTTTCTGGATTGACTCGTTTTCTTGTCCTTCGATTCATCCTTTCTTCGTTAGTGGACGTCTTCCTAAGGATGCCACCCCTAGGGATACTGAATTTAATGCTGAACATGTTGCCTCCCTTGTTACCAATGCTTCTTCTTTTGTTAAGTTTCCGGAAGCTTTCCTTTGTTTGGTTGGGTTGAGCCGTAATTACACTTTGGGCAATGACTTTTATCCCGTGTTTTATGATCAAAAGAATCAGGGTGGGTATACCGTATCTATGTTTTTTCCTTTTACTACTTTATCTTGATTTTCTTCTGATCTATGTTTCTTTTTTGTCTGTTTGTTGCAGCTATGGATTTGTTGTCGTTGGTTAAGAATAAAAACCTGATGGAATTGCTTTTTGATACTCGGCCACGGAAGGATGATGAAGTTCCTTTGCTAAAATTGACCGAAGTTCGTACTGTCTCTCTTGTTCCTCCTTCCTCTGGTGAAGTTGAGCGTGTAGCTGCTTGTTCTGGAATTGGAGTTTCTCAATCATCTGTTTGTGTTATTCCGCGGCCTGATTATTCAAGTTCTGATATTGGTTTTGACAGTGGGGTGGCTTCTGGTTCTGGTAGGAAGAGGAGGAAAGTTGGTATCAACCTCGTTCATCCCCCTAAAAAGGCAAGGAGCGACCTTAACGATTCTAGTAGGGCCTCCACTGGTGGTAAGTCTTCAGAGTCTATTAAGAAGTTGCTAGCTCAAAGTTGGCAATATTGTTTAAATGCTTTGCCCACTCATTCTTCTTCTTCTCCTTTATTATCAATTACTCCCCTTTATGAAGCTGGGATGCCCACTGAATCTGGTTTTGGTTTGCTCCATCCTGATGGTTCTCCTTCCAGGTTTGTTTGTTTATGCTTTTATTTTTCGTTATTCTTTTGTCGCTTCTTCCTTTTATTTACTTATTCTTTCCTTGCTTATTCGTAGTTCTCCTATGCATGTTATGACGGATGCCGTCATTACTGCTGCTTAATCTATTGGGAAGGGGAAGGGTCAAGTTAATGTTCCTTCCTCCCTTCCAGGTGGCCTTTCTTCGGTTGGTAGTGTTTATCCGATTCTTGATGACCTTTCAGGTCTTGATGTCCCGGTTGAGGACATTCGGACTGTTGATGACCCGGACTCTAGCTCTTTATCTAGTGTTCATATTCCGAGGTGGAATGTTGCCAAGGGTTCACTTCTTGATGATGTTTATGAGTGTCGTTCTATGGTGGATGAGTTTGCTCCTCCTGCCTTCTTTTCCTCTATCCGTGATATGGGGTATGAGCGTCTCCTAGGTGAGTTCAATGTTGCCGTGGCGCGACAATTTGATGAGGAGTTTTATCCTCGATTCCTTACACTATTATCTAGCCGTCGTTGGTTATTGACGAATGGTATGAGCCTCGCTGTGTTTAAGTGCTTAAACTCTCCAGAGTATACTGCGGAAATGGCAAAGGTTATTGAGCGTGTCGTTGATAAGGGTATGCAAGAAGGCTTAGCTGCGGGTATTATTCATGGTAAGGAGAAAAGAGAGCTTGTGGAGCTTGCTGCATATAATCCTTCTGCAGAAGATCACTATGTTTCCGCTGTGAGGGCCCTTGAGAACGTGGAGTTTTCTTTGCTTGTCGTGCTTAAGTCTAGCAAGAATGCCGGTATTGTTGAAGTTATGGACCTTCTCCGTGTTGATGAGCCTTCCGCGAATGCTCCCATGATTGCAGGGTTACATCCGGATCTTGAGCAACTCATTGTCCTTGTTTATGATAAGGGTAGTAATGTTATTGTTGGCAACAACGCTTTGTCTTGCTCTTTTGAGGTTGTTCGAAGGAGGGTTGATCAGGTTAGAAAACGCCTTGATGGTTATCGGTTGTCTATTGCCGATGTTTACAATTCCTCCATTGATCCTTTATCTGCTCGTAACGTAATGGTTGTGGAAACATTTTCAGCTGGTGAGCTGGCCTCTGTTTGTACTGCTTCTTTGCCGGTTGCGCCTCTTCCTATTAGTACTTCTGATGTTTCCGCAATACCCCTTTCTGTTGAAGATTATGATGTTGGTGGGTCCAACACCCTTGCTGAAGTTGCAAATGACCCATCTTCTGGAGTAAGCGAGGTCTCCACTGTTCTGTCTGAGCCTTAAGCAAGTACTACCGTTTTAGTGCGGATTTAGTTAGTTTTTTTTTTTTTTTTTTTTTTTTTTTTTTTTTTTTTTTTTTTTGTAATCATCTGAACAATGGTTGTGTTTGTTTTGTGATACTTCCGATGATTGTTTTCAGCCTTTTTTGCTTATCTTTCCGCCTGCTTTCTTTGCTTTGTATTTTATGCTGCAACTTTTCTCTATATTCGAGTTTTTGATGCCTTCGGTGCATGTTATCTTCCACTTTTGTTTGCTATTTTTAACGTTATACGAATATGCACGTTTTGTAATAGTCTTTTGCATACATACTCTTTTTGTTTGTGCGGTGCCATTTTTAACGTTATACAAATATGCACGTTTGTAATAGTCTTTTGTGCACATTCTTTTTGTCTGTGCGGTGCTATTTTTAACGTTATTCGGATATGCACGTTTGTAATAGTCTTTTGTGCACACTCTTTTTGTCTGTGCGATGCTATTTTTAACGTTATACGGATATGGACATTTGTAGTAGTCTTTGGATAATTTTGGGCTATCCTCCCAGTACTGGGTTTGCAATACCTCTTACGTATTTTGGTGATGAAGCTGTTCACCAGTTGTGTTATTCGTGATAACCTTATGCTATTCGGAAATAACATATTTTTGGGCCGTACCCAATTCGTGTGCTTGCGCGTCTTATGCACTTGATAAAGATAAAAAAACAATTTAAAGAATAAAATAATGAAGGTAGCTAATCTTCATCATTCTTTTAATAATTGATCATATTTTTTAAATACATTACACAAATAGGTAAATTCAAATACATTTTATACTTCCCTGCTATCGGCTTTACTCTTTTATTTCCGTGGCTACGCAAGCTGTGCTTCTCTTCAGAGTTCTGCTAATGGCAAACATTGTTTTCTTTGGGGGATTTCTTGTATTACGGAAATTTGTTTTGATTGTCATCCGCATGCTATTCTTCTGGCTTTGTTCGTGTGGATAACGTCTTTGCGAGTATCCGTACTTTCTTCGTGGGCTAGAATCCTCTCCTTGTAGCTACTTTCTCCTCTGAGACCTCGTGTCACTCTCTTCTGACGATGATCCCGGAGGAGCTACCAGGCTATTACCTTTCGTCCTTCGGAAAGTTCCGTGTTTTTGAAAGTGTAGCCTGTAAGAGTAGCTTTTGTATATATATCCCGGCCCTTGCAAGCTGGTCATTTTTAGCTTACGCTCGGTCTGTCCGACCAGATTCACTTTGGTCGGTAGACGTGTGCTTGCCTGGGAGCCGGGGTGCAACAACAATAGGATGTATGCGTAGTCTGCATCCTTTGTTGCTTGCCGTTGTAAGGGAAGATTTCTAATAGCTAGGGACTTCTTGATATAGCTCCTTGCCCCTAGCATTCCTTCTTATCCTTCCCTGAGGACCCATCCCTTTTCACACTCCACCATTCCCGCCCCTACCATTTCAGTTCCTACGTGCCTCCTTGACCCGGCTGTCTCCGCAGTTGACCCGTGAGCACCTGTTCAATCTCATTTCTCAACGACTGCTGGGAGTCTAATCGACAGTAGTGCTCCGGTCATGAGTGCCACAACTCTAATTGGCAAGGAACTTGGAAACGCCGTAGGAGGAGGTTTGAATGACGGGGCGTCATGGTGTTTTGTGGTGGTGGGTGATTAGCCGTCATTTTAGAACAACTAAGTGTTATTAGTAGTCATTTAAGAACATATTTATGTGCTCTCCATGTTCTCCTTTGTTTTTCCCTTGTGATGGTGATAAAGGTTTAGGTTATTTATGTTTTCACTGCCGTTGTCTTGGCGATACGTTGCCATGGGAACAAACTTCTTCAGACTTTTCTTTTTAGGAATGTTTGACTTTGGAGAACTGCAATTATTGCTTTTGCTTTTCTTGTGTCTTTTTTCTTACTTCGCGTATTTATAGTGAAGACTTTACTGTTTTCCACGCGCTGGCATTTGTCTTTTTCTACCAGTTGGTAGGTTATTACATGCCTAGGTTCGTAGCCTGGGTGTATTTTTCTGCTTTATTTGACGTGATATTCCTTGGGAAGGAACGCGTATCTGTACTTGCAGATTTCTTCCTTTCTAGTTATTTGGATAAGGTTTATCCTTTTACGTCCGCACTTGCCTTTTTGTTATCTATTATCTCCCTTTTCATGACTTTTCTTTTTCATATCATGTCTACCGCGACTTCCTGCGTACTTCTCTGGTGTGTTATCCCTTCCAGAGCTAACTTGTTAGGTTCCCATATTAGTAACACAAGCATCAATATAAGAAATAGATAAGAAGAGATCGAATGAACAATAAACCAAACACATGCGTATGATAATGAGGAAGAGTTATGCGTAAGGTGAATGATAAAATGAACAACCAACCCTCAAGTGATGGTTATACAAGAGTATTTATAGGAGGGAACTAGGGCAACACTCCAAGTTCCCATCCTTTTACTTATTGGGCTTGGCCTAGGCTTATGGGCTTTCTACATAAGCCTAGCCTTGATTACTAACTTAAAAGCCATATTAAGCTAACTATTACATATGAATCACTAACACTTGAAATATAGTTTAGGAGTGATTCCAACAATCTCCCCCAAAGTGTTATTGATGAATGATAGAGTGATAAACGATGTAGGTGCTGATGTAATAGTAGCTTTGACGTCTTCTGACATTCTTATTTCTTGTGAGAAGAAGTGTCTTGATTCGAACAATCTCCCCAGTGTAGAGAAATTATTTCCTTTGAAGAGTTATGCTTTGACGTCATCCTTTTTTCTTTGTTCTTTAGTTCTTTGTTCTTTGTGGTGAAAGTGATAGTATGTTGTTGTTGTCTGCATCAGGTCTGCTTCGTTGCTCCAGTGTCTCCACGTCTTTCTCCAACATGCTCACACGCTCTTTAACGTTCGATTACAGTACTGATGAAGTTCTCTTAGTCTTTAAACTTTGTAGATTCTTTGAGTTGACGAAGAATCATTCTGACTTTTGTGTTGCCTTTTGAGAGAACTTGCATTAGTGATGAGGTTGGTATGAGCATGTGAAGAATCTGCACGATCAGTCCGCTCCAGAGCTTCCATAAGAGGAAAACATACACACGGTTAGTAATAAGCGGATTCCGACACTTACAAGTTGAATTTCGAGGGTGTTAACAGCATAGTGTGAAAACACATCTCTAATTCTCACAAAGGCTGTTCCTGAACTGGAGTCCCACAAGTGAGATAACACGATGTACCGAAGTACACCTACAGTTCAGATGAGTCGCTGAGGTACACCGAAGCATCACCTCACGACTGTAGACCGTTTGAGACAGACTAAGCGTAATCCACGGGGAGTTACCGAAGTGACCTGCTGTCAGGGCTGTTTGATGTTGACCCTGGCAGGAGTTTCCATTCAATCACTGAGGATCACATATGTGAACCTCTCATAAATGTTCTTGACAGATTGCTAAGATCTGTGAAGGACACGATAATATATCACTTGCGTTCTTATTGTTGAACGACAAGCGATGAATTGTCAAGTGTACCTAAGAGATCTTTTGATGAATCTCGTGGCTCTAGACTCAATAGTGCCCTTTGGTTTTCCTGAGCGGAGACTAGGGAGAGGGTCTCCTTCTTCAATACCAAAAATCTCTAAGAGAAAGCCGATAGTTTACATAGGGTTCCCTGTGAGAATGAAACAAGCTTCTGTTGGGAGAAACTTGAGTGGCTAAGAAGGTTTAGTGCATGCGTCACTGGGTCCATGACGACTTTTAATCTTCAATACCGGTGTCATCTAGTGACGACCAGTAGCATATGAATTAAACCTGGTGTCTGCCCTAAGTTGAATAATCTGGAGGGCTATTTCTTTTCACCCTTTTCTTTGCATTTCTTTTTAATTCTTCAACTCCTTCTTTCTCCGATTCTCATTTTCTCCTTTTTATAATCATACCTAAGGACTTCTAAGTACTAACTATTTGTGATGTCCTTGGGTAGATCCCTCCGGCTCTGGCGGATCATAGGACGGTTTTTCCTAACCTTAGTCACCTTATAACTCCATGACTAACCTATGTTGCCATAAAACCATTTTCTTGAAAATCTCTCAAAGTGGTTATGATTGAAAAACATTTTGTACCACTCTAAGAGTTTGATCATTTGCAGAAATACTCCCCCTCCACACGTGCTTAAATGTTTTGACAGAAATTTGCACGGTGAGAGAAGAGCGCGCACTTTTGAATTGATCGACTCAAGATAGACAATTCCCCGAGGGACACGGTTACGTTGCATAGTTAAAGAGTTACATTGTCAGCTTTTAGGTGACAACTAGCTCTAATAACTACCTTGAAGGTGTGGACAAACCTCGAAAGGTTGTCAAACCCGTCAAAGTTCATGTCTATCAAGAGCTTCTCGAATAGGTACAATTTACTTGGATAAGTCTTTAGAAGACAAATCTTTTCAATGTATGACTGTTCAGATCCCGTCAATTCATGGGTTAAGTGTTTTTACACAACGATTCAATAGAAAATCAACATGTTTCTTATCACAATAATTTTCTCCCCCTCAAAAATGGCATATTAATGTTATTTTTGATAATGTTTTGATATTAAATATGACCATTTCGAGTTTTGTGGGAAGATTATCACGAAGAACAATTTTGTGAACAAAGTTTTAGCAAATACTCCCCCTCAACAAGTAATACTAAATTTTGGAGGTTTTGAAAATGTAAGGGGAAGTACTTGTTCTTTTGAGTAAAACCTTTAAAAGTGAAAGATTTGGTAGGTTTTACTCAAAAGTAAGAAGCTTTCGCTCCTTTTATAGGATTGTGGCACTGAAGCGTACCACAGGGTCCTTTCATTGCAAGAACGGGTTGTACACTGTTATGTGTGCACAAGCCATTGTCATTAACTAATCACACATCCAAATTAGTATGAAATTGAAACAGTTTAAGGGGTACCAGGTAGTCCATCAATATCTCCAGGAATGCGAACAGAGCGTTGATAGCATGTGAGAGTAATCCTGGGACGACCACCTACAAAGCTCTCCAGAGTTCTGAACTGGTCCCTTCTGTACAACCTTTCATCGATCCGAGTGATGATCCTCTTAACATCCTGTTTTTCCTGAGAATTCCATCGCTTCTTCGACCGGATGCCTTCATGTATCTCCTTTAACCAATAAGCTAACCCGTCCCTGACCTTCTTCAGTGTGTGATCCCCAAACTTATGAAGATATCTACACGCCATCAAGCAGTTGCGTTGTATTTCACTACGGTAAACTACTCCGAATGCTTTGCTGACGAGAGTGTATTGTGGAAGATGGTTGATGTCAGGAAGTTCTAGCTGAGGTCTGGTGAGATTGACACGAGTCTGATATGATTCAATAACAAGTTGTAAATCTTCTACACGTTCCTGGATCACTATGCTTCTGATGAAGACGAGCAGGGACTTGATGTATTCACGTTGAATTTCAGTCGAGAATTGTCTCATTCTTCCCTGTACCTTGGCAAGATATAGATCTTCAATGTCGTTGAGAGACAAGTTCTGAAAGTCCGCTTCACAGAATTCAAAGTCCCTTTCGTCTTGTCTTTTGACCACGACAGTCTTGAGGAAGGTGTAATCCCATTTAGACGAAAGAGTGACATGCTTAACAACAACGATCCCTTTATCACTGTACACTTCATGTTGAGACTTTTGAACCTGGAAGCTTTTGTAGTAGATTCGTCGGCGTTCCGGCCGATGGTGAATCCCGTACATTGCATCAATGTCATACCTTTCCACGCTGTTGGAAAACATGTGGGTAGCCTTTTCTTCGATGGCTATGCAGTTGGAGTATATGGCTGCCGGGAACGGAAGTGTAAGTGATGTAGCGTATTTCTTTGAATCATCGCTACCGTGTAGAAGGAATTCCAAGTCATTGTTGAAGAAGTAGCGGAATGGAATCTTAGGTTGATCTGGTTGACCAATCGTTGGTAGAGGTTTAGACCAATCGGTGTAGTATGGAGCCTTGTCTCTTCTGGTGAAGTCGATGTTTGCTTCAGGGTTGAGCCAATCAATGTTGTTAGACATGGCTCGTGCTATATTTTCAAGGTGATATTAAACTTCAATAGCACTTTCCGAGCTGTATATGAGTAGTTGAAATGCTTCATTCTTGATTCGTTTCAACCCTGATTTCGTCATCTTCTTCACACGTAACTTTTCCTGCAGTAGCTTAGCATGCTCCAACGTACGACCTTCTACCATATCTGGATCATCAGTTAGGGCGGGAGTAGCATCAACAAGTGTGGAGAACCAATCATACTCGGTGTCGTCTTCGTCTAGCCATGAGACGACTGATACGCTTACACAGCGCGTTAGGGGTCAAAGGAACTTCCTTTTCGTCGAGCAAGTTTTTCAACACCCTAGGCAGTGAACCTAATCGTTGTAGTATAGTATTAGGGTAAGCCACGGGAATTGATATCGTTCTCTAGGGGAATAGGAATGCTAGTGAGAAGTTACTACGCTAAGGTTGGGGTTGAGGAAGATTATTTTTTATCTTTTTATGTTTTTTAGAAAAGGAAAAATACGAATCTCGGGGTTTGGATTTGGGGGGTTGGTATTTCTACCGATTACTCTACTATTATCTAATTATCTAAACTAAGGTGGTGGTAGTCTATGTCTAATTATTGTGTGCTCGTATGATAGTTTAAAGATGTGTTTACTTAGGTTTTACTACTCCTTAATTATCTTCTATTGGTGGTTGAATTGTCACGTCCTTATTCCTAGTTGCGTTGTGTGTCTAAAGTTGTAGGGTATGCGTTTCTCCCTAACTCTTTGAAGTTACCAAAGGGTCTCGTCTACAAAACCCACTAGGGATGATAAACTCTAACTCTAAGGCCTCTTTGGATAGTTTAGCTTACAACAACTCAAAGTGCTATAACCTAAGGTTCACAAAGATTAATCAAGCATTAAGTACACAACGAATGACCTATCGCATTACTAGATCATTAATCAACTAAGATAAGAAACAACTAATCAATATTCAATAATTAAGTTTCATATTTCCTAAGCAAACACACAAGTAAATTAGCCGGACATGGAGAACATGCAAGCATACACACAAATAATTGAAGACATAATTAAATTAATGAAGTAAACAACTTATCTTGGTGTAAGATAGGGTTTAGAACCCTAAAATACGACCTTGGTTCGGTTTAGGTTTTACTCCAAAAGTTTACCCAAAAGACTACTCTCTAAAACTGAAAAATTCGGATTCTATATATAAGATTACATGTGCGACGGCGTCACCTTATGATTTGTGACGCCGTCGTGTCGCCGTCATTAGGGTTTCATCTTGGCCAAGTTAATCTTGCGACGGCGTCACCTTATGCTTCTGACGCCGTCCTCTTTAGCTTCTGACGCCGTCTGGATTGAATCTAGGCCGTCTGAGTTGCGACGGCCTACTCTTTTAAAGCCCGACGCCGTCCTCCAAAAACTAGCAATTTCTCTTCTGAGCCGTCACAAATTCCTCCGACGGCGTCGCAGATTAAGCAGTGACGCCGTCCCCTTGTAATTTAGCAGCTTGAGTGTCTTGATTCTTGACTTTGGCCAATTTTCTTCATATATCCGCGCCTTTTCGTCCAAATAAGTGCCATTACAGCAGTTTGCCTTCAAGAGACCTAAAAAGTGAAAAGGAACGATATTAAGCAATAACGGATACAAAAGTGATCAAATAAGGGCTTAAACGACCCCTCAAAAAGGTACATTTTAAAACCTTATCAAATATCCCTACACTTGGTATTTGCTTGTCCTCAAGCAAATGTGCTTTTAGCCAATTAATTTATAAGTTAGGGGTCCATGAAGCATTGGTTTAAAATAGTCCACAACACATATAAGCCCCGCAAAAGTCATAACAAGCACGGAAATTACATACTAGCACCTCACATGGGGTGTTTGGATACTCACATCTCTCGGGTGTATATGAAATATAGCAAATTGGAAATGGAAGATAAACACTCATTAACCGGTCCTAGTACATAGATTACCATAGGCTTGAGAATAGATCAAACCTCCATCGCTTTGGCGTAAGCACCTAGGAAAGACTATCAAAGAGGTCTTTGAAGGGTTGTAACGTTAGGCTTACGGTAGGGAAACAAAGGGTTTGGTGAGATAGGCTATTTAGTGGTGGCAAGTCAAAAATCTCTATGTTAAATGCATACAAAGAATGGCGTTGCTAAGCCAAGACTCGACACTCTAAACTCTAGATAACTGAAATAAACAAACATAAATTTAAAGATAGATGTAGGATGGTAGCCCGTTTTTTTTTTTTTTTTTTTTTTTTTTTTTTTTTTTTTTTTTTTTTACACTCTATTTTTTTTTCTTTTTCTATTTTTTTCGATTTTTTTTATTCATTTTTTTTTCATACACTTTTACTCTACCATCCTCTACGATAACATCAAAATAATAGAGATTTATAGCACATCCCTACACTTGAGTTTTTATTACTCAAACACTAATATGACCCGAATTGAAAAGATCAAAACACTTGGAGTACGTTATTACGCAGATAAGGGAATTGGCGTTCCCTTTTAGTCATTTAAAACTTTAACTTTTCCCATGAGTCCCAATCGTCCCAAAACTGTGTACAAAAGATATGACTCAACTTAGCAACTCATGCAAGTAATTAGATAATTGAACTAAGGGTTTAGGGTGATAACAATAATGCACTAAAAGTGAGTGCATACAAGGTAGGCTAAGGCGATTTGGGTGTACATTTGGGGGTGGGGTGTAAACAATGCTCTTCATTTATATTCCGGAAAACCGAAACATCACGAGAACCGCGAAAAGGATAGGCTCTGAGGGTTTAACTAGGGGTATCGTGTATTAAAGATGAGTACAACGCAAAGGTGTGGGGGAATTACTCAACCGATGTGGAAGAAGTAATTATATTACGGGTATCAAACAAGGGTTATCCTAATGCCTCTTATCATTTAGTTATTCCTAACTACACAAGTGTAGTCTCACTAGCGATCTCGGAATGCATCACAAAACAAGTTCTAGAATCTAATATACTACCGGTTCACACTCTAAGCATTGAAGATGAATGCTTCAATTCCTACTAATCTAAGGGCGATCCTCACATTTTTTTGTGGAATTTAAGTGGTAAAGGGTTTTGTGCTAGTCATATAACTTCCTATCCGTGAGACGCTTTTGTTAAGACTAATGGCCCACTCCTATATGTCATGAAAAATTTTAAATTTGGTGCCAAAATTACCCTAACCGACATTTTCTCATGGTTTATTACGCAAATGCAATTAGACAAAGCAAATAATCAAGGATAAGCATAGTTTCAAAGTTCCCGTTTTATTTTCCCTCCCTACACTTAAACTGAACATTGTCCCCAATGTTCCCCGAAAGTATCAAAGTTATGATAAAAGAAGGTAATAAAAAATGAAAGAAACTAATACTCCCCTGATTAGCTCGGTAGGATACGTGTGTGAAGTAGTGGTTAAATCCTTTCCAAGAAGAATGTATGCGTGAAAAGCTCCTTCCAACTTTATGTATCTTCTTCTTGATAAACAAAACCTGCACACTTGAAGAAAACAAACGAAACCTTCGCATAAAATCGGCGGTAATAATATATAAGACTCGATTTAAACTAGGATATAATGCTTGTGGAATGGATGTTTACATAATTTCTAAGAAAATTAAGACTTGGAAAATTCCAAAAATTTATAAGAAGCTCAGAAAACGAGAAAAAGTAATCTGATGTTTTTACTCCTTCCTGACGCCGTCAGGTTGCAATCCTGACGCCGTCAGGTTATCCTGACAAAAACTGGTCTGCGATTTTCTAGAAAAATTCTGGAAAATTTACATCTTTAGAATCTGGAAAAATTTCTGCAAAACATCCATTATGACTCGATACAAGCATTTGACTCGAACAAACACGCAAATATATCTTTTAATTAATTGTTATTCTCATGTTCACGTTTCTTATGAAAACGTGTGTAATCCTCCCTACACTTATCCTTTATGTAAAATACCTTTATATGCAATTAAGACGAGGTTAAAAACAAAATAAAGCATTTTTACAAATTTAAACAATCAATAAAAGATATATGACACTAACAAGCAAACAATTAAGCATGGGTTGCCTCCCACAAAGCGCTTTTATTTATTTAAGAGTCTTGTAGCTAGACTCATAGTCGTGTTCCTACGTGATCTCGTGCACGCTTGCGTGCTCATACTTAAGCCATTCCAATGTTCTTTCATTCTTTTTGTAATCATCTCTTAACTCTAGACATTTTTTGTAATATCGCTTAGCTTTTTCATATGGGTACCTAAGTCCGTTTTGTTTATCCCTTTCACTAAGCAATGGAATAGGGGTCATTCTATTACATGCCTCAATATCCTTGTGCTTAAACCTATGATGAGCTCGTGGCATTTGGTAGATAAAATCTTCAACTTCATCAGAGAACGTAATTAGACCATCAATCATCCGTTCATTCAACCTAGTCATTCTTTTGAAAGGTTTTCCAAAAATTACTTGAGTGAGGTCCTTATCAATAAATTCTCCTAAGTCTTCTAAGACCATGAACTCTACCAAATAAGCAAAACTTCCAACAAACACATGCAAATAAGTGACAGCTTCAACAACATTGTTCCCTTAATAAGTTAATTCCTTGATCTTAATTTTGTTGTATAGGTCTCTTGAGATTAAGTTTAAGGGCAAGAATGAATTCAAGTAAGCATCGAACCCTTCTAATCCTATCTTGCAAGGGAATTGCATGTTAAGGGGCCCATCCTTCTCAATTCTACACCTAGGATCAAAACATTGGGAGGGGTCTTCCTCCATTTCAGAACTAACTTTATTGATGACCTCCCCGCTATCAAGTGCTTCACCATAATCAAATTCCTCATCGGAATCTGAGTCATAGAAAGGATTTTGTTGTTGCCAATTTACCTCATTATGCCCTAGGTGATTTACAAAGTAGTGAACGGGTGAGGGGTTTTGTGGTATTGCGTTCTCAATTTCGGGATTGGGAATGGGTAGGGTGAAGAATCTTCGGCGGAAGACATGTATCATGGTGGGTGATGGATTTTACGAACAAAGGTCACGAAGAAGGGGGATAGACTAAAAGGAAGCTAAAAATGAGAGAAAAAAGTTTACTTGATAGGAATCAAGCAAAGAAACCTAAACGAGGTGGACTACTAACTAGCTATTCTATTCCCCGGCAGCGGCGCCAAAAACTTGATACGCTTACACAGCGCGTTCGGGGTCAAAGGATCTTCCCTTTCGTCGAGCAAGTTTTTCAACACCCTAGGCAGTGAACCTAATCGTTGTAGTGTAGTATTAGGGTAAGCCACGGGAATTGATATCGTTCTCTAGGGGAATAGGAATGCTAGTGAGAAGTTACTACGCTAAGGTTGGGGTTGAGGAAGATTATTTTTTATCTTTTTATGTTTTTTAGAAAAGGAAAAATACGAATCTCGGGGTTTGGATTTGGGGGGTTGGTATTTCTACCGATTACTCTACTATTATCTAATTATCTAAACTAAGGTGGTGGTAGTCTATGTCTAATTATTGTGTGCTCGTATGATAGTTTAAAGATGTGTTTACTTAGGTTTTACTACTCCTTAATTATATTCTATTAGTGGTTGAATGGTCACGTCCTTATTCCTAGTTGCGTTGTGTGTCTAAAGTTGTAGGGTATGCGTTTCTCTCTAACTCTTTGAAGTTACCAAAGGGTCTCGTCTACAAAACCCACTAGGGATGATAAACTCTAACTCTAAGGCCTCTTTGGATAGTTTAGCTTACAACAACTCAAAGTGCTATAACCTAAGGTTCACAAAGATTAATCAAGCATTAAGTACACAACGAATGACCTATCGCATTACTAGATCATTAATCAACTAAGATAAGAAACAACCAATCAATATTCAATAATTAAGTTTCATATTTCCTAAGCAAACACACAAGTAAATTAGCCGGACATGGAGAACATGCAAGCATACACACAAATAATTGAAGACATAATTAAATTAATGAAGTAAACAACTTATCTTGGTGTAAGATAGGGTTTAGAACCCTAAAATACGACCTTGGTTCGGTTTAGGTTTTACTCCAAAAGTTTACCCAAAAGACTACTCTCTAAAACTGAAAAATTCGGATTCTATATATAAGATTACATGTGCGACGGCGTCACCTTATGATTTGTGACGCCGTCGTGTCGCCGTCATTAGGGTTTCGTCTTGGCCAAGTTAATCTTGCGACGGCGTCACCTTATGCTTCTGACGCCGTCCTCTTTAGCTTCTGACGCCGTCTGGATTGAATCTAGGCCGTCTGAGTTGCGACGGCCTACTCTTTTAAAGCCCGACGCCGTCCTCCAAAAACTAGCAATTTCTCTTCTGAGCCGTCACAAATTCCTCCGACGGCGTCGCAGATTAAGCAGTGACGCCGTCCCCTTGTAATTTAGCAGCTTGAGTGTCTTGATTCTTGACTTTGGCCAATTTTCTTCATATATCCGCGCCTTTTCGTCCAAATAAGTGCCATTACAGCAGTTTGCCTTCAAGAGACCTAAAAAGTGAAAAGGAACGATATTAAGCAATAACGGATACAAAGTGATCAAATAAGGGCTTAAACGACCCCTCAAAAAGGTACATTTTAAAACCTTATCAACGACATCAGACTTGGGCGTCTTCTTCTTTTTCTTTGGCCTTGATGTGGATGATGGTTTCTTTGTTGAAGCGGGAGAGGTGGGTTGTTGTTGGGGCTCAGGGACTTCCTCATCATCACCACCAGTATACTCGAAGTGATCACCGGTTTTCTCTGTCTGAGGTGGTAACTCAGAGTCCTGTGGTTTGTCAGTAGAAGAGCGTGGAGGAGAGCGTTGTTGAGATGGAGTCCTGTGGAGTGGAGGTGGCATGGAGGATGATTCTCCAGACTTCTTTGAACGTTTAGGTTCGTTATCTTTATCCTTATCCTTATCTTCATCGTCTCTTGGACGTTTAGGCCTTTGAGCTTCTTCTCTGCATGCTGATTTGAGTTGGTATTCCAGCAATGCTTCAAACAATTTACCTTCGTAAGAAGTAAATGTTGCAGATCGTTTAGACATTTGAGTTACCATCCTGGAAACCAATTTAGCATCTGAGAACACTATAGGATCAGTAGGGTTAATTTTTACGGTCATAGGTGTTGATCTTATAGTTTGCTTGGCTATATGCATGAGATTTGGATAGAGTTGTCTGTTGAACATCTCTCTTGTCACTCCTGGAACTTTGTCGAGTAAGAACTGATGAGTATAGCCCTTAATCATCTCGTTCATTTCTCCTTGGACATCACGTTGCATGAACTTCTGAATATACTCCCTTTCATTAGCCATCTTTTCTATCTCGTCATTAAGATGTTTGATGTTGTCAGCGAGTATATCTAACTTTTTATTGGTCACGTCTTTCTTCCTGACCTGCTTGACAGCTTTAACAATCCTTGTCTTTGCCCGAGATATCCAAGAGTTAGATGGTTTCTTCACAGATTTGGATGTGGATCTGGTTGTTCCTTTGGATGGTGGAGGTGAAGAGTGAGAAGACGAATCTGATGATGAAGAGTCGTGAGGTGATTCAGGGTCCTTAGGAGGTTCAGAAGTTTCCTCCTTAGAGCGAGTAGGACTGTCAAGAAGATAATCATCATAATTCACTTTGTCATCTTGTCCAGATTTAGCCTTTACTTCAGCCTAAGTCTGGGCCTCTTCATCTGCTTTGGCATGAGCTGCAGCCTCTTCATCAGCTTTTTCTTTCTCAGACTTTTCTTTTTCAGGTTCCTCAAAGTCATAATCAATAGAATCCTCCAGGCGCTTTTGTTGTTGCTCAAGAGTGGTGGCACCAATTCCCTTATCGGGTTGATTAACCGCATCAGGAATTGGTGTAGATTGGACAGCACCACTTGACCCTCCGGGGCCACAAATTTGTTGTTGTTCAAAATCTTTTGCCACGTGTTGGAGTCTAATGATTTTGAACTTCTTCCTGTATTCAGTATCCAGTGGCTCTTCATCTGAGCTTTCTTCTTCATGCTCAAGTACTGGAGTCTTCCCTTTGCCTTGGTCAACTTTTGGACTGGGAGGTTTAGCTACTGTTGGAGTGACATCGGTTGCAGTTTCAGAGTAGGTGACCTCCTCGTCTGATTCGGTTTCATCAGAGCTTTCATCCACTAGCTTTCTTTGCGGTTCAGACTTGGGAATGGGAATAGGAACAGCTTCCTTAGAGGGAACTGTCCTTTTGAGTGGATGTTTCCTCTTTGGGAACTTTCTTTGACTCTCAGTGCTTGTAACACTTCCTGCACTGCCTCTTATGGTTTTCCTTGTAGGTGTACCAGCGGACTTTTCATCGAGAAAACCTACTTTGCCTTCTTCAACCGCTACCAAATATCGTTTGTACGAGTACAATTGTTTGATATCATCGGTTATAAGGTGATCTGGCAGCACTGCACCTTGTTTCTTTGTTGTAGAGTCCTTAAATATGACAGAGAGTGTGGGCTCATACAACATGGAGTGTTGTTTGGGGTCATCGAGTCTCAAGGGAATATCAGGATTATACCCTAGAGCTCGTTGGATCAATAGTTTGGTATATCTGACATATGGGATTTTGGTGCCAAGCTTTTTAAGGAATGACATCATGTCGTCCCATATCAGAGCTTCAACTTCAATGTGTTTATTGTTGACCAAAGCCCAAAAGATCTGCAGTTCCATGAGCTTGGGATGCTTATAGCCACTGTCACGTCCAGAAATAGATTTGGTGATGATGATGTAGAGAGTTCTCCATGGCTGAGGAATATTCTTAAGATCCACGTATGAATGCTTAGTGATTACTCCTGTAGCTTCATCATAACCAATGTCGATCATGAATTGCAGAACAGTCTCTTCAGTTGGTGCGACATTGTATTCAGTTGGTTCAATGACAGGGATGAGAAGAATAGCCCTTAAGTCTGCAGGTGTGATGGTGACTTGTTTGTCATTGAGCGTCACTGTCACAACATTTTGTCCTTTGATCTTTTGCATTGTATTCCAGAACTGGTGAATATAGATCTCAGGCACTGTAGCATAATTGGTGAGCATGTTCTGATAAGGATGATTCTTCAGAATATCCACGGCAATTAAGCAAGAAAACTCTGAGCAGGTGAGGGTATCAAAATCAACACGAAGATTGTTCTTTCCAATCTTCATCGAATAGCCATTAGGGAAGATATCAGCAACGGTGAGAACATTTGGTGCTTCCAGATTCTGCAATTGAGCGTCCATGTCATGATCTGAAAGATATTTAGCCAAAAGAACCAACATATCGAAAGACATTATGTTAGTCAACAGATGATTTTATTGTCTAATTATTGAATGTGATATGTCGATGATTGTTACGAGTCCAATGTCACTTGTTTGTCCAATAGTCCAATGACGTCGTGATAAGTTTCGTGAGTTGATTAACTTTAAGTTTTAAAGTCCATGTTTTCACTTATTTTTCACAACTTATTAAACGTTTAAGCTTATTAGTGACATTATTGGTTTCGTGGCGTTATGATTTATTTATTTACAAGTTTGCACGCGTAACAATTCATAATTAAGGTTGAACAAGGCTTTTGCGTAGAAATGGCAAGCTTATGCGTAAACAAGAGTGTTATACGCGTAAGCATAAGCTTATGCGTAGGTTCTTGACTTACGCGTAGGAAAAGAGTGCCTTATGCGTAAAGCTTACGCGTAAGCGTATAAGGAACCTTACGCATAAGGCTTACTCGTAAGAGTCAACCTTATGCATAGAGGTTACTGTTTACGCATATCCTTCACAGGATACGCGTAGTCCCCAATGTAGAACCTTACGCATAAACGTTACGCGTAAGATTACTCTTACGCATAACATGCTACGCGTAAGGTGATTCTTATGCGTAGATTGCAAGAAACCTTGATTCTGAATTTTTAAGCGTAGAGAACCTGAAATAAATTCATCATAACATCAACATTAACATCTGCATTCGTTTTCTAACAGTTTTAAACACGAATACTCAATCAATCAGTTATGCTTAGATAATGTTTTACGCGTAGACCTTAAAACCCTAAAGTTCAATTTCTACGAGTAAGATATCTAGCCATAGGAAATGCACCAAAATGATTCTGGGATGTCTAGGAGGCCTATTGAGTTGTTCTGTGCAAGTTTTAACATCAAACAAGCTATGAATCAAAAGTACCCAATTCGTATGAACTAAAACCCTACAATTCAATTCTTTCACATTTGATGTTACTGGGCAAGTTCTAAGCATGGATATCATCAATTCATCATACAAACAACATCTTACAAGCAACTAATTAACCAGAAACACTCACACAAGAAAATACCCAATTCACGCATAAACCCTAACTTTTCAATATCCATCAATTCGTGTTTCAGGGTGAGTTTTGATGATGAAAATGGTTTCAAAGTGATTAATTGAGCGTTTTGACTCTATCATTTTAACCAAAAACACACACCATTGATTTTATGTTCATACGCTTATGCGTAGAACACAAAATCACTCATATATGAAAATCTAACCGTTGGTTTTTGAAACGATTTAAAACCCTTGTTTGTAATCATGTTAAGAACACAAAACCACTTACAAAATGATGATTCAAAACACGGATTTGAAGCTTGAATTTTAGGCGTAGGATTTAGTTAGGTTGAGTAATAAATGTGAAGAGTTAATGTGTTAGGTGGAGGTTTTATTAAAATAACTTTGAGCTTTTGACAGTTTTAGCCCCTCCACCTTTTCCATTTACATCCAATGTCCATAACTTCCATTTTGATTACCAAACGAAGGATATTTGGAAAGAATTTTGACGACACTTCCCCTCGACTTAAGAAATAATGAAGTTTTATAAATTTTAGTCCGAGGAGTGTCAGTAAACCAGAAAAGTGACCACCAATTAAAGAAACAACCGGGATAAGGTAACATGCACGTACAAGGTTTTATGAAACTGAAAAATATTTGCATTCTCCCTCTCAATACTTGATCGTAAAAATATTGAATTTTGAAAGATTTGAGTGTTGACGGAAGATTTGTACTTGCCATGTGAAAAGAAATATAGATAGAAGAATATTTTTAATGTTTTATCAGATTTTATAATTTTATATTTTGTTTTTGAAAAATATTTACAAAAGAGGTTTTGGTGTTTGACTGGTTTTAAGAATGTTTTAAGAGTTCATCCAGTTCCTCTTGAGTCAAACACCGCATACCAATCCGGTGGACCAACTCATTAAACCTAGCAGGAGCTAAGGCTTTGGTGAGAAGATCTGCCAATTGGTATTCTGTACCCACAAAGTATAATTCAACTGTACCCTGTTCCACGTGGTCCTTGATGAAATGATATCGAAGATCAATGTGCTTTGATTTCAAATGTTGTACTGAGTTGCATGAGATCGCAATAGCACTCTGATTGTCGCAGTACATCGGGATTTTGTCAAACACGTAACCATAGTCTTTGAGTTGTGTTCTCATCCAAATGACTTGAGCACAACACGCCGACATGGCTACATATTCTGCTTCTGTTGAGGAGAGCGATGTACAATCCTGCTTCTTCGATTGCCATGACACCAGTTTATCGCCAAGAAATTGTAATGCTCCTGAAGTACTTTTCCGTGAATCTAAGCATCCTGCGTGATCAGCATCTGAAAATGCTATTAGTTCAAAACCAGAATCCTTCGGATACCAGATCCCCAAGTTAATGGTTCCCTTGATGTATCGGAGGATTCTTTTAGCCTCAGAGAGGTGGGTTTCAGTTGGTCTCGACTGATAACGGGAGTAAAGATATACGGGAAACACAATATCAGGTCTGCTAGCTGTTAGATACATGAGAGACCCAATAATACTACGGTATTTGGTAGGGTCCACCAATTTTCCATGTAAATCAGCATCTAGCTTCTTGGTATGAGCCATTGGTGTGGCATAGGTGTCACAGTTTTGCATTCCAAATTTGTTTAACAGTTCAAGGGCATATTTGGACTGACTCAAGAAAATACCACGGGGGGATTGGTGAACTTGCATTCCAAGAAAGAATGTGAGTTCACCCATCATTGACATTTCAAAATGTTTTGTCATTAATTTTGCATAAGCATTTGAGTATTTTAAGTGTGTTGACCCAAAAATGATGTCATTCACATAAATTTGAACAATTAAGATGTGAGCCCCGTGATATTGTATGAAGAGTGTAGGATCGACCGAACCTTTGGTGAATTTATTAGCAATGAGGAAGGATGATAACTTATCGTACCACGCCCGAGGAGCTTGTTTGAGACCATACAGAGCTTTGTTTAGTTTGTAGACATGATTCGGGAACTCTGGATCAACGAATCCTTCTGGCTGGCTGACATAGACTGTTTCTTTCAGTTGACCATTCAGAAAAGCAGTTTTGACGTCCATCTGAAAGACCGTTATATTCATATGAGCCGCGAACGCGAGAAAGATCCGAACAGCCTCAAGACGAGCAACCGGAGCGAATGATTCTTCAAAGTCAATACCCTCTTCCTGTCTATAACCCTTAGCCACCAGACGTGACTTGTTTCTGATTACGTTCCCTTCAGCATCCAATTTGTTCTTCCAAATCCATTTGAGACCAATGACGTAGACTGTTGGATCAATATACTTTAATCAAACTAACTTTAACTAGCTTGTTAAGGTTTAATAACCTCGGATAAATCCTAAGTTATTAACAAAGAAACACTGAGCAATCTTTATCAAGTATGCAGAATTTACTTAACAAAGCTAAGAAGAATAACTTTTATTATAAACTCTAAATCTGCTTATTATGCAGATACTCTAATACAACTCTAAGATAATCGAACTTCTCTCTAAAACACTAATTCGTAAACTCTAAAACTCTTTTTGGAATCGTACCTCTAATGCCAATCTAGGAGTCCTTTTATAGGCTCAAGGATATCCTAGTCGGTTTACAATTTGTATTCTTGTACGACAAGTAATCTAAACATAGAATACAATGCTTTCCATAAACGAATATAACAGTTCTTTGTTCTTGCAGTACTTTGACTTCATAGTGCAGTACTTTGACTTTGTCTTTAGCAGTACTTTGACTCTTTGACTGTTTCCAGTACTTTGCAGCTTACAGTACTTTCATATCTTCAGTACTTTCATATCTTCAGCACTTTCATATCCCAACAATCCTCCCCTAACTTGAATTCTACTTGCTTGACTTCAAGTTCCCTTTTGTGAATATATCTTTAACAACTTCATCTTTAAGGACAGATTGTTTCTTAGTCTTTGGATTGTATCTCTGTAGTGTCTGTGCTTTGTAAAAGTATCTCTTAAAATTATTCTTTTACAACAACATCTAGCAAACTCCATCTTTTCATCAACACAGCAACATATGACAAATTTGTACATTAATTCAGTTTAAGTTGCATACTATTCTCATCACTTCCAAGTGAATCATTGAAAATTTAATGGATTTAGATCTCTTTACCAAAGCCATTATCTCTGGAGTAGCCAAATGTTTTGGTGTGTAAGACCATGGTACATTGATAACCATATGATTTTTAGCAAACCACCAACTATCAACATATTTGTTTTGTCTTTACCAAAAGCTGTACCCTTCTGGACTAGTTAGTTCTTCTATCTAATGGTGAACTAATTACCAATAATGGTTTTTTCACAGCCTTTACCACAAGCCATTTTCTTGTGGGCTAGCCAACTCTTCACATTACTGATATGGTGAGTTGATTACCATCCAACTTATTAGCAAGTTGTCAACTAAAAACGGATTTGATATATCTTTACCAGAGCCGTTTGCTCATGGATTAGTCAATCCTTTTGTAACCATGGTGGATTGATAACCTATTGATGTTATCATCACAAAAACCATTTATTCAACCTTTATTTCAAAATATTTATCACTTAGCAAAAAGGTTTCTTCTAAAATTCATTTAACTGGTTTATTTCTGCAAACAGTACTTTGATGAAAGTACTGTCTAATCAGCAGTACTTTGAATAAAAGTACTGATTTATCAAAAAGTATTTATTCAAATAAAATTCATACCAGTTATTGATCATCTTCAGCAATGGTAGTCCAGTTTATAAACAAGTTGATAAGCATGCAAGCAGTTTCATTATCCTCTTCTACTTCCGATCCATGCTCTAACATTCTTCTCATGAGCTCGACTGTGAGAGGGTATCTTCTTTCTGCAAACATGTGTATCATTGTTCCATTTTCCAGCTCTAAAACATGAACTCCAGACTCTTCAAAGAATCTCCAGCAAACAATTTCCCAGCTTTCTTGATTCTTCCAAATATCATCAGTGCTCTCTTCTTCAGTTTCCCATGCAGTTATTAGATCACCATGTAAAACTAAACAAATCCCTTCTAATGGATTATTTTCAAAGTAAGCCTTCACCACATGATATAAATAGAATAGGTCTACCCTATCTATAATGTGCAGTAAGTCCCATAGCCTTTTGAAAACTTTGAAGCTTTCATCTTCTTTATGAAAAATCATGTAATCTCCATCCTTGGATTTCACAACTTCAAAAACACTAATCTTTGATCTGTTCATCTTCATGTCATCATCTTCCTTTGTATAATCAAAATCTACCACTCTGAGATAATTCCTTAATTCATCACTAGTCTCAGATCTTAATTCAACTTTTTATTTCTTTGAAAACTGAACATCTGTAACTTCAGTTTCCCTTTTTCTTTTCAAATTCTTCTTTCTTTCAGCTTCAGTCCAAGTAGCTTCTTTTCTAAAATCTTTAATGCCTGCAACATCTTTCTTATAATCCTCCCTAGCAGCATCATATAATCTTTTCATCTCAAAATAATTAAACTTCTGCAATCCTTTATACCCTTGACTTTTCAGATAAGCCATCATAGCATTTCTGTCTTTAGCTTTATTAAGTCTTGGCATAAATCTAACTAGAACAGGTGATTGTAATGGTTCAGCAGCTTCAGCATCTAATTCATCTTGTATCTTTTGAGCTGCTTCTCTATTCTGAGCTTCTTGAGCTTCCTGATCTTTTCTATCTTTAGCATTTAATTCTTCTTGAACTTTTCTAGCAACAGCTTCATTCCTAGCAACTTCAATTGCTCTAAGTTCTGCTAAAGTTAGCTTTTTCTTCTTAGATTCAACCAGAACACCCTTTCCTTTATCCTTAGGAACAATTGCAGATTGAGAAGTTCTTTGTTGTTCTTCTTCTTGTACTTCTCGAATAGTAACTCCTCCTCTTGGTTGTGACAAATCTCCTAAAATTGTAGCAATGAATTCATCATCACTTGCAGAATGAATAGGTTTGAATGTAGGTTCCTCATCTTCTTGTATAACAGTTGTAAAAGGACCAGCTTCTTCTTCAAAATTCAATACTCTTGGTGTTATTACCTCTTGCCTAGAAGTATCTTGAAAAGCAACACTTTGATATTCAGTACCTTGATCATCAGTACCTTGAACTTGAACTTGTTCTTCTTGTTCCTCAGTATCTGAAATAATCTTTTCTTTAGTACCTTCAGGTTCTTTCTTCTTCGTAACATCTTCTTTCAAATTTTCTTTTTCTAAATTCCTCCCCAAGTTGACAGAAGATGGTTTAGGAACCTTTTTGGGTTTACTAGACTGAGACTGCCTTTGTGCTTTCTTCTTTGATTCAAGCCAGATACGAAATTCTTGAACCAAAGGCCAGACAAAAGTTTTTAGCCTTCTAAACTTTTTCTTCAATTTCTTTATCTGCTTAGCTTGAACCTTAGTAGTCTTTTGCAGCTTAACTATCTCCCTTGTCAAAGCATAATTATCCAAAGATAAACCTTCACGAGGTATAGTATATGGATCTCCACTTTGAATATGTGAATGTTCCTCTGATGGAGAAACAGGAACAGATCGTGGTGAAGATGGAGTAGGTGATCTTAAAACTTCTTCTTGAACCTCAGGGATTGGAGAAACAGTACCCTGTAGAGATTCAGTACCTTCATGAGAAGCAGTACTTGCAGATGCAGTACCTTCAGATGCAGTACCTGCAGTTGCAGTACCTTCAGATGCAGTACTTGCACTAGCTGCATCATCTTCATCATCTGCTCTAACAGCCTGAACAACTTCCATCATAGAAGTAGTTAATGGTGTATCTGGACCTCTAAATAAATCACTTCTTCGAGCCATAAAAGTAAAAATCTTTGATTGTTGAACAATAACAGGCAATAAGTCTGTAGGTTTTGGCACATCAGCAAGTTGCTTGTTTAAGAAAACATGTATAAACTGTGGGTACATTAGCCAAGTAGATCCATGTGAGATATACGAAAGCATCCCATCCAGTATTAGCCTTGAGAAGTTAAAAACTCGATCCGTAGCTAACCCAACCATAGCAGATGCGATATTGGACCCGAACTGCTCCCAAGAAGTACTCTTAGCACTTATGCAATGTAGCAACTCATGAACCAAAAATTTCCATTGAGGACAAAACAACTGTTTTCTGAATGTTTGTTCCGTTAAAGAACCTTCATAACATATATCCCCAAAAGTTTCCCAAATCAATTCCTTGGCAAAACGAATAGCACCATCATTATCATTAAACAGCAAATCCTCTCTAATAGATGCTTCAGTAATCTTCACAGTTCGTCCAACAACTGTAGCCCTGATGAGTGTCTAAATACTCATCATTTTTGTACAAATTAAACTGCAAAAACATCTGAAAACACTCAGAAATGTATCAAAATGATAAAAATATCACAAATAAGTGTTTTATGTGTTTTAAATGCAAAAATATCAAAATCTGGTGAAAAACGTATCAAGTTTGCATAATTGGCAGTTTTAGTCCCCCAAATTTCAAAAGTTGTCAAAAACAGTCCCTGGTAAATCTAAATAAAGAAAAATATCATCTTAAGTCCCTAAACTTTGAAATTTGGCAAAAATGGTCCTTTGAAAATTTGAAAATGTCAAAAATAGTCCTTGTACTATTAAAGCTTGTCAAAAGTGACCCTTGTGTGAAATTTGAGAAAATTACAGGTTTGGTCCCTCTAGTTTGGCAGAATTACAAATTGGTCCCTATAATAATAAAACAAGCCTTGTCAAAATTAATTGTGACCCCTGCCTTTATACAATTTGGACCCCCTGTCATTACCTGTTTTGGACTGCCTGGTCAAATAAAGTCAAACGATTATCCCTTCCCTCCCACCTGTCCTGTACATCTTCCCCACTTGCCCTGCTACTCTCCAGTCACCTCACACCTTTCCCTTCCCCCTCATCATCACCTCTACCCACCTTTCCCACCACAATAAATGCCACCCCCTACTTGCCAATTCAGAGCCCTACAGGTCTAAACCACTTTTCCCGCCAAAATGATCAAATGGCCAATATGATTTCTACTGATCCAATGGTTGAGATTAAAGCTGGGATACACTCAGAGACACGTGGAAAGCTATTTTGCATATAAAAAGAGGAAGAAGGAGGAGAGAAGAACCAGTAGTTAATTTTTATTTTCATATGTATGTCGTTTTTCATGTTTATGTCTTTAATTAAGCTCTAAGATGAAATCTTTTGTTGCATTATATCAAACTAAGTTATTTAAGTGTATTACAACTGTTTTCAAGTGCCAATTCAAATTGTGTTAACATCTCATGCTCTATGGTCCACTGTTGCAAAATTGAATTTCCAACTCTTATGTTTAAGCTTCAAGAAGCTTTATTTTAGTTCAAATATACTTATTTGAGCTTAATATAGCTTTTAATAAGCCTATGAAATAGATTCAACCAATATTGGTTCCTGGTCAACAAAGGTCAAACTTGGTGGAATTTTGGTTCAAGCAGGTTGGAAATGGAATGGGGTTGTTGCAGAGATGGATTTGGATTGGTAATGGATTAGAATAGTTGTAATGGGTTTGGTTTAAGCTGCAATATAAGCTTGGACACTTGTGAGCCTTTTCTCTCATTTTCAATTTTAATGCAGTTTTAATATTGTGCTTATATTTGAATCTTTGGTCATTAAATATGTTTAATTAGTAGTAATTAGGATATTAGAGTTAGTTTAAGTGATTGAAAGAGTTAAATCAGTGGTTAGTCCAGTTAAAATTTACAAAACAGTTATAAAAAGGTGTGTTTGGATCAGTAGGTGAAACTGTATTAGAAGGTATTTCAGTAGTTAGGATTTGTTGGTTTATGCTTGTTTATCTCATTTGAACTCATTGCAGTCATAATATTGCATTTACATAGCTCTAAAGTCAAAATCATGTTTAACCTGTCTTAAGTCCATATCTGTTAGGACTTTGTAAAACCAGAAGTATGATTTGTGCTTAGAAATCAATGGAGTAGCCTTATGTAATCTTAGTTTAACATAATACATCATATTCAGTCATTAAATCAAGATTAAATCTCAAAAAAGTCAACATTTCATTTCTGCTCAAAAGTCAAAAAGGTTGAAGATCTCAGTTTTCACCAAACTAAGATGATTTTTCCTTGATTCATCTCTGGGCCAAATCAAGTCAAACTTTGGTTTTAAAAACTTCATCAGGCCTATTTTCTTATTGTCATTTTTGCATAATTTTAGTAATTTTGTAAAAGCTTCAAATAAGCTCATCAAACAGGCTTATATGCCCTGTTCACAAAACTCAGTCAAAGCTGAGTTTTCTCAGCTTCTTGCAGTCCTTGTCCCAAGCTCAATAGAGCTTGACTAGGTCTGGATTTTGGTTTGAAGGTAGCTAGCCAGGTCTATATGAGATTCCAACCATTGGTTTTCTGTTAAAGCTTATTAATAAGCATTTGCATTAGCCACAAAGTGGCACTCAGAAACTGTTTTAGCATCTTAACTCAAATCAGTCAAATCATGGCATTGTGTAATTCAGAGGTTTAGGTTAGTTGTAGCTTGTTGATTTTTAGTAGTTATAGCTTATTAGAGGTTCTGTAACAGTTTGGTGCCCATTTTGAACCTTGTGCTTATTCCAAGTGCTTATTACATAAGCACTTGCATTGCAGTCTCATTTTCTTACACACAAGCACCTGTTCTTCTATTTTTCCTAGATTCATAATATTATTTTAGAGTTTTCTTGAATTTTTCATATTTTTCTAGCACTGTTTACTATTTTTCTTAATTTAAAACAGTTTTTTAAGCATTTTTAATTAGCTTTTAGTACAATTAAATCAGAAAAAGTTCAAAAAAATAATTTTTCATTTTTCTTAGGTTAAGATAAATATAAAAAGCAAAAAAATTATTTTTCCAGATTTTTCATAGTTTAATTTGTAATTTTTAGTAATTTAATTAGTTTTAAATAGTTTAAAATTCATAAAAAATAGAAAAATAATCAGAAAAATACAAAAATAGTTTTGAAAATTCTATTTTGTTATTTTAGATTTTTCCAAGTCATAATTTTATTTTTCTAGCTTTATTTCATATTTTCTTGCATTTTAGGTTATTATTAAATAGTTAAAATTAGTTTTTAATTAATAATAATTAGATAAATAGTGTTAAAAATAATTTTCTTTTTCTATAAATTTTCTTTTTTCATTAGGTTTGTAAAAATATCATTTTCATATTTTTAGGATTAATATTGCTTTAGTTTCATATTTTATCTTGTACGTCGCGTAGTTTTTAATTTAAGTTGTAAAAACAGAAAAATCAAAAACATCATTTTGCAAATAGTGATAGCGTTTATTTAATATTTTTTATCTTTTTAATTCTCTTTAATTTGCATTTAAGCCTCTGTAATTTATATACTTTTTCCTTAGTTATAATCAATCATATCTCCTTATCCGTTCAAATCTTCTCGATCACTACACGTTTGATTATTCTCGCACGGCTCGTTGGGACTTAACGACCTGGGGAAACACTATACTCTCCTGATCTTCATTGCATTTGTTTCTGAACCGTTTTAAGTTTCTTACGGTCGGCCATTCACAAGTGGCAGGCTTGTGTGAGAAAACTTGACGGTTTGGAACGAATCAAGCCCTAATATAAAATTCTTCATTCTCCATGTTTTCTCTTGCAGTAGCCCAAAATTCTTGAATCCAAGGCTCAATAATATCCGGCTCCACTAAAAGAGCATAACTGATTTGCGAGCCAGTTAAAAAATCAATAATATCGTGAAACGCCGCGTTGTCGTCAGTCTTGTCTAAATTTGCTACCATATTGTACTTTGAAACAGTAGGTCGATTCGCCATCGGTGATTATGTAAGCACAAATTGAAATTGAATAAGAATGAGAGAAATATGGAAACGATGCTAATGAAATAATATGAGAGGGAAAATCGGAAAGGAGTTATTTATAGGTGAGATTTAAAAAATCACTGCCCAAAATAAAATAACCGTTAGCATTAATTACCCCTCAATATAACCGTTGGAACAATACTTTAATATGACAAACAGTACTTTCCACGTATGCAGTACTTTCCCAAGCAGTACTTTCAGGAAAAACAGTACTTTGCCAAATTCCTCCATAGAAACTAAGTATACATAATTATCCTCCCCTCAAGCAATACACAGGACTATACTAACACCTTATAGTCCTCCCCTCAAACATAGCTTAGTAGTTAATCATGCCAATACTCACCACCAAGTGATTGAATCTTGAAACATCAAAGCCTTTGGTGAGTAAATCAGCTACGTTGTCATCTGTGTGAACCTTAACAACATTAATGAGCCTGTGCTCATAACAATCTCTGATATAGTGATGCCTAATCTGAATATGCTTGGTCTTGGAATGATAAACTAGATTCTTCACAATACAAATGGTACTCTCATTATCAATATTGATAGGAGTATTTTTGAAATTGAACCCATAGTCCAAGAGTTGATTCTGCATCCACAAAACTTGTCCACAACAGCTTGCAGCAGCTACATATTCAGCTTCAGTAGATGATGTTGCTGCAATTGTCTGCTTCTTGCATTGCCAGGAGACTAACCTTCTTCCAAGATATTGGCATCCACCAGTTGTTGATCTTCTATCATAATTATCACCTGCATAATCACTATCTGAAAAAGCTTCTAAGTGAAAAGGTGACTCTTTTGGATACCACAACCCCAACTTAGGTTGTTGTTTTAAATAACAGAAGATTCTCTTTACTGCATTCATGTGAGAGATCTTTGGTGAGACTTGATATCTTGCACATAAACAAACTGCACACATGATATCAGGCCTTGATGCAGTAAGATACATAAGAGAGCCAATGATTCTTATGAATCCATAAGATTGGAGACTGTGGAACTCCATGTTGGGTCTATTATAGATTTGATGATACAAAACAAGAAGAATGAAACATGAAGGACTAAAAGTGACAAGAAGGGAAACTACAAAAAGATGGAGGATTTGGAAGATTCTAGAAGATATGCTTAAAAGAATATTTAGTTTCCTAATTATATTATGATTCCTCTTGTAAACCCTAGATGTCTCTAGTATATAAAGAGACATAGGGTCATTAGTTTTAGTACGTACGTACAAGATGTAGACGTCTAAAGGTGTGTGTGTGTGGGAACCTAGGCGTAGGGATTTGGGAAAACGCCTAGGGTTTAGTGGTTTAGTTAGTTAGTGTTAAAGATCAAGTCTTTGATCTTTATTATTGTTTAGTTAGTTTATGATAATGAAAAACCTTGTTCATTATAACGTTAATTCTTATTGAATATTCCGCTTTCGTTATTATGTGTTCCTAGATATAATATTAGACCTCGTCTAAGAGCTTACAACGATCTTCACACTCAATATGCATCATCCAGATTAGTATAATCAACACCTTCATTGGAATCTGAGAAAATACCTTCATCTTCAAGCTCATCATCAGTTTCTTCTAATCCAGGCATGGTAGGATCATCCAAATCATCTAAAGTACTGTCAACAGGTGCAACAATACTTTGGTTGAAAGTACTGTCAGAAGTACTGTGAGAGTACTCTGCAGTCTTGTTCTTCTTCTTTGCCTCTTCATAAGCTCTCCTTTGTTCATCAGTGTAAGAATGTGTTAAGACATCTTGAAGAAGCATCTGATTAAGTTCCTCTTGAATAGATTGATCCTCAGCAGATAATGAGGATTGTGGTGCAACAGTACTTTGTTTTGGAGAATCAGTACTTTGCTTAGGAACATCAGTACTTTGTTTTGGACTAACAGGATCTTTATCAGGAACAATATCAGGTCTAATATGAACTCCATGAACAACATATTGTAAATCTTCTCCATTGTGCATAGGTTGATTTTCTTCTCTAACAGGAACATAATTTATTGAAGGAGATAAAACCTCAAGATCAAACATCCAATCAGGACCTTTACCTTTCTCATTGTCTTGATCTTCTAAAAACTCAACATGAAGACAATCTTGAATCTTCTTAGTAACTCTGTTGTATACTTGTAAGCCTTTACTGTTAGTGCAATAACCCAAAAGGTAACCTTCTTCAGACTTGCCATCAAACTTCCCTAGATTATCAATGGTGTTTAAAATAGTAAGAGGACATCCAAAAGGCTTCATAAAACGAATGTTGGGTTTATTGCCCATCAGCAATTCATAAGGTGTCTTCATCTGTGGGTTGGTGACAGAGACTCTGTTAAGTACATAGCATGCAGTACTTACAGCTTCCGCCCAAAATTGAATAGGTAGATGGGAATCTGCTAGCATTGTCCTTGCTGCTTCAATCAAAGTCCTATTCTTCCTCTCTGCAACACCATTTTGCTGTGGTGTTCTAGCAATACTAAACTCTCTCTTTATGCCTTTATTTGCACAAAAGTCATCCATAGGCTTGTTCTTGAATTCAGTTCCATTATCACATCTAATACCTCTAACCTTGAGTCTTAATTGGTTTTCAAGTGCTATAATTAGTGTTTGAATAGCATCAAAGGTATCATCTTTAAAACCCAAAAAGAAAACCCAACTGAATCTACTACAATCATCTGTAACAACCAAACAGTACTTTTTCTTATTTAAACTTGCCACAGAGACAGGTCCAAATAAATCCATATGTAACAGCTCCAATGGTTCTCTAATAGTTCTTTCCTCAAGCTTCTTGCAGGAAGCTTTGTGTTGTTTACCCTTCTTGCATGCCAAGCATGATTGATCATTTTTGTAAGTCTTTGAAGGTAAACCTCTAACTAGATTGCCTTTGACCAGTTTGTTGATATTTTTGAAATTAACATGGCCCAATCTTCTATGCCATTGATGTGCCTCTTCAGATGTTGCTTTAGCCACCAAACATGTGGCTCTTCCATAGGAATGTAGACTCTTCATGTCTAAACTATACACATTATTTGTCCTTGGTACTCTAAGTACTACCAAGTCATCATCAACAGGTTTAAAGTCAGAGGAAAGGATGAGACATTCTGTGTCAGTGAATAACACAGGATGCTTTTTATCACAAATTTGAGAGACTGAGAGTAAGTTGAATTTAAGCTCCTTCACATATCTAACATTCTCAAAGTCAATAAGCCCTGCTTTGATAGTTCCTTTTCCAGTAATCTTTCCTCCATTGGGATCATTCCCAAATGCAACTCTTCCTCCACTAATATTTCTAAAATCAAACATAATTTCTTTGTCTCCTGTCATACTTCCAGAGCAACCACTATCTACAATCAGATGATCTTTAAGCTCCTCTTCTGGGTTGCCCTGCACACAAAGAAAAGAGTTAGTGACTTTTAGGAACCCAAGCCATTACTGACTTGTGTTCCCCTTGTGGAGTTACAAACTCAAATTCTTTGAGTATGTAATTCCCACTATCTTTTAAATGATGATCCAAAATTATCTTTTGATCTTTATCATGTGGATTTTCAAAACTTTCTGGTTTTTCAACATAAATCTCTTTCACCAGATTATTAGCATTTTCTTGTATCACAAAAACATCAGATTCACTTTTTGTTGAAAGTACTGTGTGTCCCTCAGTAGTACCTTCCTTCTTAACCCATTCTGGTTTAACACGTGGTTCCTGTGATCTAGATCCCCTATGTGAATTGTAATACCGTCTAGGTTGATAGTGAGATCTCCTAGAATTCCTATTCCAAGTAGTGTGAATTGTAATACCGTCTGGTGTGAAGTTTCTGTGATTTACCCTATTTGAATTATTCCAAACTGGTTTGTGCTCTCTAGGTGTGTGATTGGTAGATATGTTCTTTGGAAATTTGCTAAGGTATTTTGAGTGTCAATCACAATCTTTGATTAAATGATTAGGACTATAACACACAAAACACAGTTTTTGACCCATATGTCCAAAGTGATTTCTTCTATGTCTATGCCCAAAATTATTTTGCCTTCTTGGTGAATGATAAAACCTGTTTTGAACAAAGTTATCCCCAAAAGGTTTAGCAGTACTGTTTTGAAAAGGTTTTGCAGAAGGTACTGCTTGTTGAGCAGTACTTTGTTTTAAAGGTACTGCTTGATTTTGAACATTATTTTCAACAGCTTCTTTGGGTTTTTCAGACCTAGATTGAGCAACAAGTTTCTTCCTAAACTCTAGACTGTCTACTCCAAAACGAGAAACATCAGGCCTAGAGGGTTGATGAATGCCAGTGGGATGAGGAACAGCATGATAACCATTGTCTTTCTTATACTCAGGTGGTGGTTCACTTATTGAGCCCTCATTACTAGATGTATCAACATAGTTAATGAGTTCATCATCACTAGTGGTTATGTCCTCAAAATCACCATCATCCTGATCACTAGGTTGGTTTTCATCTATGTTACTAAAGTCCATTCCAAATCCTAAGCCTGTTCTAATGTAAGCCCTTCTCTGTTTTTCAACATAAGCAACATGGGACAAGCCAGACTCTCCCCAAGCAGCAAACTTAGCTAACAATTCATCTCTTTCCTTAGTCAATTTCTCAATTTCAGCAATTTTATAGTTTAGTTTCCATTCACTAAGTTTTAACTGATAATCCTGTTGTTCATATTTTTCAGCCCAAGCCATTTCATTATTTCCATGAGTTAATATTTTGGCTTCCATAGACTCTAAAGTGATTTGATAACCTGCTACCTCAGACCTAGCCCTAACACAATTATCTCTTTCAATCACATAACTGTTAAGTAATTTTAGATAAAACTCATAACAGTTTGAGCATACCTCAGAGATAGGAGACTGAGTTGGTGAAGTAGCCACCATAGCAAGAAGAACAGTATCATCTTCACTTTCTTTGCTCCAATCAAATCCTCCAAAGCCATCATTAGATTCCAAAGCAGCATGTTCAGGTTCTTCTTCAAAAGCAGTGCTCCAGTCCAATGCTTCCACTGTGTCTTCAACTGCATCTTCCACTGCTACCATACAGTAAGTCACTGGTTCATCATCAAATTCTTCACTCCAGTCAACTTCTGATAACTTCTCTTGAGCAACCAAAGCTTTTGTTTCAGTTATTGGAATTTCTTTGAGCTCAAGTTTTGGCTTCTCAGATGTTCTGTTTGCTTGATACTTAGCCAACCTGCATTCCCTTGCAAAGTGACCAGTCTTTTGACAATTGAAGCATTCAATTTGAGATTTGTCAAAAGTTATTCCTTGTTTTGGTTTGAAATCAATACTTTTGCATGTCTTCTTCATGTACTTTTTGATCCTTGCAGTAATCATAGCAACTTGCCACCTGATATCAATTTCTTCAAGTGCATGTTCTTCAATCTGTGCTAAATCCTCTTCATAAGTGACAGGTAAACTAGCTTGTTGTGCAAAGAAGGAGCACACAACTTCATCTGAGTGCAAAGTGGTAGATGGTGGGGCCTGCTGAGCATATGAAGGGGGTTGTAAACAGCAGTATTTTGAGAAACAGTACTTTGAGGAGAAGCAGTACTTTTGGAAGTACTGCTCTTCTTTTCAGATGATAGAAAAGCAATACTGTGAGATTTGGAATTGGGTTGACCACTCATCTCATGTTCATACACCTTCAGTTGATGATAGAGATCATCAAAGTCCATAACATCCAATCCTTGTTGTCCTCTGATCATAGTAGCAATCACATGCCATGTAGATGGCAAGCTCCTTAGAAACTTCAAATTGGCATCCTTAACTGACACTTCTGCCTTGTATAACTCCAACATGTTGAGGAGATTTTGAAACCTATCATATGCAGCATCAAGATTCTCTCTTTCACCAACTGTAAAAGTTTCAAACTGTTGCTTCAGCAAATTTCTGTGCATCTTCTTAGAGGCTTCATTCCCTCCAAATCTGGTCTTGAGAGCAGCCCAGAGCTGCTTAGCATCTTTAGCATCATGAAATTTGAGAAGATGACCATCTGGAATGGCAGATAAGAGAATGTTTAGTGCCTTTTCTTGATTCCTTAGGGTTGCTGCTGGTAAGACTGCCTTTGGTGCAGTTGGTTGTCCAGGAATATTAATGGGTTCTGTAACTACTTCATTCCCATTCACAATTACATTCCATAAAGCATGGTCTGTAATGGCAATATACTGCCTCATCTTCATGCACCAGAGATCATATTCTCCCTTCTTGATTATTGGAATTCTAAGTGAGGTGATTGAGGGTGGTGGAACAACTTCAGTCGACATCTTGAATATTGTTGAAGTAGGATTTCTTCCTAGTCAGAGTTTCCACACAAGCTCTGATACCACTTGTTGGATCGATATACTTTAATCAAACTAACTTTAACTAGCTTGTTAAGGTTTAATAACCTCGGATAAATCCTAAGTTATTAACAAAGAAACACTGAGCAATCTTTATCAAGTATACGGAATTTACTTAACAAAGCTAAGAAGAATAACTTTTATTATAAACTCTAAATCTACTTATTATGCAGATACTCTAATACAACTCTAAGATAATCGAACTTCTCTCTAAAACACTAATTCGTAAACTCTAAAACTCTTTTTGGAATCCTACCTCTAATGCCAATCTAGGAGTCCTTTTATAGGCTCAAGGATATCCTAGTCGGTTTACAATTTGTATTCTTGTACGACAAGTAATCTAAACATAGAATACAATGCTTTCCATAAACGAATATAACAGTTCTTTGTTCTTGCAGTACTTTGACTTCATAGTGCAGTACTTTGACTTTGTCTTTAGCAGTACTTTGACTCTTTGACTGTTTCCAGTACTTTGCAGCTTACAGTACTTTCATATCTTCAGCACTTTCATATCCCAACATAGACCCTTGTTGGTCTTTCAACCAGTTCCCATACTTCAAGATGTTTGAATTGGTTGAGTTCTTCTTGCATGGATCAATCCAATTGTCTTTTGTCATTGCGTCTTTAATGTTTTTAGGTTCAGATTGACAGACAGTGAGTGCATAAATGCAATGTTCACCATCTGTGTGAAGACGTTGTCTTGTTACAAGTGGTTGATTTGGGTTACCAATAATATTATCAAGAGGATGGTCTTTTGTCCAACGATGTGTCGAGGGTTGATGTTGGTATACATTGTGCAGATTTTGAGGATTCAAATGGTTTGTTGATGATTCCGCGACATGAGGTGCAGCAGTTTCATTGGCAAACGGGTTAAAGAACGCATTTGGATCAAAATCTGCAGGTGGGGGTACTTCATTAAGAACATCAGCAGCTGGTTCAGCGTCGTTGGAAGCAGTTTGTTCAACTGTTGGTGTGGAGTCAACTGGTGGTGCTTCTTCAACAGTAGTTGTTGTAGCAGGTGTATCAGGTATTGAAATATGATCAGGTTGAGCAGCGAAAACAGCGGATACACCTGGAGCACGTTCATCAATGTCATCACTAAACAGCGGAGCAAAGAGCTTTTCCATTTGTTGAGGAGTAAGCTGAGGGCTTGGTTCAGCTGATGATGGGGTTTGGGGGAAGTTTAAACGGTTGTGACCGGGTTCCAAGCTCTTATGCTCAGAAGCCATTTTTGTAAGTTCATCAAAATTAGCATGAATTGTTTCCATAACCTTCTTTGTACGGCGATTCCAGATCCGGTAACCTTTAGAATTCTCACAATATCCTATAAAGACTCCAATGTCAGCTTTGGCTTTGAGCTTTCCAAAGTCATCACGATCATTATTTGGGTAGCAAAGGGATCCAAATACATGAAAGTGTTTGAGATTCGGTTTATGGTTGTGGATAAGCTCAAAAGGTGTTTTGTTGTGGCATTTTGTAATCATTGAACGATTTTGAGTATAGCATGCAGTTGATACAACTTCTGCCCACAAGTAATCTGGAAGTTTAGCATTGATTAACATTGTTCTTGCAGCTTCCACTAATGTACGGTTTCGTCTTTCAACAACTCCGTTTTGTTCTGGTGTACGTACAATAGATGTCTGATGCTCAATTCCCACTTTCTCATAAAATTCTCGAAGAGTTTGGTTCACAAATTCAGTTCCTTTGTCTGTTATGATTTGGCGGACGGTGTTCCGGAGCTGAACTTGAATTTTCGTGAGAAAGGTGATGATCATCTGTGGAGCTTGATCTTTACTTCGAAGAAAGTAGACCCAAGTCCATCGTGAGTAGTCATCAACAATTACCAAGATGTAGCGTTTGCCATTAATTGTTTGCACGCACATCGGACCACACAAATCCATGTGAAGAAGATGAAGCACATGCTGAGAGCTGTGTTCCACCTTTGAAGGAAAATGAGCACGAGTGCTTTTCCCTTGTTCACAAGCTGAGCAAAGGTGATCTTTAGAATACCGGAATCTCGAGAGACCTTCAACAAGTTTATGTCGAGCAAGGTTGGTGATGGTTTGAAAGTTTAAATATGAGAGACGACGGTGCCATAGCCAGGATTTTGTTGATGTTGCCTTTGAAAGTAGACAGATGGGAGATGAAGCAACCATGTCTTGCATTGAGATTGTGTATAGACTAGAATTGCGAGAGCCAGACATTAGATCGTTTCCTTGTAGATCACGAATGAAACAAGTTTTCTCCCGAAAAGCAACTTCCAAATCTCCATCACAGAATTGACCGACTGAAAAGAGATTGTGACCGAGGCCTTCCACATAATAAACCCTGCTAATTTCGATATTGCCATTGATATAATCTCCGTAGCCCATGATAGCTGCGAAGTGATCATTCCCGAATCTGACAGTGCCAATGAACTTTGCAATAAAGTTTGATAACAGTTTAAGATTGCATGTCATGTGTCGGTAACATCCGCTATCAAAAATTCAAAGGATGATCTGTATCACCTGCATTACACACAGACGACACATATGGAATAGAAGTAGATGTGGAACCCGAAGTGTTAGAGGGTTCCGAAGCAGTTATAGTAGAAATACACACATCAATGATTTTAGGTATCCATTTAAATCCTAGTGTATTATGTAGCCATTTCTGCCATCTCCAACTAGTGAATGCACTAGGTGGTACGACATTCCTTGGAGGTGATACTGGAATTACAGGGACATCAATGCGTTTCTTAGAATCTAAAGAGGGCGGTTTACCAAGCACAGACTTAGAAGCATTAGTGGGCCTAGAGGTATTCCGATTCTTAGGATTCCTTAAACGAGACAAGATAGTTCTAGCAACACATTTGTCATGACAATCAGAAAGCATACTTTTACGACAAATAACACAAGAAGCTTCAGACTGAATATCAAAAGTACTTAAAGGTTTAGCATTCGTTACAATACTTTTTCCATTACATTTGTCAGATGCAATATCTAAAGTGGGTGCAACTTGAGTCTTATTCAAAGTCCTAGGGTGTTCTTCTACTTCAGCATTCTTTATTCATCTTTTCTTAGGTCGCAACTTCCTATTCTTCCTTGTATTGCTCCTAGGCTGTGAAGTGCAGACGTTTGGAAAAGAGGCAACTATTCCTGTTTCGGTAGAGGGAAGCACATTAGTATCTTGTGTTTTGTCAGTAGGCAATCTGGGTTCACGTTGGCTAAGTGTTACAGGTGCAATTTACTTAATGATGCTAGGCTGAACTTGTTCATACTTTCCTAACATTTCCCTTAACTTAATGATAGTGTGCACCAAATCTTGATTTTCAGAACGAAGATTTCCAGAAACATTCATGACTTCTTTAGTGTGTGCAAGATAATGATCAAGCTCGTTTGATGCTTCATTACAAGTCTGTTTGAGTAAATCAAATATGACACCATATTCCTTTTTAACTTTTGCAAGTTCTTGTTCATATTTTGAGATTTGACATTTCAAAGACACGTTTTGATCATCCAGTTGGTCAATTTTAGGATTAAACATTTTTGATTGCAACTTATGGATTTTGTTTTGCAAAGCAAGTTCACGATTTTGACAATCTTTTTGACACCATTGAAGACGACGTTTTGAATTTGAAAGTTCGTTTAACAGTCGTTCATTTTCAACTTTTAAAGACTCGATCTGATGCACATTATCAGTATTCTCAACAATATCAACAGAATCAACAGAATCAGCAGAGATATGATCAGATGTATATGCAACAGATTGTAATAAAACAAGATTATTGATATCAGCACAGATAACATCTTCCAAGAGTCGATCAACATCTTTTCTCAACAATTTCTTTTTACGTTTAGTATTTAAAATCGATGTTTCTGTTTTCTCAAAAACTGTTTTCATGAGACCGAGTTCCTTGTGAAAATCCCTTTCCCAATATAGTGCACAAGTTTTCAAATTTTTGACATGGGGTAAAAGTCTTTTCTGAAGAATGTCTCTTTGTTCTCGCGCCATTGGCGATTGAAAATGTTCAACTTTTATTTCAGAATGAAATTCAATCTCACGTTCCAAAATTTTGAGGTCAGATAAGAAAGTGTCAAAGTATTTTATAACACGCCAACTTTCGGCTTTTGTTTTAACTTCACTAAGTGAAGGTAAAGGACCATTAATTTGTGCACCATTGTGTTGGGGACTAACTTCAAAAACTGGTGTGATAACAAAAGGTTTGTTAGAAGTATCTTGTTGTGTGACAAAAGTTACGGCTTTTGAATAGTTAAATGGTTTGTTATAAACGACATTTTCCATTTTTGACCGACTCTCGTCATCTGCATCTAATTCCTCCATACGATTATATTCAACAACAGTCATAATTGAATCATCAATTCTATGTTCTGCACTGTAAACTTCAGGATTTGGTTTGAATGCTCTGTTTGAAAACTTAGGTTTGTAATCAGCAAGAATTGGTCCATATCCATTTGGATTTGGTTTAAAAGTAAACTTTTGAATAGTTGTGATTGACTCACCATGTTTATAAAAAACATTTCGAAACTCTTTGATTTTGTGTTATAAGTCGACAATTTCTTCAAGATAGTTATCTATTCGTTTTGTGGAATGCTGTTTGTACTCAGAGAACTGTTTTTGACAAGTTAACAACTCAGCCTTGGCTTTTTGAGTTTCCAAAGTAAGAGCGTTAAGTGTTTGTTTATGTTCATGTTTCAGTTGTTCTATTTGAGACAACAAAGCATTCTTGGAAGCGGCTAGATCACGTATCTGTCGTTCTAATGATTTTTTATTTTGATGAGATTTAGCAAAAGCGACTTCAAAACCATGTTCACGTTTTTCTTGAGTTTTATAAACGTTGATTTGTCTAATTAAGCATTCATTATCCCTAATTAACAGTGCATTTTTAGCTTTTGATTGATTGCAAATTATCAAACGAGATTCTTGGTCTTTAATTAAGGCTAGGAGCTCAATTTCTCTATTAGACAAAAGTTCATCTTGTTCAACGTGAGTCTCAACATGATCATTATTTAGATCCTCAAATATAACCACAGAGTCAACTTAATTATCAATATTAACCATAAGGTTATCTTGATCGTCAAATATAACTATGGGATCTATTTGATAATCATCAGAATGAGATGTGGATGGCTCATGTTGAACACTCTGATCCTTGTCGGATGGAAAAATTGGCGGAGATATCAGATCAGGAATGAGTGTATTTTGATCCGATACCTGAGACAAGCCGTCAATGTCATACACTGGGCGTGTGTCACTCATGTGTAGAGCTTGCATTTGTGCCATCAACATCACTGCTGCATTAGCCTGCAAGTCCTCCATATCATCATCAGAATCTGCATCTGCCATAAAGCTCTGTTACTTGTTGGTAAGAGTTCCACCAGCTTCATCCTTGAGAGCCAAGAGCAACGCCTCTTTGTGATAAGCACTGCCTCTTGTTCTCGGTTTAGGACATGCATTAGCCAGATGACCCTTCTCTTTACAGTTATAACAACGAAGACCATTAACTCCATTCTGAGCATTCCCCTGTTCAACCACTTGAGCCCTTTGTTATTGCGGAGCACCCATGTTATTCCTTCCCATAGCATTAAACCCTTGACCACCTCCCATCTGACGACCATAACCACGATTCTGAACTTCAACGCGTCCATTGTTCACAACAGCCTGATTCCTTGTGTTTGATGAGGAACGAATGCGATTGTTGGATTTGTTTGTATATCGGCCGAAGGCTTTAGCAATCATGACAAATCCTTGTTGCAACTCATCAAAAGCAGCGGAGTCCTCATCAGCTTCACTGTAAAGTGCTTGAGCATTGTTGTTGTTGTATGGAACCAATTGAGTTTGTTGAGGTTGTTGCTGTGACGGATCATATGGTGTGATGGTTGCAGTTGGTTGAGGAGCTGTTTGAGGAGGAAGATTAGTTTGAGCCCACAAAGCAAGTTGTTGATTGTCCGGAAGTGACTGTGAAGCCGGGAGTCCACGGATAGTCCTTTCTTTGTCAACTTCTTTTTGGTGAGGCTTCAAATAGTCGTACAACAATCCGTATGTAGCATGATGAAGATTCTTAGCTTGACGGAGAAAAATGACATACTTCTCCCATTCCGGACCAAGACTACTTAGGAACTTAGTGTTTATAGCAATTCGTGGCATGATGATGTTGTGTTTGTCCAAATCATTAATGATATCTGAAAAACGATGATGATATGACTCTAATGTATCTCCTGGTTCAATCATGAAGTGTTCATAAGCCAAGTAGATTTTGGATTCCATGTCTTCCTGATTGAGTGTTGTGCCTTCCATAAGAAGATGAATATGTTCCCACATTGCTTTTGTAGTCTTTTGAGCATCAACACTTCAAAGGATTGGATTGGGTAACCCTAACAGGATATATTGCATTGCTAGTTCATCGGCTTCAAAGTGTAAAAGTTCATCAGCAGTGAGGTCTGAGATAGTTGCAATGTTGGTGACAGCATCTCTTGGTGGATTGGCATCTGGATCTGCGGGTGTAATAACAGTAGGCATCTGAAATGGACCTTCCATAATGACCTTCTTTAAAAACTTTCCATGCGGCTTCTTTAGATCACAAAACCTAAAGAACCTTATCACCCATTGATCATAATTTTCGGGAGTGAGCATTGGAGGTCTATCAAGTGAGCCAGCTTCATGAATTGATTGTTGGCTACTTAATGCTTCACACATCTTGCCAAACCATGTCCGTTCCTTCATAGTACTCCTGGATGGATGTTGATTGTAGAAGTTTGTGTAAGATTGTACTTGAAGACTAGGTGTTGGTTGAACCATTTGTGGTTGTGGAATTGCTCCAAGTTGTGGAGTATGTTGTTGATTAAATTGTTGTTGATAAATTTGTTGTTGATGATTAAATTGTTGATGTTGTGGACTTAGTTGTTGTTGTTGTTTATTATAAGTGTAAGGAAAATAGCTAGAGTATGGTGGTTGTGACATGTTAAAAACTTGTGTTGTTAAATGGATCTTTGTAGTCGAATGAAACGTTGTTGATGAAGTATCCTTAGGCGTAGAAACCAAGTGTAGGCAAAGAAACACTTAAGCGTAAAAACACCAAGCTTACGCGTAAAAATGATATTTACGCGTAGGATTAGCTTACGCGTAAGAAATGAGAAAAACACTAAAGTTATGCGTAAACAGAAAGTTAAGCATAGAAAACTTAGGCGTAGGATTAACTTATGCGTAAGACAGAGCTTAGGCGTAAGAATAATCTTATGCGTAATGAGTTCTACGCATAAGTTTGAGCTTATGCGTAAGATTAGGGTTTTGCCCAAAAGATCTTTTACACTATCACAGTGCAAAAGATATCCAAAGTCGAAGTGTTTTCAGGCTTATCCAAGCAAGAAAAAAACTGAGTAATCCACGAAACTGAAGATCAAACCAAGGATGAGTTACGCGTAAGATTAGGGTTTCCTTACGCGTAGAAATTAGCCAAAACTGATTTCTTCCAAATGATGTTTCTAAACCAGATTTTTGTGAAGAAATAGCTTCAATATCACCAAAATAACACAAAAGTGTAAAACTTGATGATCCAAGACTTCTAAACACCTTATGCGTAGATATATACCCACGTATGAAACCAAGCTTAAAAACAACGATCTACGCGTAAAGTTTGAAACTTTTTGTCAAAAACAGATATTTTAACACCTTAAAACGTTGAAAGTACAAGAATCTTGGATTGAAAAGTGTAAAAAATGAGTTTTTAAGCGTGACAAAGTATGAAACGTTATTACGCATAAGACCAAAACTTCAAAAACAAAATATGTTCACCCAACTATTTGGCGAATGATACCACTGTTAGGTTCCCATATTAGTAACACAAGCATCAATATAAGAAATAGATAAGAAGAGATCGGATGAACAATAAACCAAATACACGCGTATGATAATGAGGAAGAGTTATGCGTAAGGTGAATGATAAAATGAACAACCAACCATCAAGTGAGGGTTATACAAGAGTATTTATAGGAGGGAACTAGGGCAACACTCCAAGTTCCCATCCTTTTACTTATTGGGCTTGGCCTAGGCTTATGGGCTTTCTACATAAGCCTAGCCTTGATTACTAACTTAAAAGCCATATTAAGCTAACTATTACATATGAATCACTAACACTTGAAATATAGTTTAGGAGTGATTCCAACATAACTTTTTACAGCTTACGGGTTTGTGTTTTTCTATTCTCTGGGAGCTGTTTCCGCACTGTGTTTTCCTTCGCATTCGTAGTATGTTTCCATCCTTGCTGTTACTCCTTGTTACATATATATATATATATATATATATATATATATATATATATATATATATATATATATATATATATATATATATATATATATATATATATATTATGTGCGTGCCATTCCGTTTATTCCTGCTATTCGTCAGCTTCTACCATCGGCTCTTTCCCTTTTGCTTCTCTTTGCTTCTTCAAATGCAAACATTCTTCCGTGGTATGCCTTGCTTTCCCATGGAATTCACAAAACTTTCCATCGACCTTCTCTTTGATCACCGTATTTGAGGGCGGGCCTGGGGACCTAGCTCTTCTTGTCGCTGGTATTTCCTCAGGTGGCCTTATCAGTCTGCGGAAACCTTGCTACCTTTCCTCGGCTCTTGATTTATTCTTATGCTCTTTCCTAAAATACTGTAGATGCTTGAATGTTTCTTGTTCCTTTGGTCTTTGTATCCATGGCCTTTTCCTATCACGTATTCCCACAGCTGCTTCCCCTCTAAGAAAGGAAGTAGTTATGTTCATTACATCGGCCATTGACTTCGGGATTGTATCGTGTAGCCGCTTAATCAGTTCTGGGTCAGTAATCACGTGCATGAATCCTGAGATTTTCATAATTTCTGGGCTCCTTTTACGTTCCTTGTCTCTTCCTTGAATCTTTGTACGAAATCTTCTGTTAGTTCCCCATCCTTTTGCTTGATGTGATGAATCTCCACAGGGTCTTTGTTACATTTCTTTTGTTGCAGGAAGTTAGTCAAGAAAGCCTCTTTTAGCTTGTCGTAGCTATCTATTGATTAGGGCGGAAGGTCATCAAACCAGACCCTAGCGGATCCGGTGAATGTGGAGTTGAACATGTGACACCATGTTGGCATGGCCCATCGTTCCACCTTTGCTGCTGCTTGGAAGATTTTTAGGTGATCCTCAGGGTCTCCGCTTCCATCGTATGTTTTCACGTTGGTTGGCTGATAAGGATTTAAAAGGTACACTTTTGAGGGGTCATTTAAGCCCTTAATTGATCACTTTTGTATCTGTTACTACTTAATTTCGTTCCTTTTCACTTTTTAGGTCTCTTGAAGGCAAAATGCTGGAATGACACTTATTCGGACGAAAAGGCGCGAATATACGAAGAAAATGGCCAAAGTCAAGAATCGAGACACTCAAGCTGCTGGAACAGAAGGGGACGGCGTCACAGCTTAATTGCGACGCCGTCGCGACACACCTTGAGACGACTCAGAGATCAAATTGCTATTTTACACGTGACGACATCAGGTTTAAAAGAGTAGGGTGTCACAACTCAGACTGCCTAGATTTGGATCCCGACTGCGTCAGAGGTTGAAGCCGATGGCGTCGCAAGCATAAGGTGACGCCGTCACAGAGTTGACGTGGCCAAGACGAAAACCTAATGGCGGCGACCCGACGGCGTTACAATTAAAGAGTGACGCCGTCGCATATTGTAACTCTATATATAGAATTCGAATTTTCAGTATTTTAGAGAGGTAGTTTTGTGGAGTAAAACCTAAACCGAACCTAGTCTGTCTTGGGCAGTATCTTAGGGTTCCATACCCTATTTTACAACAAGATAAGTGATTTACTTCATTAATTCAATTATGTATTCAATTGTTTGTGTGTATGCTTGCATGTTTTCCATGTCCGGCTAATTTACTTGTGTATTTGCTTATATCTATGAAACCTAGGTATTGAATATTGATTGGTTGTCTCTTATCTTAATTGTGATTGACCTAGTATTGCGATAGGTCATTCGTTGTGTTTTTAATGCTTGAGTAATCTTTGTGAACATTAGTTTATAATCACCTAGAGTTATTGTAGTCTAAACATCCAAAGATAACCTTAGAGTTAGTTTATGAATCCTAGAGATTTCGTAGGCAATAACCTTAAGGTAGTCTCAAAGAGTTAGGGAAAAACGCATACCCTACGACCTTAGAAGACACAACACGTTAAGAATAAGGACGTGACAATTCAACCATCAATAGGAGATAACTAGGGAGTAATAGCATCTAAGTAAATACATTTTTAATCATCATAAGAGCACACAACAATAGACATAGACTACACTCACCTTAGTTTAGATAATTAGATAAGTAGAGTAATCGGTATAAATACCAACCCCCCAAATCTAATACCCCGAGATTCGTACCTTTCCAGTTTCTAAAAAATACAAAAAGATAAAAAATAATCTTCCTCATCCCCAACCTTAGCGTAGTAATTTCTCACTAGCATTCCTATTCCCCTAGAGAATGAAATCAATTCCCGAGGCTTACCCTAATACTACACTACAACGATTAAGTTCACTGCCTAGGGTGTTGAAAAACTTTCTCGACGAAAAGGAAGTTCCTTTGACCCCGAACGCGCGTTGTACGCGTATCATTGGCATCCGCGTTTTCACAGGCATTTCGAAGTAGCTGATACGCGGGGTGAACGGATCAGTTTCCTTGCATACCCAGGGTCTGGCCAGGTCGCAGTCATAATCATTGGGCTACGGCTTTTTGAATTTGGATCCTCGGCCTTTGCTTCTGTGAGATTCATAGTTTAAATAGTTATTCGCCTTCCGCGACCGAGTTTTTTCGGTTTCATGACTTCTCACCCATGATCCTATCGGCCACGGTTGAGAACCCTTGCGGTTGCTCCTTTCTTTCCTTCCGGTACCGTCGAGTACTTGTTACCTGCGGTCTTTGGGACAAATGGAAACACTTCCCTTCTTATCTCCGAGTCGGTGGAACACACTTTGGCGCAACCTTTTGAACACCGTTTCCCTTACGTCCTCCTTCCTTTTGGGTGACTTGGATCGGGTATGTACTTGGCTGCCATCATTTTGCGTGTTCCTCCGCTTTGCTATCTCAAGTTGTTTTCGCAGGTCTTCACTTGACGTTTCCGCTCTGCGGTGATGCTGGGTTTCATGATAATCCTTCCGAGATTCTGCTACCTTGGCTCTTTCTTTACGTTTTTGAGCTTTCTCCGTCACAATAGGCCAGATCTTGTCGAAATGCTTATCACAATACCTCCTGAGGGCTGCGTCGGACACAGGTCCCTCAAGGTCCGTCAAGACCGCGTGATCTTCTCTTTCTACCGTACTCCGCAATGTGGACATGAAGGCATGAGTTGGTCCAAATTTGGTGCTCATGGTGAGTATTTTCTGGAATGCAGTTGTGTACCGTGTCCCACGGATGGCGCCAACTTGTTAGTACAATTTGTGCGATGGGTTATAGAAGGTCGGGACGTAGCTTACTGGACTGGGCCAATAAACCACCGGTAGGTTAATCTTGTACTAATTCAAGTAGTTTGGATGAGATCCCTGCACAAGAAAGGTAAACCATTAGTCTTACCGTGGGGACGGACCCCACGATTAGACTCCGGCGTGAGAGTAAGTATACATTCTTGAGAGGGAAAGTAGAAGTATGTGCGTGTGATTATGAGAGAGAAAGTTGTTCTACCTTGTATGGGGATTAGAGCCCCATTTATAGGAGAGGTTTGCCGCTGGGGCTTCCTGGATTATCGCATATAGTGGTTAGTCGCCGGAGCCGGACCCTTGACGGACAAGGGTTCCGTGTTAATCGCGGATGCGGACGTGAGAGGACTAAGGGTTGAAAGTTCAGCCCGTTATGTACCTTGCGCGCATACCAAAGCCTGGGTCGTAGCCAATTTAGTCATTGGGCTTACTGTTGTGTAGCAACTCGTAAATTTTCATAAGGTAAAATGACTATTTTACCCTTTGACTTCTTAAAAGTTGACTTTGACTTTTGACTATTTGACTTTTACCGTAACGTAAAAGCAAATACTGTAACTGGTAGTAACCAGTAATTTCCCAAGTTAAATAATTCAATCTGTTTCGAATTATTACACTTTGAACATTTTTGTTCACCAATGTTTATAAATAATTATTTAAAGTTGTTACTTTATTAATTACGAAAGTTTAATCGTGTAAACTTTCCTCGTGATCAACACAAGACTACGATAAGTCTAGGTGTTCAAAATACTCTATTTTCACCAATAGTCATATTTTATATGAATTATTGTCACTTCGTTATTTTTACGTAAACATTTTACTCTTTACGTAATACGCGTGCTCAAACCTACGTTATTAGGTTTTAACAACATAGACGCACCCAAATAGACTTATCACACCTTTAATATACCTAGTTGGAGTATATCGATAAGTTTAGACATTTTCATAAGTATTATATTCTTATGTTACTCGGTTTTAAGTTTTGTGACTTAAGGGCTTAACATTAGTAATTACCGGGATCAAACTATACCCTAAAAACCAAATGATAGCAACAATTAAACACACACTACCACCTCAAAAATGAGGTGGCGTGCAAACATAAACCCCAAGGCCATGTGGCCTTCATGCAATGTACATGCACTCTTACTCACTCAACCTTGTCCCCCCACTTACACAATCACCTCAATCACTTATCATTTACATGCAAAAGTCACACACAAACCTCTCTTGGTCCTATCCTTTGCCATCCACTTTCACCACCAAAACACCATTCATAACTTTGTTTCTTACTCCAAGTTATACCAAGAAGATGAAGCTAGTAATGATTCTTACAAGGTCCTAGGGTTGTTTTGATGTTTACAAGGGTGAATTAGGAGCTACACAAGGTATAAGAGGCTGAAGTAAAAGGGTTTATTACAAGGGTAAGAAATTTAGTAAATCTTGGGTTAAGAGGTTGAAGACAAGAGTTGAAGATTGAAGGGGTTTAGGCTTGATTGTTCTTGTGACAATTCAACCTAAGTCTTGTAAGAAATTTGTTTAAATTTCTTGTCATTCAATATGGTTGTAATAATTTATATTCATTGGATGTAAATTTTATATAAGTAGTATATGTAATATGGCTTGATTGATGTTGTACATGAAGTTTGTATCATGAAAAGAAGCTAAAACAAGCCTTAGGTGGGTTTTGTAAGTTGAAATCTGGAACAGGCCCAAATATTGATTAAACTGATCATCTTAGTAAACTTTGAGGTTAATTCAATAAGATAGGCTTGTAGAGCTATGTCTTATGGTCATTTCGCCGGGTGGCGCACCTCATAACTCATCCCGATGAGTAAATGAGAGCCAAAATGGCAAAACATGTCAAAATCTGCACACCAGACTTCATATGGGAAAAGCCCATGGTTCTGTTCATTTCTGGAAGTCGACTCAGTTTTATGAAATGTAGCTAAGACATAAACTTGAAGTTTGGAGAAATCCGCGTGTCAAAAAAAGTTGTAGAACTCAACTTATGGTCGTTTTGGCAGGGCCGAATGTGCAGCCAAACTTTCTGCAATGAAATATAGGTAATTAATTGTTATTAGACAATTGATATAAGTAAACTTTGGACTTTGGACTTGATTAAGCTTGAGATTCTGTTGGGGGAAGTAAAAACTAAAACTTGGGCTTTTGAATCACTTAAAAAGGACTTATGGTTAAAAAGTTATGGCAAAATGAAGATGACTAGAGGTGAATATGTTGTTGGATCAAAACGTTGCTGATACGATTTTAAAACGAGATTTAAACCCTTTTTTGGTCCGAATCAGATAAAGTGTAAAACACGAAAGTTGCTTGGAATGATTTTTTCTACAAAAAAATATGGAGCACATAAGCTGAAAGTGAACGAAAAGTCTTAAAAACAGCAAAAACTAAACGGACCTGTTGTTGACTAGAAAACAACCATGGCTAAGAAACCTTAGTGTATTTTGATCCTTTGAGGCCGAAACGAAGTCAAGTTTAAGCCGAGGCTGTTGTCTTAAGGTCTTTAAACTTAGACATAACCATAGGAATGACCTTGAATATCATCTCAAGTTGTTTAAACATAATTTAGCCGCACGGCTAGTTTGGACTTAATGGTCGATTCTTGTTTTTAAAACTTGGTTCATTGGATTAGACTTTGCTAGACTTTGACAAACTAAGTAATGACCATATAGCATGTTAAACTACTTCACGACACACAACTTATATGTTAGGAATTAGAAATTCCAGGTATTAAAGAGTCGGTCACCTCAAGTATATGTAATCGTAAGAAAGCTCGTAGTCGTAGTTATGTCAAGCTAAGTAGTATTTAGTTAAGTAACACCGTGGAGGACGGACGGGTCTTTACCCACTGTATGCCTGATCCACAGCCCGTTGTGTGGCGTTTTATGTAAGACTATAAATACTCTCTACCTCCCAAGGTAGAGAGTTGGAGCTCATAATAATATATTTCACTTTCTCTCACTAAGTTCCCTAAACCTCTAACTTTCTCTCTCTAGAATTCCACTTATACGCCCACTTTGTGTTATGGTTTGATGTGTATGTGAAATCCAATATCTTACAATTGGTATCAAGAGCCATGGTTAGATCATATCTTGCACATCTTTGGATTTCTAGTGGTTTTTAGGTGGTTTTTGAGTTTGAAAAAGTTTAGTGGTTTGTGCATCATTTGGTTGATTTCTTGTGTTAAAGCTTGGATTTTGTTAGTACTTTTTTGTTTAGAATCATCACAAGTGTTTAGGTTTTCATTTGGTAAGCTTGAATCATCTTGGTTGGGTTGTTTTTGGATTGAAAAGTGATGTTTGTGAAGTTTTCTTGCTAGCGACTTGACCTACGTATTACTTTTCTTGCTAGCGACTTGCTTTACATTTTTGTAGCGAGTTGCAGTTTGTGGACTTAGCGACTAACAGTAAAAGTAGTGGATTCTCCACCACGGGTAGCGACTTGGTGTTAGCGACTTGGTAAGTAGCGAGTTGCTATTTAGCGACTTGATTCTTTAGCGACTTGTATCTTAGCGAATTGCTGCCAAAATTTTGCTAGCGACTAGAGGCTTAGCGAGTTGCTATTTAGCGACTTGTCTTTTGTTTAGCGACTTGGGACTTTAGCGACTTGGTGGAATAGCGAATTAGTAGATAGCGACTTGGTGCATAATTTTCTAGCGACTTGGGTGATTTTCTTGCGGTTTTCTCTTGATTTAGTAAAATCCCGTGAAAGAATCTATTTCTTGGTTTAATCATAGAGTTTTAAAATCCCGTTTAAATCTGTAAACATGTCATCCAACATTCCTACAATCATTTCCACTGTTGCCGAGGATGTTCAAGCAGCTGGTTCAGATACTCGTCCACCCATACTTGACAGAACTGACTACGACTCTTGGGCTCAACGAATCAGATTGTACTGTCTTGGAAAGGAAAATGGAGTCAACATTCTCAAATCCATTGATGAAGGACCATATCGGGTTGAGACGACTAGAGACTTAATTGATACAGCTGAAGATGGAACAATGATCTATGGAATTGACAGACCAAAGACATATGATGAGCTCGATGATAAGGAGAAAAAGAGATTCGATGATGATATCAGGGCTTCTAACATCGTTCTTCAAGGTCTTCCAAAAGACATCTACAAGCTGATCAATCACAACACCGAAGCAAAGGCAGTATGGGATAATGTCAAGATGCTTCTCTCAGGTTCTGAATTAACTATGGAAGACAGAGAATCACAACTCTATGACGAATTTGAACACTTCAAGATGAAACCAGATGAGAGTGTCTATGAATACTATGTGAGATTTCATAAGCTGGTGAATGATATGAGGAACATCAGAATGACTATGCCTAACATTCAGCTGAACTCAAAATTTGTGAACAACATGAATCCCGAATGGCACAAGTTTGTCACCTCTGTGAATCTCACTAAAGGATTGAAGAATACAAACTATGAGCAACTCTATGCCTTCCTCCTTCAGAAGGAGAGACATGCTATGTTTGAAAAAAGGATTCTTAATCAGTTCAAAACCAACCAGGGAGAGACAAGCTCATCTAATGACTCAACTGCCTTCTACTCAAACATCAGAATCACAACCAAAGCCTCACAAGTCATACCCATGGGTAATGGTAATCACAAACTCATTCCTGATCCTATGTTCAAACAAACTGATGCTGATGCACATGTGGGAAACATCATTAATCAACTAGCTCTTCTGATTAGCCAAAACATGAATTCTCTCCCACAAACCAACAACAACCTCAGAACAACATCTAACCCACACAATCAAGCTACTGTTAGAGATGGGAGGATCGTGGTGCAACCAGTTCAGGAAAGACAGTATGATCAGGGAAGAGGTGGAGCTGGTAGAGGTTATGTTGGTAATCAGAATCGAGGAAGGAATGGTAATCAAGGTCAAGCTAAGCCGATCAAATGCTATAACTGTGGTGGTGAGGGACACATTGCAAGGAACTTCACATCTCCAAAACGTCCACAGAATGCTGATTACTTCAGAGATAAGATGCTGCTTGTACAAGCTCAGGATAATGGTGCTGCTTTGGATGAAGAGGAGTTGTTGTTTCTCGCTGAGGGCAATGCCAAGACCTATGATGCAGATGTGGATGAGCAGCCAATTCAAAAGATAGGTCACAATCATCAGAATGCCTTTCAAGTCGCTGATTGTGATGCATACGACTCTGATGTGGATGATGGACCTACTGCACACACAATTTTTATGGCTAGCATTTCTCCAATGGTTTCTCCCAAGGTCTCATCTTCACCACAAGCTGGCCCATCCAAAGACAAACTCATCTCAGAGGTATTAAAACTATACGACGATGCTGATGTGCAAAAGATGCATGACAAAGTACAATCAACTGAAACTATTGAATCAAATATTGAAAATATGGATAGTATCAATATTGTCCCATATGATCAATATGTGAAACAAAGTGAAAGTGAAGTTGTACCAAGTGATGCATCTTCTGCAGTCAATAATGATTATGTTTTTGATGAATTCACTGCATGTGCCTCTGATGATTCTGTAGTTTCTGAACTAAATGCCTATAAAGAACGTGTTGCTATTTATGAACAACGTGCAAAATTTGAGTTGACCACTCGTGAGCAGGAAATGGATGACCAAGTGCGTACAATCATTAGAAAAAGTAATTTTAGAGAAGAAGTATTAAAACAAGAGTTAAATTCCTTGCAAGAAAAGCTTTCTAAAACTGCTAAACAAAAACAAGAACTTCAAGAAAATGTGAAAATGCTTAAGCAAGAATTTAATGCAAAGGAATCAAAACTCTTGAAAGATTTTTCTAATCTGAAAACTTTGAAAAACAAACTTGAAAACAAGTTGTACATACAAGGGAACACCATTCAGACTGCTTACATGATCACTAAGCATAGAGTTCTAAGCGATAAGCATAGTGTTCCCATTATAGATAAACCCAACCCTGAGTACGGGAAGATAGCAAAAGCAGCTCAAAGTGTGATCTATGATGGCAATGAGATTCTTAAACCTAGACAAAAACCTAGTTGATTTGAGTGCACAGAGGAAGATAAGAAATTAGATGAAATCACTAGGGAGAAGATGAATAAGAAACTAAAGTATCCTAAATGCAAAGAGAAGAAAGTAATTATCACTCCCCATGACTACAAAAAGGAGAATTGGATCTCCTTGAACATGTTTAAGCCTCAAACATTGTTGACTCCCGAACAAGTGTTCTGGAAAATGGACTTAGATAAGCAGAAAGCAGAAAATATTGTTGAAACAAACCCTCCCCTTAGGAAAATGCCTAAAGCAACTGTGTATCCTCCCAATACACCAATGCATCTAGTTCCTAGAACTATTTCCACTAAAAGCAAGACCTTAATCAGTCAATACGTTATCTTTCAACTATTTCTTGATTTTGAGAAAACTTGCAAGAAAAGAATCACACCCACTGGAATTACTGAAGGGGAAAGGGGTTTTGAACAAACGAAAGAATGTTATCTAACTGAAGTCATGCCTTTCTTTAAACAACTAAAGACCATTTTGAAAGTCTTAAAAAGGGAATGAATTTAGACATTAAAGAAATGGAAAAGGAATTTGATGCAATGATAGTTGAGGTTAGTGATTATGAGCGTGCACTAAAATATAATGAGATTGAGAGGAAGAACTTGCATACATTGAATGAGACTCTTATTACTGAATGTGTTGCTCAAGATATGTTTTTCACTGCTACAAATTGTTCCATTAACGCTTCTCAATTTCATGAATTATCTGTTGCCCTGAAAGTCTCCCATGATCGTGTCATTGAGCTTGAAAAGACTAACTTCAAACTAAATGAGAAAATTGAACTGGATGATCACGACAATTTGATTAAACATTTTTCTAAACTAGAGGCTGAGCATTTTAATTTACAACTAAAATATCAACATCTTAAAGAAAATGTCAAAACTTCAAATATCACGACATCCTCAGATGCTCCAGAGTTTGATGCAGTTTTTCAAATTAACAAACGTGATGAACAGATTCAAGCTCATTGCAACACGATCAGAAAGTTGAAAGCCCAAATCTCTCAATTAAAGGGTCAAACGAACAATATGACAGGTTCCCAAATGCCTCCTCCTCTAGATTCTCAGAATTCTCAAACGTTTCATCTTCAAAACCTAGTAAATGCATTACAAAAGGAAAACGAAAGTTTTCTAGAAGAAAATGAAAAGGTTAAACGTCATTTCAATGAGTTATTTGAATCAATAAAGGTCACTCGTAACAAAAATAACGAACAAATAGCTTCATTGCAAAAGGAAATTGAGAATCTGAAGAGTCAGGTAAAAGGGAAAATGCCAATGACCAATGGGGAGAATGGTGTATCAAAGGTTCACTCTTGTAATAAATATGCTTTTTCTGTGAAATATGTCCCTCCTCATCTCAGGAACAACAAACTTGCTATTCAAACATACTTCTCATCCCTTAAGGATTGCCTAGAATGTCTGCGTGAGATTGTTGAAGAGGATAAGTTAGAGAAACCTCATGATAATGCAATTGGACATGCATGCTTATATGCCAAACGATCTCAAGAAATCCTAGAATGCTTGATTACAATATGTCCTAAGTCATTAGGTGAGAGAGTTAATCCTTTGATTCCATGTGCTATGCCTAGTGCCAAGTATGCTATTCATTCGATGCCCAATGTATTGAATGTGAACCTTAGTGTGCCTTCAAGTAGTTCAGATTCCAAATCTTTGAATGCTAAGAAAGAAAACACTTGTGTGGACTCTAGAAGTTCAAATCCCAGTAACTCTAGGGATAAGAAAGTGAACCTTAGTGTGCCTGCATGTAGTTCAGATCCCAACACATCTAAACAGGTGAAGCAAAGAGTAGTAAAACCAACTAATGTTCCCATTCCCTCTACAGGAGTTATCAGTGACATTAAAGGGAGCAGGTCAAAGTCTCAAGACAATACAAGGAATGATAGGACCTCGCAAGCTAAGAATGCAGACTGGAAAAGAGTAGAAGAAAAATCTAGGAACTTTAAGTTTGAGCCGAATAAAACGAATCGTGTTGATTCTAGTATTTGCCATAGGCGTACTGTAATTAATTCGAATTCTGATACTATTTGCAAACCTTGTATTGATGTCTGCTTGAATTCTGTTTCTAATCATGAATGTGGTGTTAATGTTTTGCCTAATGATGTTAATTGTCCAGTTAATATTGTTAATGCTAAAAATCATGCTAAGAAGGCAAAAAGGCAAAAACGAAAGAAAGTTAGAAAACAGTGGAAACCCACAGGAAGAACATTTAGTAAGATAGGCTATCATTGGATTCCTGTTGGTCATAAGACTAATCAGACAATACCCACTAGAAAATGGATGCCTACTGGTAGAACTATTCCCTTAAGAAGTGAACACACTTTGAATAGGGCTAATACAGACACTAGTACTGCATCTATTCATAATGATTCCATTGCCTTAATTTCTGATATGAATGCTTCTATTTCTGATGTGGGTGTTCCAACCATTGTTACTAACCAAATGGAACCCATTCTTGCATGGGGATCCCAATTATCCAGTTATCCATTCTTGTCTGTGTTCAACTGCAGATCGTTCAAATCGTTCTGTGGTACCTGGACTCAGGCTGTTCCAAGCATATGACTGGCGACCAGTCGCGGCTCATGAACTTCGTGTGCAAATTCATCGGGACTGTTAGATTCGGGAATGATCATTTCGGTGCTATTATGGGTTATGGAGATTATGTTGTTGGCAAAAGTGTTATCTCCAGGGTTTACTATGTAGAAGGTCTTGGTCATAACTTGTTCTCTGTTGGTCAATTCTGCGATTCTGATCTAGAAGTAGCCTTCATAAAACATACCTGCTTCGTTAGAGAACTTGATGGTAAGGAACTTTTAAGAGGATCACGTGGTTCAAATCTATACACCATCTCTATTGAAGATATGATGAAGTCTTCTCGAATTTGCTTGCTATCAAAGGCTTCTAAAACAAAGTCATGGTTATGGCATCGTCGTCTCAATCACTTGAACTTCGGCACCATCAATGATCTCTCCAGAAAGGACTTAGTTGTAGGTTTACCTAGACTCAAGTATGAAAAGGATCATCTTTGTTCAGCATGTCAATTGGGAAAAAGCAAGAAGTATGCCCATAAACCCAAACCTACTAACTCTGTCACAGAAGTTCTTCATACAATTCATATGGATTTATGCGGACCAATGAGGGTGCAGAATATCTTTGGGAAGAAATATGTGTTAGTTGTGGTTGATGATTACTCTAGATTCACCTGGGTCAAGTTCTTAAGGACAAAGGATGAAACTCCTGATATCATCATCAAACTCATCAAACAGCTGCAGGTTCGACTTAACAAAACCGTCAGAATTATCAGAACAGACAATGGAACTGAGTTTGTTAACAAATAACTTAGTGAATTCTATGAAAACGTTGGAATCAACCATCAAAGAAGTGTTCCACGAACTCCTCAACAGAACGGTGTAGTTGAAAGACGAAATCGAACTCTTGTAGAAGCAGCTAGAACAATGCTGATTTACTCAAAGGTTCCAATGTTTCTCTGGGCTGAAGCTATTGCCACTGCATGCTACACACAAAACCGTTCCCTGATTCACACTGTTCATGGAAAAACTCCATATGAACTTGTCCACAACAGAAAACCTAATCTCTCTTTCCTTCGTGTGTTTGGTGCATTGTGTTATCCAACTAATGAGGGACAAGACTTAGGCAAACTTAGAGCTAAAGCAGACATTGGAGTATTTGTTGGGTATGCATCTAACAAAAAGGGACACCGAATCTACAACAAAAGAACCCGAAATATCATGGAAACAATTCACGTTACGTTTGATGAGCTGACCGGTCAAATGGCTCCTGGAAAATTCAGTTCAGGACCCGCACTTCAAAACAGTCCCATTGGTTCATCCCTTGTTCCAAACTCTTCTCAAGAAACTCCATATGTACCTCCATTTGAAGATGATTTAAAGAAATTGTTTGATCCTATGTTTGATGAACTTTATGATCCAAGTACTAATGAGGTGTCGATTCCTACAACAGAGGCTGCTCATATTCTTGTGAATGAAGTCAATCCCTCAATCTCAATATCTTTAAGTCAAGATGCACCTGCTGCTGATCCTTCAGTCTAATCAATAAATCATCATTCTTCAAATGTACATCATGGAACTGTTTCTGGCATCAATGATGAAGTTAATTCCTTTGCTACTCGTGAAGATGCTCCATTTGAAAACATATTTGCTCCTGAATCTTCATCAGAACCATCTTCTTCAGGAGACATCGACTCTGCTACTTCAGTCCCTCAACAACTACCACATGAACACCTCAGAAAATGGACTCACGATCATCCATTAGACAACATCATTGGAAATCCTTCTCGTCCGGTATCCACTCGTAAACAGCTTGCTACTGATGCCTTATGGCGCTTCTTTAACTCTGTACTCTCAAAGATCGAACCTAAAGATGTTAAAACTGCTATGAATGAAGACAGCTGGTTCAATGCCATGCAAGATGAAATTCATGAGTTTGATCGATTAGATGTATGGGAATTAGTACCAGCTCCAGATTGTGCTATGATCATTGCTCTTAAGTGGATCTTCAAAGTAAAGCTTGATGAGCATGGTGATGTTTTGAAAAATAAGGCTAGGTTAGTGGCTAAAGGTTATCGTCAAGAAGAAGGTATAGACTTTGAGGAATATTTTGCTCCAGTTGCTCGTATCGAGGCGATCAGAATCTTCTTGGTTAATGCTGCTAGCAAGAACATGGTTGTTTATCAGATGGACGTGAAAACCGCATCTCTTAATGGAGATCTGAAAGAAGTGGTTTACGTCAGCCAGCCAGAGGGTTTTGTGAATTCAGAGCATCCTACTCATGTTTATCGCTTGAAAAAGGCCCTATATGGTTTGAAGCAAGCTCCTAGAGCATGGTATGATACGCTGTCAAAGTTTCTTCTATCTACTGGATTCAGCAAAGGAGCAGTTGATCCTACTTTGTTCACCAGAAAGTCAAGCAAACACTTAATTCACGTTTAAATTTATGTTGATGATATTATTTTTGCCTCGACCGACCCAATGGAATGTGATCGTTTTTCTAATGAAATGGGTTCAAAATTTCAAATGCCAATGATGGGACAAATGTCATTTTTCTTGGGATTACAAATTTCACAAAGTCTCGGATGCATTTTCATAAATCAATCTAAATATGCAAATGAGATTTTAAAGAAATTTGGATTTGATTCTTGTGACCCTGTTGACACTCCCATGATTGAACGAACTAAGCTGGATGAGGACCACTCAGGGATCATGGTAGATCAAACGAAATATCGTAGTATGATTGGATCCCTGATGTACCTCACAACTAGTAGACCAGACATCTTGTTCGCTGTGTGCATGTGTGCTAGATATCAGTCTAAGCCTACTAAAAAGCACCTTGAAGCGGTTAAACGGGTCTTTCGGTATCTCCAAGGAACCATCAATATGGAACTATGGTACCCGAAGGACACCGGTATGTCACTAACGGCCTATGCAGATGCTGATCATGCAGGTTGTCAAGATACACGTCGAAGTACGTCTGGAGGTGCTCAGTTTTTGGGTGATAAGCTTGTGAGTTGGTCTTCAAAGAAGCAAATGAGTACTTCTATTTCCTCTACAGAGGCTGAATACATAGCCATGTCATCTTGTTGTGCTCAAATCTTATGGATGAGATCTCAATTATCTGACTATGGCTTTGAATTCAACAAAATCCCTCTGTACTGTGATAATAAAAGTGCTATTGCTCTCTCATGTAACAACGTTCAACACTCAAGAGCAAAGCATATCGACATACAACATCATTTCATCAGGGAACAAGTGGAAAAAGGTGTGGTAGAACTCTATTTTGTGAGGTCTGAATATCAGTTAGCAGACATCTTCACCAAAGCTCTTCCAAGAGAACGTTTTGAGTTTATTCTTCCACGTCTTGGCTTGAAAAGCCTTCAACCAGAAACACTCAAACGTCTTCAGGAGGAAGACGAGGAGTAAAGGTCTATCTTCATCTATCTATTGTATATATCTATTCGAAAAACAAAAATACAAAAATATAAAACCTTCAAAATCCATAAAAATCTGAAAAATTCAAAAAAAATAAATAAATAAATAAAATATTGTCATTTTGTTATGCTTTTTCTCGGTTCGTCAATATCTACGGTCTTTGTGCTGTCATTCAAAGAATGACACGGGACTTTAGATATTGTTCGAATTCTTTAAAAAAAAAAAAAAAAAAAAAATTATTTTTGGGAGAAAGAGAAAATATGGTTTATTGTCATTTCAGGCAGTAACCCGCTTTTCAAAGAAAGAACAGAGCCATACTTTATCATGTTTTCAAAATTCCATGCTCTGATTCTATAAACATTTATCTGCTGAAAACTAATTGCTTTGGAAAATAACTCAGTCTCTATTTTTGATAATCATCTGGACTTATTTGTCAATACATCAATCTCTCAATCAACAACCTATGTCATTGATTGAGGGGGAGAATGATTTCAATTAAATTAAAAAGTTGTTTGGCATTCAATTGTTTTCAAAATATATACATGCATGTTTTATCAATGGAGTTTAAAGTCTTAAAATCCGATCCTTATCAGTTAAAACGCTTTCATAATCAAGTCACAATTCTCCTTAAAAGCTTTCAAAATCAATTTAAATCTATAAGAGATCACAAATCTCAAATGATTTGATAATTGTGATCGAGGGAGAATGTGTGATTTAAATTGGATTTAAACTGATAATTCGGTAAATGGTTTTATAAGGATATACATGCTTTCCTTCCCACATGTGACAAACGATTTCAAATTTTCCATGCACATGTTGAGGGGGAGCATCTATCTTAAACCTATGATTTGAAACGTGATCACTTATCTCAATGTGCAGGTTCCCTCTAGTATGTGCAAAACCCTTTTTCAAACCTAGAAGCACATATTGAGGGGGATCAAAATCATGAAAACCTCATCCTTCCCCAAAATGATTTATATACTTGATTCGATTAGGGAAGTGATGATGATATCTTTTAGAAAATGGTAATCAAAGAAGTTAATTCTTCCTCTTGCCTCCGTGTGCAAAACGATTTCAAACATTTGATGCACATGTTGAGGGGGAGCACTTGTTCTAAAAATATCAAAAACAATTCAGGTACAAAATGTTTTGATAATATATCACAAGTATCTGGATTGATTTTCAAATGGTTTTCAATTGGTTCAAATGGCAGATGAACAATACCAAATAGACCGACCAACTTTACTTTATGTACGGTGATATAAGGATGATAAGGTTAGGTATGTGTTCCCATGATCCGCCAGAACCGAAAGGATCTACCCAGGGACTATCCACTAGTTAGTGTATAGTTCTTAGGTATGATGATAAAAGGAGAAAAATGAGATATGGGAAGAGTGCGGACTGAGACTGAGCTAGTACTGGAATAAACCCAACAAGGTTCTAGCTATGAAGTCTCGGTAAGCACTGAAGGGGTTGAAGAATTAAAAAGAATTGAATGAGAAAAGGGTGAAAATAAATAGCCCTCCATATATTCAACTTTAGGGCAGACACCGGGTTCAATTCATATGCTACTGATGGTAACATCGGTATTGAAGACAAGACGTCATGGACCCAGTGACGCACTGCACTTCAACTTTCCAAACCACTCAAGTTCCTGTTAAAAGGACTTGTTTCATTCTCACGGGGAACCGACATTATCTATCGACTTTCTCTTAGAGATTGTTGATATTGAAGAAGGAGACCCTCTCCCTAGTCTCCGGCACAGGATCCAAATATGCACATATTGAGTCTAGAGCCACGAGATCATCAATAAATCTCATTAGGACACTTTCAATGAAGACTCTCTGTTTCACACAATGTGGAAAGAGAGATTATATCTTGAGTCCTACGCATTATCCTTGTGGTAATGCCAGAACATCTGAGTGATGTGTTTACATATTCACAATGAAGATGGAAAGCCCTCTGGAGCCAACATCAAACAAGCTCCTGGTGGGTGGCATGTGAGATCTATTCAATAGATCAACCATGTGACAACTGAACAGAAACAATGGGGCGATTCAATTTCTTGAATCAATCCTGGTTCAGGTTATGGATTGACGGATACCTTTGAAAAACCGGTCATTGTGCTTAAAAACTCTTTTCTTTAGCACATCGACCGTGTACGAATATTTCAACTCAAAAGGTGTTTTATGATTGATAATTGATGTTCATTAAAACCTTCGTTGTATTGCAAAAACAATTTCTATTGAGCAATACACGTTTGTTTTTCAAATATCTTTTCATCAATCAGTGAATTTCTATTCGCTGGTTCACTCACTCCGTGTTGTCTTCTTTGAGATGTTCCGGTTTGAGAACAACTAGAGCAGCTGCGAAACCCTGACAAGGAAATTCTTTGGAATTATACCTGATCACAGGCAGTACTTGTACTGATCAACGGGGAACCGTAGGCCGTGTACCTCAATTCAACGAAAGTGATCAAAGACACTTTCGTGTGCTTTATTGCTAACTGTTTTATGCAGGTACATCCTACGTTTGCAGCTGATCAGAATGAAGCGGTCAATCCATAGCCGCATGCTTACTCTACACATTCATCTCAAAAGAAATCATGATTAGTGCATCAATGACTCTGATATTTTCACTCCATGCTTCTGCTACGCTGCTGCCAATATCATGAATCAACGAAAGCTTCCGTTACTCTGATGAGAAGATATCATGATCCAGAGTGTGAGCATGTCGGTCCGAAAGTCACAACATCACATAATACCAACACCACAATGGATGTCTCAGAGATTTTTGATAGCTGATGATCTCAAAAGCTGGCTCAAAATTATTATCACGTGGATCAGTAAAAGACCTCCACCTGGAGTAACCAAACATGCAATGTGAAGAATCAATGACTACGAGCTTAGGAGCAAAGTATTACATCAAGAATGCAAGAACAATTGTTAATGTAATATCTATTTGTATTCAATGTAATTTTAGTACATGATTGAGGTGACCTCCCTTAGGGGGAGACTGTTAGGAATTAGAAATTCCAGGTATTAAAGAGTCGGTCACCTCAAGTATATGTAATCGTAAGAAAGCTCGTAGTCGTAGTTATGTCAAGCTAAGTAGTATTTAGTTAAGTAACACCGTGGAGGACGGACGGGTCTTTACCCACTGTATGCCTGATCCACAGCCCGTTGTGTGGCGTTTTATGTAAGACTATAAATACTCTCTACCTCCCAAGGTAGAGAGTTGGAGCTCATAATAATATCTTTCACTTTCTCTCACTAAGTTCCCTAAACCTCTAACTTTCTCTCTCTAGAATTCCACTTATACGCCCACTTTGTGTTATGGTTTGATGTGTATATGAAATCCAATATCTTACATTATATCATCATATCGTCACACAAGTCAATCAATAGTCTTTGACGAAACACGGCACATGTTTTATACAACATTTGTCTCGTCAAATACTTTACTTATAAATGAAAAGTACAATAATAGTAAGGAATTTCATTATCATAAGAGGCCTCTTCGGGGTGTCGTATCGATGAGTTGTGGATTTACGATTTAAAGTGTCCTGGCTTGATGAGTGTGTAAATACTCATCATTTTTGTACAATATAAACTGCAAAATCATCTGAAAACACTCAGAAACACATCAAAATGATCAAAATATCACAAATCAGTGTTTTATGTGTTTTAAAATGCAAAAATATCAAAATCAGATGAAAAACATATCAAATTTGCAAAAATTGCAGTTTCAGTCCCCCAAGTTTCAAAAGTTGTCAAAAACAGTCCCTGAGCACATAATTTCAAAAGTAAAGTCACCAAAGGTCCTTTTAAAATCAAAAGTTGTCAAATTTAGTCCTTTGGTGAAAAGTATAAAAAGTTTGAGAAAATTACAAGTTTAGTCCTTCAACTTTGAAATTTGGCAGAATTGGCCCCTGAAAAATTGGAAAATGGCAACATTGGTCCTTGTACTATTGATACTTGTCAAATTCAGCCCTTGGATCAACTTTGAGATGTTGGCAGCTTAGGTCCCTACATTTTCAGGATTTACATATTAAGTCCCTATAGTTATTAACCTTTTAACTCATTTTGGACCCCTGCCTAACCATATGACCCCCTGTCAAAATGAATTGTGAACCCTTTGATTATTAATACTCTTGGGTCAAATCTGGTCAAAAGCCTCAACCCGCCAAAAGTCTTCTCCTACCTGCTGCCTGCAAACTCACTCCAACTCCCATCCCCCCTCCTCAATCCCACTTCACCATGTCCCCTCCACCTTAGCAAGCTTCCAAACTTCATTTAATGCATCCCTAACCCCTCACTCAACCCCAATTGGCAGACAAGGATTTTGGCGCCAAAATCAATTTAAATGGCTAAGATCACTTTTAAAGCCATCCAATGGCTAGGATTGGTGGGATACATTCAGAAGAAAGAGAGAAGAAGATTGGGTTATAAAAGAAAGAGAAAAGAAGCAAGATAGGGAGTAGATTATTAGTTTAAAATTTGCTTAAGTCGTTTTTCTCATTAATGTATTAATTTAATTTCAAAACTGTAATTTTGTGTTCACAAATGTTAAACTCAAATTGTATTTGCAGTATTACAAAGTTTTAATCAGTGATTCCAAGTTTTTATCTGTTCTCACATATTGTTATAACTGTTGAAATTTTCAAAGTCAGAATCTCATTCAAAAGCTTCATAATGCTCATTTCTCAGTTTCAATAAGCTTAAATGAGCTTATGATAGCTTTGGACAAGCTCACATTCAAGTTTCCATTCATTTTGATTATTGGTCAACAGAAGTCAAACAGGGTCAAAAATGATATTGGAAATGGAGATGGGTTGATGCAGGCATGGATTTGGGGTGAATTACAGTTATTTGGGTTGGATTTGATAGGTTAGTGGTCTTGGGTTCACATTTTGCTAGCCATAGTGGCTTTGGACCATTGTAAGTGATTTACAAGTTTCTAGGCACAATCTGCATTTGTAGTTTAAATCTGTTCTAATAGTAGTTTTTAGGTTAATTAAAGTTAATTTGATCATAATTACAAGTTGGTTAAGAGTTTGGATTAGTTTTGAGCTCAAATCAGTAGAATATAGGGGTGTTTGGATCTGCTAATCTATCTGTTTCTTAGGCTTATTCAGTGGTTAGAAATGGTTGAGTTATGCTTGTTTAGTCCTAATTGACTCATATTAGTCTTAGTTTTTTGCTTGTTACTTCAAAAGTCAAACTTGTACTCAAATCTGTCTTAACTGCCACTGTTGTGAATTTTGGAATTACATATCATTGTTTTGTGTTTAGAATTCATTAACATTGATTGCATTAGTTTTAGTTTATCATATAACATCAATCTCAGTCACAAAATCTAGATCAAAACTCAGTTTAGTCAACTGTCCATGTTTTTATCAAAAGTCAAATTGTGAAAACTCAGTTTTGGCCACTCTAGAGGAATTTTTCATTTACTCAGTTCTAGGTCAATGCAAGTGAAAATTGTTGTTTTGAAAACCTCAGCTGGTCTTGTTTCTTATAAGCAATTTTTCAGATTTTTACCAAATTTTTAGAAGCTTCAAAAGAGCTTATCAAAATGAACCCAGATGCCCTGTGCAGGGCATCAAGCCTGCACAGGGAATATGCAGGTTTTGCAGACCTTGCATTTGGCTCATAAGAGCTCCTCCAAGTCTGTCCTTGGGTTTGTTGATAGCCACCCAGGTCTAGTGCAGGTTCCCGTTTTCATTTTGTTGTTCCAGCTTATTGTAGTGCTTATTATTCAGCTTAAAGTAGCCCCCCTCTCAACTGTTTTTAGCTTATAGCTCATAATCCTCAAATCTGTGTGAGCTTGCAATCAGAGGGTTTAGCTTGTTGTTTCTCATTTCATTTTGGTTATTTTAGCTTATTGTAGCTTCCATTTCAGTTTAGTACCTTTTGGTGTGCTTTTGGCTTATCCAAGTGCTTATTTATAAGCACTTGGCACATCAGATCCTTATTCCTCCTAACAACCTCCTGTTTTTCTATTTTTCCTTTATTCCTTATATTATTTTAGAGTTTTCCTGAAATTTTCAGATTTTTCTAAGCTTATTTGCTATTTTTCTTAATTTAAACTAGTTTTTAAGCATTTTTAATTAGCTTTAAATACAAAAAATTAAGAAAAGGTTCAAAAAAATAATTTTCAATTTTCTTAAGTTTAGATAAATATAAAAAGCCAAAAAAATATTTTTCCATATTTTTCTTAGTTAAAATTGTATTTTTAAATAATTTAAGTAGTTTTTAATAGTTTAAAATTCCTAGAAAATAGAAAAATAATCAGAAAATTACAAAAATAGTTTTGAAAAGTCTATTTTGATATTTTAGATTTTTCTAAGTCTTAATTTTATTTTTCTAGCTTTATTTCACATTTTCTTGCATTTTAGGTTATTATTAAATAGTTAAAAATAGTTTTTAATTAATAATAATTAGGTAATTAGTTATAAAAATAGTTTTCTTTTTTCTAAATATTTTCTTTTATCAATAGGATTGTAAAAATGTCATTTTCATATTCTTAGGACTTTTATTTCTTAGTTTTCACTTTTTATTTTGTACGTTTACGTAATTTTAATTTAAACGTAAGTTTTTAGTTTTAAGTTTTAAACGTTCATCATTTTAAATATAGTGATAGCGTTTATTTAATAGATTTTATCTTTTTAATTTCCTTTAATTTGCATTTAAGCCGTTTTAATTTGTTGGCTTTTCCTGTAGTTATAATAATCCAAATTCTCCTTTCCCGTTCAAATCTCGCGATCACTATACGTTTGATAATCCATTGCACAGCTCGCTGGGACATAACGACCCGGGGAAACACTATACTCCTCAGATCTTCATTGATTTCGTTCCTGAGCCGTTTTAAGCTTGTTACGGTCTGCCATTCACAAGTGGCAGGCTTGTGTGATAAAGCTTGAATGTTCTGGAGCGCATCAATTTTTTGGCGCCGCTGCCGGGGAGCTGTGCTGATTATCTTACGTTTAGCAGATTAGTAATTTGAATATTCACTCTTTGTTCATACCATCCATCTGTATATGTTTATGTTTTCTTATCCAAAAACCCCAAAAATACTCTTCTCATTCCTCTTATTCGTTGATTCTATTTCTCTTACCCTCTTTTGCCGTTTAATTCTATTCTTCGTATCCTCTCAACCATTTGATTCTCTTCTTAATCATCTATATGTTTAATTCTTATGTCGACATTCGTCAACTTCATCGTCAGAAATGTGTGTGAGCGGTGTGGAGGGCCTAGTTCAAGAGAATTTTGCAATTCGAGCGAATTATCCATCAAAAATTCTTTTCAAAGTTATTTCGACCACCCGCCACAACCTGAAATACATTCTAATCTTGACAAACCAGTTCAAACGTCGGAGCTTCCCCAAGCACCCACCGCGGATTACGAGGACACTTTCTTTGAAGATAGAGCCCGTAATCTAATCGAACAAATTCAAGCCGATGAAAAAAGGTCGAGAATTAGAATTGATTACGATGAACCCGTTCAAACACCGGTGACTAGCAAGAATGACTTGCCTAATCTTCACATTTCTCAAGAACCAAAACCAGAGACCATAACGGAAGTGGTGGAAATTGCTAGCTCTCAGAGCACACCACTTGTCCAACCTCCGGATTTTTCTGAATGTTCTTCGAGACTTGATAGTCATTCGGATCACCATGTTGGTTTTGTTGATCCTTTGGATAAACTGATTCCTCTTCATAACTCTCAAATGCAATCGTTTATTCCTTGTGTCGGTTGTGGTGAGCCTCTTTATGGTTCACCCTGTCGTTGGTGTACTTGTGTACAATGTGGTAATGATATTCATAATGGGAGTTGTTTGTTTTGTGGTTCGAGGAATTCATTTGATTATGATCCTAATCTGAACTCATTTAACGATTCCTCAAACTTCTCCAATTACCCACCACAGCCCGACTTATCTTCATATAACCAACAGTTTTACTGTTGTGAATTTTGTGGAGGTCCTCACCAAGGATTTGAGTGTCAGTCCGGAAACACGTTTGTCTATGAACAGTTTTCCAGTGATGCTCAGAGTTTTGGTTATGACCAAAATCCATATGATTCACCATTCCAGACTCAACAGTTTTACTGTTGTGAGTACTGTGGAGGTCCCCATTTCAGCTCTGATTGTCAAATAGGGAACCCAGTTCCTTGTAACAATCATGACTTTCACATGTTTGACAATTTTCAACCTCCACAGCACCATACGGTTCAAACTCCACCTGAGCCGTTATCTCAAGAAATCTCCCAAGATTTTGAAACCGCTATGAAAACACTTGAGGATATGATGAGTAACTTTAAGAATCAAGTGAGTGGTGAAAAGACCATGGGAGAATTGCTAGCCGAAGAGCGAGAAGCCCGCCAATCGAGGGAAGAATTATTAGTCCTAGAGCATGCAGCTCTAAGGCGTTCCCAATTTCTTAAGGCAGCTCTGTATGATGATGACGAGGAGAGTTTTTATCCTTTTAAAGATAATACTTCTCAACTCCCTCAGTCAGTTGATATTCCAGCAGTTGAAATTTCATCTCAAACAACTGCTATCACACCCGAAGCTCCCACTCACTCTCTGAACATGGGGGACGAGCATCTTGACACTGTTCCTGAAAAGGAATCGGACGAATTCATAAAGTCTAGTGTTGAGGACCTTGTCCCAATCCCGAGAGAGTCACAGGGAACTTTTGACCATATGTGTGATTCTCTTTCCCCTCTTGAGTGTTCAAATGATCATTTGGAAACTTTTTCCGATTTAAGCGACGATTGTGCTTCCCTTGGAAACATCGAGTACGTTGAGGCATCACTTCCACAATCTGATGCTGATCATCTTCTTGAGGAGTTCTCCGATGAACTCACTCACATCAATCCACTCTTTGATTTCGAAGCCGATCTGGGAGAGACTGAAAGTCTCATTGATAATGATCGTTCACTCACTTCTTATCCCAACAGTCCAATAGAGAATGTTGATCATTTTGTTCCCGAAACATTCAAAGCTACTTTCACCAATCCTCTATTTGAATTCGACTCTGAATTCACTTCAATTTCTGAGAATCCACTCTTTGATACTCAGATTGAGGATAGTGATGAGTCTACTATGGAACAAGAATTCACAAATTCACTTCATATGAATGATTCTCTTCATAAAGAGTTCTCCGGTGAACTCTCTCATGACATATCTCCTCCGAAACATGATCATTTCTATCTTGAGGATGATATTAGCTCAGAGGAAGGTGTACTCTATCGTATGGGTTTGCTTATTGATGATACTACCTTCACCCTTCCTCCCGATATGTCTGCATTTGAGGATGAAGAATGGATCTTGATTGTCATCAAAACCTTTCTTCCTTTCCTCAAACATCTTGTGATTTCCCTTCATCTTCACTCCTTCGGGAATGAAGACACTATCTTTGACCCCGGCATTTTCATTTATCATTTTTGAGCCGGTTCTATGTATATCTCATCGGTGTGGAACTTTCACGTGCCTCAAATGTTTGTCCAAACATCTTGAATGAAAGTCCGATGGAGATTGTCTCTTCCACTTACTTCCCCATGAACCAATGAATTCGGGGTCGAGTCAAGCTAGCGACTCGGTAATCAAAAACAGTAGCTTAACATGGGTTTTCACCCGTGTATACCACCCTAGTGTGGGGGAGTTGCCCCACATGTTATATATATATATAAGTATTTCAAAAAAAAAAAAAAAAAAAAAAAAAAAAAAAAAAAAATCTTTTTTCTAAATAATGGCCGTAGTATTTCCCTTTTACGTTCTCAGTTTCGGCATAACCGCCGGTACTTTGAATATTGAGGGCAATATTCATTTCTAGTGTGGGGGGGATTCTCACGAATTTTGTTATATGTATTATACTACCCAATTCCCCCGTTTTTGGCCAAAAATTTTTTTTTTTGAGTAAGTGTTTTACACTTTCTCATTTGGTTATCAGTCCGCCATGTCTGTAAGAAAAAAGGATTGGCTAATCCAGGAGCAAACGGCTCTTGGTAAAGATTTCTCAAATCCGTTTATATGGCTTGCAATTTGCTCAAAATTGTATGGTTCTCAACTCACCATATCCTAAAAAGTGAAGAGTTGGCTAGCCCGCAAGTTTATGGGTTGTGGTAAAGGCAGTGGAAAATCCATAATTGGTAATCGACTCACCAAAGATAATATTGATAATTTATCTAAGAGTTGGCTAGTCCAGAAGGGTACGGCTTCTGGTAAAGACAAATCAAATCCGTTGGAAGCTGGTGGTTTGCTCAAAATCACATGGTTATCGGTGTACCATGGTTCTTACTTGAACTGAAACATTTGGCTACTCCAGAAGTGATGGCTTTTGGTAAAGAGATTAAAATCCATTATGTTTTCTCAAATCATTGCTAGGGACTAGCAATATCTCAGTGTGGGGGATTGATGAGTGTGTAAATACTCATCATTTTTGTACAATATAAACTGCAAAATCATCTGAAAACACTCAGAAACACATCAAAATGATCAAAATATCACAAATCAGTGTTTTATGTGTTTTAAAATGCAAAAATATCAAAATCAGATGAAAAACATATCAAATTTGCAAAAATTGCAGTTTCAGTCCCCCAAGTTTCAAAAGTTGTCAAAAACAGTCCCTGAGCACATAATTTCAAAATTAAAGTCACCAAAGGTCCTTTTAAAATCAAAAGTTGTCAAATTTAGTCCTTTGGTGAAAAGTATAAAAAGTTTGAGAAAATTACAAGTTTAGTCCTTCAACTTTGAAATTTGGCAGAATTGGCCCCTAAAAAATTGGAAAATGGCAACATTGGTCCTTGTACTATTGATACTTGTCAAATTCAGCCCTTGGATCAACTTTGAGATGTTGGCAGCTTAGGTCCCTACATTTTCAGGATTTACATATTAAGTCCCTATAGTTATTAACCTTTTAACTCATTTTGGACCCCTGCCTAACCATATGACCCCCTGTCAAAATGAATTGTGAACCCTTTGATTATTAATACTCTTGGGTCAAATCTGGTCAAAAGCCTCAACCCGCCAAAAGTCTTCTCCTACCTGCTGCCTGCAAACTCACTACAACTCCCATCCCCCCTCCTCAATCCCACTTCACCATGTCCCCTCCACCTTAGCAAGCTTCCAAACTTCATTTAATGCATCCCTAACCCCTCACTCAACCCCAATTGGCAGACAAGGATTTTGGCGCCAAAATCTATTTAAATGGCTAAGATCACTTTTAAAGCCATCCAATGGCTAGGATTGGTGGGATACATTCAGAAGAAAGAGAGAAGAAGATTGGGTTATAAAAGAAAGAGAAAAGAAGCAAGATAGGGAGTAGATTATTAGTTTAAAATTTGCTTAAGTCGTTTTTCTCATTAATGTATTAATTTAATTTCAAAACTGTAATTTTGTGTTCACAAATGTTAAACTCAAATTGTATTTGCAGTATTACCAAGTTTTAATCAGTGATTCCAAGTTTTTATCTGTTCTCACATATTTGTATAACTGTTGAAATTTTCAAAGTCAGAATCTCATTCAAAAGCTTCATAATGCTCATTTCTCAGTTTCAATAAGCTTAAATGAGCTTATGATAGCTTTGGACAAGCTCACATTCAAGTTTCCATTCATTTTGATTATTGGTCAACAGAAGTCAAACAAGGTCAAAAATGATATTGGAAATGGAGATGGGTTGATGCAGGCATGGATTTGGGGTGAATTACAGTTATTTGGGTTGGATTTGATAGGTTAGTGGTCTTGGGTTCACATTTTGCTAGCCATAGTGGCTTTGGACCATTGTAAGTGATTTACAAGTTTCTAGGCACAATCTGCATTTGTAGTTTAAATCTGTTAAAATCTGTTCTAATAGTAGTTTTTAGGTTAATTAAAGTTAATTTGATCATAATTACAAGTTGGTTAAGAGTTTGTATTAGTTTTGAGCTCAAATCAGTAGAATATAGGGGTGTTTGGATCTGCTAATCTATTTGTTTCTTAGGCTTATTCAGTGGTTAGAAATGGTTGAGTTATGCTTGTTTAGTCCTAATTGACTCATATTAGTCTTAGTTTTTTGCTTGTTACTTCAAAAGTCAAACTTGTACTCAAATCTGTCTTAACTGCCACTGTTGTGAATTTTGGAATTACAGATCATTGTTTTGTGTTTAGAATTCATTAACATTGATTGCATTAGTTTTAGTTTATCATATAACATCAATCTCAGTCACAAAATCTAGATCAAAACTCAGTTTAGTCAACTGTCCATGTTTTTATCAAAAGTCAAATTGTGAAAACTCAGTTTTGGCCACTCTAGAGGAATTTTTCATTTACTCAGTTCTAGGTCAATGCAAGTGAAAATTGTTGTTTTGAAAACCTCAGCTGGTCTTGTTTCTTATAAGCAATTTTTCAGATTTTTACCAAATTTTTAGAAGCTTCAAAAGAGCTTATCAAAATGAACCCAGATGCCCTGTGCAGCGCATCAAGCCTGCACAGGGAATATGCAGGTTTTGCAGACCTTGCATTTGGCTCATAAGAGCTCCTCCAAGTCTGTCCTTGGGTTTGTTGATAGCCACCCAGGTCTAGTGCAGGTTCCCATTTTCATTTTGTTGTTCCAGCTTATTGTAGTGCTTATTATTCAGCTTAAAGTAGCCCCCCCTCTCAACTGTTTTTAGCTTATAGCTCATAATCCTCAAATCTGTGTGAGCTTGCAATCAGAGGGTTTAGCTTGTTGTTTCTCATTTCATTTTGGTTATTTTAGCTTATTGTAGCTTCCATTTCAGTTTAGTACCTTTTGGTGTGCTTTTGGCTTATCCAAGTGCTTATTTATAAGCACTTGGCACATCAGATCCTTATTCCTCCTAACAACCTCCTGTTTTTCTATTTTTCCTTTATTCCTTATATTATTTTAGAGTTTTCCTGAAATTTTTAGATTTTTCTAAGCTTATTTGCTATTTTTCTTAATTTAAACTAGTTTTTAAGCATTTTTAATTAGCTTTAAATACAAAAAATTAAGAAAAGGTTCAAAAAAATAATTTTTCAATTTTCTTAAGTTTAGATAAATATAAAAAGCCAAAAAAATATTTTTCCATGTTTTTCTTAGTTAAAATTGTATTTTTAAATAATTTAAGTAGTTTTTAATAGTTTAAAATTCCTAGAAAATAGAAAAATAATCAGAAAATTACAAAAATAGTTTTGAAAAGTCTATTTTGATATTTTAGATTTTTCTAAGTCTTAATTTTATTTTTCTAGCTTTATTTCACATTTTCTTGCATTTTAGGTTATTATTAAATAGTTAAAAATAGTTTTTAATTAATAATAATTAGGTAATTAGTTATAAAAATAGTTTTCTTTTTTCTAAATATTTTCTTTTATCAATAGGATTGTAAAAATGTCATTTTCATATTCTTAGGACTTTTATTTCTTAGTTTTCACTTTTTATTTTGTACGTTTACGTAATTTTAATTTAAACGTAAGTTTTTAGTTTTAAGTTTTAAACGTTCATCATTTTAAATATAGTGATAGCGTTTATTTAATAGATTTTATCTTTTTAATTTCCTTTAATTTGCATTTAAGCCGTTTTAATTTGTTGGCTTTTCCTGTAGTTATAATAATCCAAATTCTCCTTTCCCGTTCAAATCTCGCGATCACTATACGTTTGATAATCCATTGCACAGCTCGCTAGGACATAACGACCCGGGGAAACACTATACTCCTCATATCTTCATTGATTTCGTTCCTGAGCCGTTTTAAGCTTGTTACGGTCTGCCATTCACAAGTGGCAGGCTTGTGTGATAAAGCTTGACTGTTCTGGAGCGCATCATGGCTCCTCGTACGTTCACTACACGACCTCTTTATTTTGATAGCCCGAACGATGGTACGAGGTTATTTATAAAAGGGCTATAAGCCAAACAACACTTAAAGGATACTTTAACTTAAGGATTCATGTACAACATCATATTGAAAGCCAACAAACTACATATACTTGTACACTTATATCGTACACTATACTAAAATGCGATTACTATGCTTTCGTAGGTAATCGTTAAAGATCGTGATCTTGTCATACTCTACCGTTGATAAACATTATATCGTTACACTCCGCTGCTGATCACTACCGTGAGTTTCATAGCCCCAGCTTTTCTTTAACTGTTTTATAAACTCTTTTGGGGGAGATACGTGCTACTTCTTTTACTACATGCTAAAATGCTTTATTATGGACAATTACTTGGAAAATGAATGCCTTGACTGTATTATTGCATGCCTAAGTTGTTTTTGCCAAAAGTCCCCAACATCATGGACCACTAATCATCGGGAGTGAGGGCAAATATTGTGGATAGGCCTATCGGAATTGACAAACCCGTCTCTGTTATCGGAAATAACAAGGCACACTATATTTGAGGTTATCTAGGTAAAGGGCAAAATACCTACCCGGGGCAAGTTATTTACTGTATATATCGTCCGGTGATATATATACAACAATCAGTCGTGAGTGCCATGAGCTTAGAGCAATAATAACTTTCAAGAAGATAATTGTAAACATTGCAATTATACTACGAACTATATTGTCCACCACTGTTTTCAAACCTATGAGGTTTCTATTGTTTGTATTGACCGGTTAGGCAATCAAACGCACTATGGGCGTATAACCCACTACTTTCATAAACTTGATATCTTGTGATCAACTGTTTTGCTTACAAACCTATGAACTCACTCAACCTTTGTGTTGACACTTTTTAGCATGTTATCTTAGGTTCGAAAGGAATTAGCTGGCATAGCATGTGAAGGCGCACGGAAAAACATTTTGAAGACAATGCATATATTATCATTCGAAAAACATTACAACTTTTATGTTGTACTTTTTATGATTGTACAAACTTGTGGGACCGGTTTGTAAACTCTGATATTTTAATCGAATGATAATTTATTTCAAAACGTCTCATTTAGAGTCATTTTCTGTAACTTGTGCTGTGAACTATGAAGTAATACCCCAGTGAGAAAATCTTCCGCTGCGATAATTTTGGGGGTGTTACAGATTGGTATCAGAGCTTCAGTTATAGAGAACCATGTTGCATTTAAACCTAGACTATAACTGCCTCTTATGTTTAAGCCATAACACTCATTGTTGTCTTCAACATTCCATGCACCATGCCTACTCCTTAACACAATACTATGTTTTTTATATAAAGACTGTTTATATAAATGATTGACTAAACATAACTGCATATGCCTATTCCAAGGCATTATTGCATAACAATATATCCCCGATCATATACATGTTTGTGATCTACGAAACTTTCTCAGACATTGTAGTTGATACTTGATACAATGGTCTCATTACTATTAAGACATTAGATATATCTCAGACATCGTGAGATACACAACTGGCCTAAATATATCTCAGACAATAAGAGATACAAAATAGTTTCATCTATTTCTCAGACATTGTGTGAGTGCAAAATGGTCTCACTGGTATTTCTCAAACATTGTGAGAAAACTACTGCATAACTATGAACTCACCAATTCTTTTGAATGCTATGTTGATTCTCTCTGATTATTTAACTCCTCATCGTTGAAGATGAGTGTGAACATTCATTCCATACTCTTGGAATACTTACGAAGTCTCGTAATACACCACCTTGTAACTCATCTATTAAGTATGAGTGTTGTGTCAGAAATTCTTAAGTAGGATGATTTGGAATGTCCTTATTTAAATGGACTGGGACGCCTTTTCATTTAAATAAAGAAATTTCAAATTACCGAACCATAAGTTTATAATTTCTTACTTACATAGATTGGGACGCTTCTTTATGTAAGTAATGAATTATAAATGAGATGGCTTATTTGTATCCGATATGACATGAGTATGAACTCGGACTCGAGAATCACAGGTATTCTCTGAAAAGATCTAGAAAACACGATAGTGTTTTACCACTCAACAAAAATCTTAAGACCTCATTTGAACAATCTAAGTTCATTCTTAAGTTATCACTAATGATGTTACAAATCCTTACAAACATGAACCATTTGTTGAGCTAACGAAATTGATTAAAGTCAATTGAAACCCGACCTGATAGAATCAGATGTTTCAAGAACATAATTAAAACCCGACCTGATAGAATCAGATGTTTCAAGAACATAATTAAAACGCGACCTGATAGAATCAAGTGTTTCAAGAACAGAATTCGGTTGCCACATATTTGATTATGCACGAGGCGCATAAGTCAAAGTATTCCATATTATTGAGCTAACGAGCATGTTACACTCTTGAACTAATGGACTTAGTTCAGTCTCGAACTAACAAAGTAGGTACAATGACCCATTATCCATCACATAAGCTTTCCCACGAGCTTCTCCTATTGGTTGGCCATTATTTTGAGAACATAATTTCTCGAAAGGTTCTCACTTGCCACATCCCATCACCGTTTGTTACTATTGTCGTTACTATTGTTATTTTGCTATTGTTAGATCCTTGAGCAGTCTAAGCTCGCATAACTTGATCCACTTGGTTACGAGACATCTGAATTGTTTCATCCATTGTGAGTGATCAAACGAAGTAATGTTCTCTTGAAAACTAAGTAGAAGTTCTCGAATGAACTTTTCCCATAACTTCTCATTGGTTGAGACCATCACTGGGCACACTACTGCCAACTCTTGAAAGCGATGAATATAAGTTGTGATATTAACACCACTGACAGCAAAGAAACTTCACCTCCATTTCTTGCACCTCATTCCGAGGGCAATACTTCTTGAATTATAATTTCTTCAACTTAGTCCAAGAAATCTTGTGAGTATTCTCATACTAATAGATTGAGCAACAACATTTTACCCTGACAAAGCATTGTCTAGAAACATGCTTACGACATATTTGACTTTGCAATCTTTGAGCACAATTGCTGATTAAAATTTCTGAGCTTGCCGCTCACGAAATCCTTGTAAGGAATCTAGTACAATGTTTACTTCCTGGCCCTGCAATATTAGGCCACACATTATCACCAAAAAGGTTACAACGATGTAAGCGTTAAATTTCAAAATTTCATGCTAAGATTAAGGTTTTGTTGAAAGCCTCGTTGCGGTAAGGTATGATTCGTTTGAGGAAATTAGAAAAACCAAACTTAAGATATATTGGACTTTATATGATATTAGCAAGAATTGGCCTGGTAGCTTTCACACTTGAGCTATCACTCGAACTTAGTAGTGTACACAAAGTCTTTCATCTGTACACTTTTAAGAAGTGTCTTTTGATAGAACACTTACTACTTCTCTAGAAGAGACCCACATTAATGAACGTTTGAACGTTATCGGGGAATCTACTAAGATCATGGACCATGAGGTCAAATGACTTAAGCAAAGTCGCATTCATATTCTCAAGGTTCGATGGAACTCTAGAAGTGGTCCTGAATTCACGTAGGAACGTGAAGATAAACTCAAATATACCGTTAGTAGATAGCACTCTCTGAACTTCGTGACGAAGTTCCATTACAGAAGTACCCCCACCTCTTCTCGAGAAAATCATTAACTCATAACACAAACTAAATCATGAGGACCTGATTCCTGTAACTGGTGGAGGCTGTAGCAACTCGTAAATTTTCATAAGGTAAAATGACTATTTTACCCTTTGACTTCTTAAAAGTTGACTTTGACTTTTGACTATTTGACTTTTACCGTAATGTAAAAGCAAATACTGTAACTGGTAGTAACCAGTAATTTCCCAAGTTAAATAATTCAATTTGTTTCGAATTATTACACTTTGAACATTTTTGTTCACCAATGTTTATAAATAATTATTTAAAGTTGTTACTTTATTAATTACGAAAGTTTAATCGTGTAAACTTTCCTCGTGATCAACACAAGACTGCGATAAGTCTAGGTGTTCAAAATACTCTATTTTCACCAATAGTCATATTTTATATGAACTATTGTCACTTCGTTATTTTTACGTAAACATTTTACTCTTTACGTAATACGCGTGCTCAAACCTACGTTATTAGGTTTTAACAACATAGACGCACCCAAATAGACTTATCACACCTTTAATATACCTAGTTGGAGTATATTGATAAATTTAGACATTTTCATAAGTATTATATTCTTATGTTACCCGGTTTTAAGTTTTGTGACTTAAGGGCTTAACATTAGTAATTACCGGGATCAAACTATACCCTAAAAACCAAATGATAGCAACAATTAAACACACACTACCACCTCAAAAATGAGGTGGCGTGCAAACATAAACCCCAAGGCCATGTGGCCTTCATGCAATGTACATGCACTCTTACTCACTCAACCTTGTCCTGTAACAATTCGCATTTTCGGGTCACTATTCATTTTTACTATTCACCGTTACTATTCATTTTTACTATTCATCACCAAAATTTTTTATTTCATATTCTTGTAATTTAACCTATTTTAGTAATAATCCGATAATTTGACACTAATCGGGTCACTTCTGCAAATTTCACGAAACCGTGTTTGAGATTTACGTTTAGGTTTAAACAACCTTTAGGCATCCCGGTATGTCCGAAAACATTACAAACAAGAGAAATATAAGTTTTTCACCTTCCGTGACATTTTCATAAGTTTTGGAATTTTACGTTTTCCAGTTTTGCGTTTTATGCGATTTGCGCGTTTTAGACCCGCGTTTCCAGTTTTAGCAGCGTTTAAGAAACCCGATAGAACTTATCACTCATTTAATATGCTTATATGGAGTATATTAACAAGTTTTAACATATTTACATGTTTCATATTTTTAGTATACCCGGTTTTAAGTTTCGTGACTTACGGCTTACAGTTAGCAATTAACGGGGACCAAAACTCACTCCGTAAAAGCAAGATAACATCAAAAACTCACCAATCTTATCTCCTAAGCCTCCTAGACGTTTTCCTAGTCACTAGATAAGATAGATGAAGCTTACATGAGAAGCTAAAACATGTGCTAAGTTTACTTAACATAAAAGACTTCTAAAATCTTACAACTCTTAACCTCCTCATCACACCTTCCTAGCACCTTCCTTACACCTCCTCAACACACTACAAATACAACACTTCATCTCTTCATTTCTTCATCACCATAAACGCCCCACTTCAATATCATAAACCCTTGATCCTTTGATTTCCAAGTTCCAAGTTACATACCAAAGTTGAAGGCATAGTTATTCTCTACATGAATCTAAAGTTTATTTGATGATTCCATGGTTGGATAAGGAGCTACTCAAGAGTATTAGGGGCTGAGGTTAGGAAGTTTTTACAAAGATTAGCAAGTGTTATAAAGGGTTTGCAAGGTGGTGAAAAGATTTGGAAGCTAGGGTTTGGTGTTACAAACATAGGTTTAGTAATCTTGATTAATGGTTCTTGATTTGTTTCATCACAAGGATTGTAAGCAAACTCTTATGTTGTCATTTGATTACTGTAAATACTAGTATTTCATGTATATAATATGTTTTGTATGCTTATTATGGTTGATTATGCTTGGATAAATGGACTAAACCACTAGAAATTGTCAAAAGGACTAGTTTTGCAAAACAGAAACTGGACAGGGGCTGTAAACGTAATTACTGGGAAATATCCGTGATCTGAGGAACTTAGGTAATAATATAGGATTATAGATAAATGTCTTGTGGTCATTTTCTGGGTGGCTCGTGCCGTAACTCATCCCGATGAATAAACTAGAGCCAAAACGGCTAAACGTGTCCAAATCTGAGTAACAGATTTCAAACGAGTAAAGATCATAAAACTTGCATATAACCAACTGTTGGTCAAAGAATAAAAGTTGTCGCTAACACCCTAACTTGAACGTGGCCACTGGCCGTGCGTTAAACGGAGTTGTATAACTCGACTTATGACCAAAACCGTGAGACAGTTTGCTGCTGATTTAAATAACTAGTACATCCAAGGGTAAATTGGTAATTTCACATTAGTTAAATAATTTATGGGGCAGTAGGGCCCACTAATCTGTTTATTAAATTCAATTACCTTTCTGAGGACATAAAAACCAAGTCGTGATCATTTACGGTTTAGAAGTAACGGGTAGATTTAGACGGGGAAAACTTAAATATAAGAAACGTAAACACTTATACGACTTCACCAATATTAAGTATCCAAGCATAATTGATGTAATAACTATATAAGGCATGTTTATACATTCGCGTCGTTATTCCGAACCTAAGAGTTAACATCATATTCTAGGTTATACGTAGAGACTTCCAGGCTTATCCATCGATTCCGTTATACGTTGTGATATCATTTTTAAGGTGAGTCATAGCCCCTACTCTTTTAATGCTTGTTTTACAAACTCTTTGGGGGAGATACATGCTCAAACACTGGCTTTATACTTTTACAAATACACAAAACATTATACTTGATTGCATTATACTTGATTTCGTTATACTTGATAAGTCGATGGTAAGTCTCCCAATATAGACGGAGCAGTCCCCTCGTTCACATGATAAGACGATGATAAGTCTCCCAACATACACGGAGCAGTCCCCTCGTTCGACGATGATAAGTCTCCCAACATAAACGGAGCAGTCCAACTTGAAAGTCTCCCAATGTAGATGGAGCAACACTAAGTGCAATAATGTGAACTATTATGTCTGTATGTGTGCTTAACTATAAAATGTACTAGATTTTAGCAGTGGGTTGTAAACACACAGGTTGCAAGTTTTGTATGGGCGGAACTTGGAACTGAGTGGATTTACAATGCCTTTGCTGTGTGAACATTCTTTAAAGGCTTTACATGTTAAACAAACTCTATGAACTCACCAACCTTTGTGTTGACACTTTAAGCATGTTTATCTCAGGTAAATAAGACGATAGCTATTGCATGGAGCATAGAGTCGCACGACATGTTTTGAAGACTTTATACATTCGTATTTACCATTCGAAACATTTTGTAAACATTTATATATTATACCTTGGGACCTCATTGTTTGTAACTCTGATTTCATTAATCGAATGGTAACTTTTCAAAACGTCTCATTTAGAGGTCGTTTTCTATAACTTGTACTTTGTATTATGAAGTAGCACCCCAATGACACAATCTTCCTCTGCGATATTTTGGGGGTGTTACATGTCCCCCCACTTACACAATCACTTATCATTTACATGCAAAAGTCACACACAAACCTCTCTTGGTCCTCTCCTTTTCCATCCACTTTCACCACCAAAACACCATTCATAACTTTGTTTCTTACTCCAAGTTATACCAAGAAGATGAAGCTAGTAATGATTCTTACAAGGTCCTAGGGTTGTTTTGATGTTTACAAGGGTGAATTAGGAGCTACACAAGGTATAAGGGGCTGAAGTAAAAGGGTTTATTACAAGGGTAAGAAAGTTAGTAAAGCTTGGGTTAAGAGGTTGAAGACAAGAGTTGAAGATTGAAGGGGTTTAGGCTTGATTGTTCTTGTGACCATTCAACCTAAGTCTTGTAAAAAATTTGTTTAAATTTCTTGTCATTCAATATGGTTGTAATAATTTATATTCATTGGATGTAAATTTGATATAAGTAGTATATGTAATATGTCTTGATTGATGTTGTACATGAAGTTTGTATCATGAAAAGAAGCTAAAACAAGCCTTAGGTGGGTTTTGTAAGTTGAAATCTGGAACAGGCCCAAAGATTGATTAAACTGATCATCTCAGTAAACTTTGAGGTTAATTCAATAATATAGGCTTTTGGATCTATATCTTATGGTCATTTCTCCGGGTGGCGCACCTCATAACTCATCCCGATGAGTAAATGAGAGCCAAAATGGCAAAACATGTCAAAATCTGCACACCAGACTTCATTTGGGAAAAGCTCATGGTTCTGTCATTTCTGGAAGTCGACTAAGTTTTATGAAATGTAGCTAAGACATAAACTTGAAGTTTGGCGAAAGCCGCGTGTCAAAAAAACTTGTAGAACTCAACTTATGATCATTTTGGCATGGCTGAATGTGCAGCCAAACTTTCTGCAATGAAATATAGGTAATTAATTGTTATTAGACAATTGATATAAGTAAACTTTGGACTTTGGACTTGATTAAGCTTAAAAATCTATTGGAGGAAGTAAAAACTAAAACTTGAGCTTTTGAATCACTTAAAAAGGACTTATGGTTAAAAAGTTATGGCCAAATGAAGATGACTAGAGGTGAATATATTGTTGGATCAAAAAGTTGCTGATACGATTTTAAAACGAGATTTAAACCCTTTTCTGCTCCGAATCAGCAAAAGTGTAAAACACGAAAGTTGCTCGGAATGATTCTTTCTACAATAACTCAGGAGCACATAAGCTGAAAGTGAATGAAAAGTCTTAAAAACAGCAAAAACTAAACGGACCTGTTGTTGACTAGAAAACAACCATGGCAAAGAAACCTTAGTGTATTTTGATCCTTTGAGTCCGAAACGAAGCCAAGGTTAAGCCGAGGATGTTGTCTTAAGGTCTTTAAACTTAGACATAACCATAGGAATGACCTTGAATATCATCTCAAGTTTTTTAAACATAATTTAGCCGCACGGCTAGTTTGGACTTAATGGTCGATTCTTGTTTTTAAAACTTGGTTCATTGGATTAGACTTTGCTAGACTTTGACAAACTAAGTAATGACCATATAGCATGTTAAACTACTTCACGACACACAACTTATATCATCATATCGTCACACAAGTCAATCAATAGTCTTTGACGAAACACGACACATGTTTTATATAACATTTGTCTCGTCAAATACTTTACTTATAAATGACAAGTACAATAATAGTAAGGAATTTCATTATCATAAGAGGCCTCTTCGGGGTGTCGTATCGATGAGTTGTTGATTTACGATTTAAAGTGTCCAGGTTCCTCATACGTTCACTACACGACCTCTTGATTTTGATAGCCCGAACGATGGTACGAGGTTATTTATAAAAGGGCTATAAGCCAAACAACACTTAAGGGATACTTTAACTTAAGGATTCATGTACAACATCATATTGAAAGCCAACAAACTACATATACTTGTACACATATGAAGGATATAGGATTTCACAAACACATTAAACCATAAGCACAAGTGGCGTTCAAGATGTTTAGAGAGAGAAAGTTCTAGAGAGAGAAAGGGAAGAGAGTTGGGAACTATGTGAAACAAAGAAAAATGGTATTGAAGCTCCAACCCTCTACCTTGGGAGGTAGAGGGTATTTATAGTGTCTTACAAATAAATGCCACCTACGGGCTGTGGATCAGGCATACAGTGGGTAAAGACCCGTCCGTCCTCCACGATGTTACTTAACAAACTACTTACTAACACAACACGACTACGACTACGAGCTTTCTATCGAATACATATACTTGAGGTGACCGACTCTTTAACGACTGAATTTTCTAATTCCTAACAATCTCCCCCTAAGGGAGGTCACCTCAATTTACAATAAATACAAACAGATATTACATTAGATTGTTCTAGGATTCTTGATTAAGTTCTTTGCTCAGTAGCTCGTAGTCTTTGATTCTTCATGTTCCGCATGTTTGGATAATTTCAAGTGGAGGTCTTTAACTGATCCACGTGATGATGAGTTTTGAGCCAGCATTGAGATCATCAGCTAATCATAAATCTCTGACTCATCCATTGTTGTGTTGGTATTCAGTGATGTTGTGACATTTGGACCGACATGCTCACATTCTGGATCATGATATATTCTCATCAGACTAGCGGAAGCTTTTACTAATTCATGATATTTGCAGCAGCATAGCAGAAGCATGGAATGAAAGTATCAGAGTTGTTGAAGCACTTACCAAGATTTCTTTAGAGATGAATGTGTAGTGTGAGCATGCGGCTATGAATTGACCGCTTCATTCTGATCAGCTGCAAACGTCGGGCGTACCTGCATACAACAGTTAACAATAAAGTGCACGAAAGTGTCTTTGATCACTTTTGTTGAATTGAGGTACACGGCCCACGGTTCCCCATTGATCAGTACCAGTACTGTCTGTGATCAGGTATAATTCCAAAGAATTTCCTTGACAGGGTTTCACAGCTGCTCTAGCTGTTCTCAAACCGGAACGTCTCAAAGAAGACAACACGGAGTGAGTGAACCAGAATACCACAAGGATAATGCGTAGGACTCATAAAATATAATCTTTCTTTCCACATTGTGTGAAACAGAGAGTCTTCACTGACAGTGTCCTAAAGAGATTTATTTGACGATCTCGTGGCTCTAGACTCAATTGTGCATATTTTGGTTCCTATGCCGGAGACTAGGGAGAGGGTCTCCTTCTTCAATATCAACAATCTCTAAGAGAAAGTCGATAGATAGTGTCGGTTCCCCGTGAGAATGAAACAAGCCCTTTTAAGAGGAACTTGAGTGGTTTGGGAAGTTGAAGTGCAGTGCGTCACTGGGTCCATGATGTCTTGTCTTCAATACCGATGTTACCTTGGTAACCACCAGTAGCATATGAATTGAACCATGTTTCTGCCCTAAGGTTGAATAAATGGAGGGCTATTTCTTTTCACCCTTTTTCCCATTTAATTCTTTTTCATTCTTCAACCCCTTCAGTGTTACCGAGACTTCATAACTAGAATCTTGTTGGGTTTATTCCAGTACTAGCTCAGTCTCAGTCCGCACTCTTCCCATATCTCACTTTTCTCCTTTTTTTTCATCATACCTAAGGACTTCTACACTAACTAGTGGATTGTCCCTGGGTAGATCCCTCCGGTTCTGGCGGATCATGGGAGCAAATATCTAACCTTATCATCCTTATACCACCGTACATAAAGTAAATTTGGTCGGTCTATTTGGTATTGTTCATCTGCAATTGGAACCAATTGAAAACCATTTGAAAATCAATCCAGATACTTGTGATATATTATCAAAGCATTTTGTACCTGAATTGTTTTTTATTTTTCTTTAGAAAAAGAGCTCCCCCTCAACATGTGCCTCATGTATTTGAAATCGTTTTAGCACACGGAGGCAAGAAGAAGAATTAACTTCTTTGATTACCATTTTCTAAAAGATATCAACATCACTTCCCTGATTAAATCAAGTAGATAAAGCATATTGGGGAAGGATGAGGTTTTCAAAAGTTTGCTCCCCCTCAATATTTGCCTCGAGGTTTGAAAGAGTTTTGCACATACTAGAGGGAACCTGCACTTAGAGACAAATCAATCACGTTTCAATTCTTTGTGGTTTAAAAAGATGCTCCCCCTCAACATGTGCATGGAAAATTTGAAATCGTTTGGCACATGTGGGGAGGAAAGCTCTTTAAACACTTATAAAAACAATTATCAAGTTATCAGTTTAAATCCAATTTAAATCACAAATTCTCCCCCGATCATACTTTCCAAGTCCTTTGAGAGTTGTGATCTCTATTGATTTAAATAAAATTTTGAGAGCTTTTTGAGGAGAATAGTGACTTGCTTTTGAAAAGAACATTTTAACTGATAAGGATCAGATTTTCAGACTTTAAACTCCATTGTTTAAACATGCAAGAGTATCTTTTGAAAACATAAAATCATGCAAAGGTTTTGAATCAAATGTATAAGACATTGTTCTTTTTTGATTTTCCAAGAATAACCTTGCTCATTTACGTGCCAATTGTTTGAAAAATAACCTTTCAAAATAACCTCTTTAATTCGATTGAAATCATTCTCCCCCTCAATCAATGACACAAGTAGTTGATTGAGAGATAGAGATTTTGACAGATGATGAGCACAGATGATTAACAAGAATAATAGAGTACGAGGTATTTTCAAAGCAATTTGGTTTTCATTAGATGGCAAATATTTTTCAGAAGAATCATTAGACGGAAAAATATTTGGAAAGATAAACATTTGTCTTTTAGATGACAAACATTTGTTTTAAGAATCAGAGTATGAGATTTGAAAAGTAAGATAAAGCATGGCTCTGTTCTTTACTTTATAAAATGGGTTACTGCCTGAAATAACAGTAAACCACCATTTTTCTCCGCCTCATTTTTTTTAAACAAACTTATGTGCATTCGAAGAACATCTAAAGACCCGTGACATTCTTTGAATGTCAACACAAAGTCCGTAGATGATATCGAATAAGGAAAAACATGAAAAAATAACAATATTTTTTTGGAATTTTTCAAGATTTTCTAATTTTTATGGATTTTTTGAGAATTTTATATTTTTATATTTTCTTTTGTGGGTTTTGAAATTTTGTATTTTGCTTTTTGAATAAATATATACAAGAGATAGATGAATAACGACCTTTACTCCTCGTCTTCCTCTTGAAGACGCTTGAGTGTTTCCGGTTGTAGACACTTTAGACCAAGACGTGGAAGGATAAACTCAAAACATTCTCTAGGAAGAGCTTTGGTGAAGATGTCTGCTAATTGGTATTCAGTCCTCACAAAATAGAGTTCACCACACCTTTTTCCACTTGTTCTCGAATGAAATGATGTCGAATGTCTATGTGCTTGGTTCTTGAATGTTGAACGTTGTTGCAAGAGAGAGCAATGACACTTTTATTATCACAGTACAGAGGGATTTTGTTGAATTCAAAGCCATAGTCGGATAATTGGGATCTCATCCATAGGATTTGAGCACAGCAAGATGACATGGCTATGTCTTCAGCCTCTGTAGAGGAAATAGAAGTACTCATTTGTTTCTTTGAAGACCAGCTCACAAGTTTATCACCAAAAAACTGAGCACCTCCAGACGTACTTGGACGAGTATCTTGACATCCTGCATGATCTGCATCTGCATATGCTGTAAGTGACATACCGGTGTCCTTCGGGTACCAAAGTCCCATGTTGATGGTTCCTTGGAGATACCGAAAGACCCGTTTAACCGTTTCAAGGTTCTTTTTAGTAGGCTTAGCCTGATATCTAGCACACATGCAAACAGCGAACATAATGTTTGGTCTACTGGCTTTGAGGTACATCAGGGATCCAATCATACTATGATATTTCGTTTGGTCTACCATGATCCCTGAGTGGTCCTCATCTAGTTTAATACGCTATATCATGTGAGTGTCAACTGGGTCACTAGAATCAAATCCAAATTTCTTTAAAATCTCATTTGCATATTTAGATTGATTTATAAAAATGCCTCCGGGACTTTGTGAAATTTGTAATTCCAAGAAAAATGACATTTGTCCCATCATTGACATTTGAAATTTGGAACCCATTTCATTTGAAAAACGATCACATTCATTGGGTTCAGTCAAGGCAAAAATAATATCATCAACATATATTTGAACGTGAATTAAATGTTTGCCTGACTTTGCTGAATCCAGTAGATTGAAGAAACTTTGATGGCGTATCATACCATGCCCTTGGAGCTTGCTTTAACCCATAAAGAGCCTTCTTCAAATGATAGACGTGAGTAGGATGTTCTGGATTCACAAAGCCTTCAGGTTGTCTGACGTATACGACTTCTTTAAGATCTCCGTTAAGAAACGCCGTCTTTACATCCATCTGATAAACTACCATGTTCTTACTTGCAGCATTAGCCAAGAAAATTCTGATTGCCTCGATATAAGCAACTGGAGCAAATAATTCTTCAAAGTCATTACCCTCCTCTTGACGGTATCCTTTTGCAACCAATCGAGCCTTGTTCTTCAAAACATCACCATGCTCATCAAACTTTACTTTGAAGATCCACTTTAGAGCAATGATCATGGCACAATCAGGAGTAGGTACTAATTCCCATACATCTAGTCGATCAAACTCATGAATTTCTTCTTGCATGGCATTGAACCAGTTGTCTTCATTCATGGCAGTTTTCACGTGTTTTGGTTCGATCTTAGAGAGTACGGAGTTGAAGAAGCACCATAAGTCATCGGTTGCAAGTTGTTTCCGTGTGGATACTGGACGAGAGAGGTTTCCAATGATGTTGTCCAATGGATGATCATGTGTCCATTTTCTAAGATGTTCATGTGGTTGTTGTTGAGGAACTGAAGTAGCAGAGTCTATATCTCCTGATGACGATGGTTCTGATGATGAGTCAGGAGCAAATATGTTTTCAAAAGGTTCATCTTCTGGAGGAGCAAAAGGGTTTTCATCATCTGTAACAGCAGCAACATTTCCATTGTGTACACTTGATGATTGATGATTTGTTGATGAGACAGAGTTATCAGCAGCAGGCGCTTCTTGACTTAATGACATTGATACTGAAGGGTTAACTTCATTGACAGGGATAGAGGCAGCCTCTGTTGATGGAACTGACATATCATTAGCACTTGGCTCATAGTGTTCATCAAACATTGGATCAAATAATTTCTTCAAATCATCTTCTGAAGGAGGTACATAAGGAGTTGCTGGTGAGGAGTCGTAAACAAGAGTAGAACTGATGGGACTACTTGATGATGCGGGTCCAGAACTGGGTTGTCCTGGAGCCATTGGACCGGTCAGCTCATCAAACGTAACGTGAATTGTTTCCATAATATTTCAGGTTCTTTTATTGTAAATTCGGTATCCCTTTTTGTTTGGTGCATATCCTACAAAAACTCCAATGTCTGCTTTAGCTTTAAGTTTGCCTAAGTCTTGGCCCTCATTAGTTGGATAACACAATGCACCAAACACACGAAGGAATGAGAGATTAGGTTTTCTATTGTGGACAAGTTCATATGGAGTTTTTCCATGAGCAGTGTGAATTAGGGATCGATTTTGAGTGTAGCATGCAGTGGCAATGGCTTCAGCCCAGAGAAACATTAGAACCTTTGAGTAAATCAGCATTGTTCTTGCGGCTTCCACAAGAGTTCGATTTCGTCTTTCAACTACACCGTTCTGTTGAGGAGTTCGTGGAACACTTCTTTGATGACTGATTCCAACACTTTCATAAAACTCACTAAGTTGTTTATTAACAAACTCAGTTCCATTGTCTGTTCGGATGATTCTGACAGTTTTGTTAAGTCGAACCTGCAGCTGTTTGATAAGTTTGATGATGATATCTGGAGTTTCATCCTTTGTCCTTAAGAACTTAACCCATGTGAATCGAGAGTAATCATCAACCACAACTAACACATATTTCTTCCCAAAGATATTATGCACTCTCATGGGTCCACATAAATCCATGTGAATTGTATGAAGAACTTCTGTAACTGAGTTTGTAGGTTTGGGTTTGTGGGCATACTTCTTGCTTTTTCCCAATTGGCATGCTGAACAAAGATGATCCTTTTCATACTTTATTCTAGGTAAACCTACAACTAAGTCCTTTCTGGAAAGATTGTTTATGGTACCAAAGTTCAAGTGATTGAGACGACGGTGCCATAGCCATGACTTAGTTTTGGACGCCTTTGACAGTAAGTAGATGGGTGAAGATTTCATCATATCTTCGATAGAGATGGTGTATAGGTTTGAACCATGAGTTCCTCTGAGATGTTCCACACCATCAAGTTCTCTAACAAAGCAAGTATGTTTCCTGAAGGCCACTTCTAAATCTGAGTCACAAAATTGTCCGACAGAAAATAGATTATGTCCAAGACCTTCAACATAATATACCCTGGAAATCACACTGTCTCCGACCACGTAATCTCCATAACCCATAATAGCACCAAAATGATCATTTCCGAATCTCACAGTTCCGATGAATTTACTCACGAAGTTCATGAGCCGTGACCGGTCTCCAGTCATATGCTTAGAACAGCCTGAGTCCAGGTACCACAGAACGATTTGAACGATCTACAGTTGAACACAGACAAGAATGGATAACTGGATAAATGGGATCCCCATGCAAGAATCCATTTGGTTAGTAACAGTGATTGGAACACCCACATTAGAAGTAGAAGCAATGGAATCATCAGAAATAAATGCAGTGCTAGTGTCCGTATTTGACCTATTCAAAGTGTGTTCACTTCTTAAGGGAATAGTTCTACCAGTAGGCATCCATTTTCTAGTGGGCATTCACTTAAGAATTTTAGGGCACAGCTCATTAATCTTACGGCCAGTAGGTATCCATTGATAACCTATATTACTAAATTCTCTTCCTGTGGGTTTCCACTGTTTTCTAACTTTCTTTCGCCTTTGCCTTTTTGCCTTTTTAGCTTGAATTTTAACATTAACAATTTTAGCTGGGCATTTAACAACATTAGACAAATCATTCACACCACATTCAAGATTAGTAACAGAAACCACGCAATCATCATTACATGTTTTGCCAAAAGTAGTAGAATTCGCATTAATTACAGTACGCTTAGAGCTAACACTAGAATCAACACGATTCGTCTTATTCAAATTCTCCCTAAGGTGATCTTCTACTCTCTTCCACTGAACATTCCTAGCATGCAAGGTCCTATCATTCTTTGTGTTGCCTTGAGGCTTTGACCTGCTTGCTTTGGTGTCACTTCTTACTCCTGTAGAGGGAATTGGAACATTAGTTGGTTTTGCTACTTTTTGCATTCCTGAACTAGAAGTGCAGGGATCTGAACTACTTGAAGGCACATTAGTGTTCACTTTCTTAAAAATGGGCATAGAATGGTTTGTATGCTTGGCATTAGGCATAGAACAAGGCATCACAGCTTTTCCTTTTGCACTAAGGATTTAGGACATGTTGCTATTAAACATTCTAGCAGTTCTGGAGATCGTTTGGCTTGAATGCACGCAAACCTAATTTCAATGTCAAGAGGCTTATTTATAAAATCCTCTTCCACAATCTCACGGAGACATTCTAGACTATCCTTAAGGTGAGCACAATAGTTGTGAAACACAGGTTCATTATTCCTAAGATGAGGAGGAATGTATTTAATAGGCACAGTATATTTGCAGTCTGAGGATGACTTTGATGCAACATTCTCATTAAAAACAAGTGGCAGTTTCCCTTTTTCCTGACTCCTCAGATTCTCAATTTCTTTTTGTAAAGACGTTATTTTTTCGTTGTTTTTGTCACGAGTGACTTTCATTGAATCATATAACTCTTTAAAGTGTCGTTTAACCTTTTCATTTTCTTCTAGAAAACTCTCGTTTTCTTTTTGTAAAGCATTAACTAAGTTTTGAAGATGAAAAGTTAGAGAATATTGAGAATCTAAAGGAGGAGGCATTTGGGAGCCAGTCACATTGTTCTTTTCACCCTTTAATTGAGAGATTTGGGCTTTCAATTTTCTGATCGTGTTACAATGAGCTTGAATCTGTTCGTCACGTTTGTTTATCTAAAAAACTGCATCAAACTCTGGAACATCTGAGGATGTCTTGATATTTGAGGTTTTGACATTTTCTTTAAGATGTTGATATTTTAGTTGTAAATCAAAATGTTCAACTTCTAGTTTAGAAAGATGTTTTAGCGAATTATCGTGATCATCCGGATCAATTTTCTCACTTAGTTCTGAGTTTTTGTTTTCAAGCTCAATGACACGATCATGGGAAACTTTCAATGCAATAGATAATTCATGAAATCGAGAAGCAGTAATAGAGTGCTTAGTAACAGTATAAAACACATCTTGAGCAACACAACTCGAAATCAAATTCTCATTTAAAATATGCAAGTTCTTTCTTTCAACTTCATTGTATTTGAGTTCCTGTTCATAGTCATTGACCTCAACTATCATTGCATCAAATTCCTTTTCCATTTCTTTAATATTAGAATTAATTCCTTTTTGAAGACTCTCAAATTGACCTTTTAATTGTTTAAAGAAAGGCATGACCTCAGTTAAATAATATTCTTTAGTTTGCTCAAAACCCCTTTCCCCCTCAGTTATCCCTGTAGGTGTGATTCTCTTCTTACATGTTTTCTCAAAATCAACAAACAGCTGATAAACAACATACAGGCTGATTAAGGTCTTGCTATTAGTGGCAATGGATCTAGGAACTAGATGCATTGGTGTATTTGGAGGATACACAGTAGCTGCAGGCATTTTCCTAAGGGGAGTGTTTGTTTCAACAATTACATTAACTTTTAGCTTATCCATATCTTTCTTCCAAAAGATCTGTTCTGGGGTTAATTGAGTTTGAGGCTTACACATGTTCAAGGATATCCAATTTTCCTTAGTGTAATCATGGGGTTTGATCGTTATGTTATTCTCTTTACACGCAGGATCGTCAAGCTTCTTATTCATTTTCTCCCTAGATGCATCATCTAATTTTCTATCTTCCTCAGTGCATTCAATGCAACTAGGTTTCTGTCTAGGTTTAAGAATCTCATTGCCATCATAGATTATATTTTGAGCAGCTTTTGCTATCTTACCATACTCGGGGTTGGATTCCTTTATAATGGGGGTACTATGCTTATCGCTGAGAACTCTATGCTTAGTGATCATGTGAGCAGTCTGAATGGTGTTCCCTTGTACGTACAACTTATTTTCAAGCTTGTTTTTCAAAGTTTTTAGATTGGAAAAATCATTCAAAAGTTTGTATTCCTTAGCATTGAATTCTTGCTTAAGCATTTTAACATTTTTTGAAGTTCTTGTTTTTTCTTAGCAGTTTTAGAAAGCTTTTCTTATAAGGAGCTCAAGTCTTGTTTTAATACTTCTTCTCTAAAGTTACTTTTTCTAATAATTGTACGCATTTGGTCATCCATTTCCTGCTCACGGGTGGTTAACTCAAACTTAGCACGCTGTTCATAAATAGCAACTTGTTCTTTATAGGCATTTAGTTCAGAAATAACAGAATCCTCAGGGGGCACATGCAGTGTATTCATAAAAAATATAGTCATCATTGACTGCAGAAGATGCATCACTTGGTACAGTCTTGCTTTTACTTTGTTTCATATATTGATCATATGGGACAACATGTATATTACCCATATTTTCAATATCTGACTCAAAAGTTTCAGTTGATTGTACTTTGTCATGTATCTTTTGCTCATCAACATCATCGTATAGTTTTAATACCTCTGAGATGATTGATTCTTTGGATGGACCAACTTGCTGTGGTGAGGGGACCTTTGGAGAGACCATTGGAGAAATGCTAGCCATGAAAATAGTCTATGCAATAGGTTCATCATCAACGACAGAGTCGTATGCATCACAGTCGGCGACTTGAAAGGCATTCTGATGATTATGACCTATCTCCTGAATTGGTTGCTCATCCACATCTGCATCATATGTCTTTGCATTGCCCTCAGCAAGAAACAACAACTCCTTTTCATCCAACACAGCTCCATTATCCTGAGCTTGCACAAGTAACATCTTGTCTTTGAAGTACTCTGCATTTTGAGGTCGTTTTGGAGAAGTGCAGTTCCTTGCTATGTGTCCATCACCACCACAGTTGTAGCACTTAATTGGCTTAGCTTGACCCTGATTTGGATTCCTTCTACGATTCTGATTTGCCACATATCCTCTACCAACTCCACCTCTTCCCTGTTCATACTGCCTTTCTTGAACTGGTTGCACCATAACCTTCCCATCTCTGATTGTAGCTTGATTGTGTGGATTGGATGTTGTTCTGAGGTTATTGTTGGTGTGTGGGAAATAGTTCATGTTTTGACTAACCATGAGAGACAGTTGATTGATGAGGTTTTCCATGAATGTGTTTGGGTCAGGAGGCTTATATGCTGGATCAGGGATGAGCTTGTAATTACCATTACCCATGGGTATGACTTGAGAAGCTTTGGTGGTAATTCCAACATTTGTGTAAAAAGTTGTTGAATCATTTGATGAGCTTGTTTCTCCTTGGTTGGTTTTGAACTGATCAAGAATCCTTTTTTCAAACATGGCATGTCTCTCATTCTGAAGAAGGAAGGCATACAGCTGCTCATAGTTTGTATTCTTAAATCCTTTGGTTAGCTTCACAGAGGTGACAAACTTGTGCCATTCGGGATTCATGTTGTTCACAAACTTTGAGTTCAGCTGAATGTTTGGCATGGTCATTTTGATGTTCCTCATGTCATTCACAAGCTTATGGAATCTCACGTAGTACTCATAGACACTCTCATCTGGTTTCATTTTGAAGTGCTCAAACTCATCATACAGTTGTGATTCTTTGTCTTCCTTGGTTAATTCAGAACCTGAGAGAAGCATCTTGACATTATCACATACTGCCTTGGCTTCAGTGTTGTGACTGATAAGCTTGTAGATATCTTTTGGAAGACCCTGAAGTATAATGTTAGAAGCCCTGATATCAGCATCGAATCTCTTTTTCTCCTTATCATTGAGCTCATCATACGTCTTTGGTATGTCTATTCCATAGATCATTGTTCCATCTGCAGCTGTATCAATTAAGTCTCTTGTAGTCTCAATCTGATAAGGTCCTTCATCAATGGATTTGAGATGTTGACCCCATTTTCCTTTCCAAGACAGTACAATCTAATTCGTTGAGCCCAAGAGTCGTAGTCAGTTCTGTCAATCATAGGTGGATGAGTATCTGAACCAGCTACTTGAACATCCTCAACAACAGTGGAGATAATTGTAGGTACGTTGGTAGACACGTTAACAGATTACACGAGATTTTATAACTCTATGATTAAACCGGGAAATAGATTCTTTCACGGGATTTTACTAAATCAAGAGAAAACCGTATTACAAACAAAAAGTCAACCAAGTCGCTAAGAATTCTTGAACCAAGTCGCTAAGCACCAAGTCGCTAAGTAGCAACTCGCTAAGATCTCAAATTCCTGTGAACCAAGTCGCTAAGACCAAGTCGCTAAGACCCAAGTCGCTGGACACAAGTCGCTAAAGCACCAAGTCGCTACAAAGTCAAGTCGCTAAAGAGCAACTCGCTAAGGTCCAAGTCGCTAAGAATGCTAAGTGCAAGTCGCTAACAAAATTGAAAGCAAGTCGCTAACTTCACCAAGTCACTAGCTGTAGTGGAGAATCCACTAAGTTTTACTGTTTGTCGGCTTGTCTCAATAAACAAGTCGCTAGGACCAAATCGCTAACAATTTACACTACAACTCGCTACCTTTTACTGAAGCAAGTCGCTACGATGAAAAACACTACGAGAACCAAGTCGCTAGCAAGAAAAACTTCAAAAACACACTTTTCAATCCAAAATAAGCTCAACCACAGTGATTCAAGCTTACCAAATTAAAACCCAATCACTTACAATGATTCTAAACACAAAAGTACACCCAAAATTCAAACTTTAACACTAGAAATGATCCAAATGATGCAAAAACCACTAAACTTTTTCAAACTCAAAAACCATCTAAAACCACTAGAAATCCAAGGATATGTAAAAGAGATGATCAAACCATGGCTCTTGATACCAATTGAAGGATATAGGATTTCACAAACACATTAAACCATAATCACAAGTGGCGTTCAAGATGTTTAGAGAGAGAAAGTTCTAGAGAGAGAAAGGGAAGAGAGTTGGGAACTATATGAAACAAAGAAAAATGGTATTGAAGCTCCAACCCTCTACCTTGGGAGGTAGAGGGTATTTATAGTGTCTTACAAATAAATGCCACCTACGGGCTGTGGATCAGGCATACAGTGGGTAAAGACCCGTCCGTCCTCCACGGTGTTACTTAACAAACTACTTACTAACATAACACGACTACGACTACGAGCTTTCTATCGAATACATATACTTGAGGTGACCGACTCTTTAACGACTGAATTTTCTAATTCCTAACAACTTATATCGTATACTATACTAAAACGCGATTACTATGCTTTCGTAGGTAATGGTTAAAGATCGTGATCTTGTCGTACTCTACCGTTGATAAAGATTATATCGTTACACTCCGCTGCTGATCACTACCGTGAGTTTCATAGCCCCAGCTTTTGTTTAACTGTTTTATAAACTCTTTTGGGAGAGATACATGCTACTGCTTTTACTACATGCTAAAATGCTTTATTATGGACAATTACTTGCTAAATGAATGCCTTGACTGTATTATTGCATGCCTAACTTGTTTTTGCCAAAAGTCCCCAACATCATGGACCACTAATCACTGGGAGTGAGCGAAAATATTATGGATATGCCTATCGGAATTGACGAACCCGTCTCTGTTATCGGAAATAACAAGGCGCACTATATTTGAGGTTATCTAGGTAAAGGGCAAAATACCTACCCGGGGCAAGTTATTTACTGTATATATCGTCTGGTGATATATATACAACAGTCAGTCGTGAGTGCCATGAGCATAGAGCAATAATAACTTTCAAGAAGATAATTGTACACATTGCAATTATACTACAAACTATATTGTCCACTACTGTTTTCAAACCTATGAGGTTTCTATCGTTTGTATTGACCGGTTAGGCAATCAAACGCACTATGGGCGTATAACCCACTACTTTCATAAAATTGATATCTTGTGATCAACTGTTTTGCTTACAAACCTATGAACTCACTCAACCTTTGTGTTGACACTTTTTAGCATGTTATCTCAGGTTCGAAAGGAATTAGCTGGCATGGCATGTGAAGGCGCACGGAAAAACATTTTGAAGACAATGCATATATTATCATTCGAAAAATATTACAACTTTTATGTTGTACCTTTTTTGATTGTACAAACTTGTGGGACCGGTTTGTAAACTCTGATATTTTAATCGAATGATAATTTATTTCAAAACGTCTCATTTAGAGTCATTTTCTGTAACTTGTGTTGTGAACTATGAAGTAATACCCCAGTGACAAAATCTTCCGCTGCGATAATTTTGAGGGTGTTACATGTTGGCCCAGGGTCTGTGATTGTTGGACCTGAGTCCAGGATTTACAGTCATTGGGCCTGAGCCCAGAGTGGGCATAGAGTATGTTTTGGGCTTAGTAGGCCTGTTATACATACTATACGTCATCACACAACATACACAAACATACTCTTCAATTTTCTCTCAACTTCTAGTATTGCTTCAAGTATTCAAGCTTCTAGTAAACAACATCAAATCCTTTGCAAGTTTAGGTGATTCTTTTGAGTTTAGATCTACCCAAGTCACCTAATATCTCATCATAAGCCCTTCAAGAATACATGATTTTATAAGGATTGCAAAGGTATGGGAAATTTGCTCAATCAAAGTTCTAAGCCCTAGTTGCTATCCCTTTCATATTGAAGGCCAAAAGTTGTAAGGAAACTTATACTCATCATCCTTACTATAGTTTCATAATCTCTATATAGTATATATGTTCTCTATATTGGATCATGATGTACAAGTTTATTAAAACAAGTCTAAAACTTATAACTTACATGTTAAATATAAGATAAAACTTGTTAAAATCTTAGTTGTAGTAACTAGTTAAAATACTTGTAGTATATTGAGTTTTAATATCAAGATATTGATTATAAACATATATAAACTTAAAAATCAGTTAGAATAAATAAAAACAAGAATCTAGGCTTTTGAATCACCCAAAATGAGTTCATGAGTCAAAAGATACGGCCAAAAGAAATTAGCGAAACTAAAAACCCGAATCTGCTATTTTGCTTACTGCATGAAATCCGATATTTTTAGAGGCGTTTCTGGTCCGATTCATCAAAAAGTTAAAATACGAAAGTTGTCCGGAACGATGTTTTACATCCATCAAAAAGAAACTCGGCCTAAAAAGACCAAACGATAGCATTTTTCTGCCTCAAATTGTAAAACAGTTTTTAAGGTCAAAATTTGGTTTTCCACAAGTTAAAGAATATAGAAACCATGTTGTTATCAAGGCTAATTACATACTAAGTTAACAAACTTCATTCAAATTAATTTTCCTAAGCTTAATCAACCTTCGGGATAGTGCTTTCACGTGTGAAACCCCGTTTTTCACAAGTGAAACAATAATCCTAACTTATAAGACTTTCATAAGTGAAACAATAATCCTAACCTATAAGTTTTCACATGTAAAACTATACTTATAATAACCAACTTTACGATTTAGAAACTTGTAAACTTTTCTTTAAACACTTGTGACATAAATAATGACGATACTTGTAAGTTGTAATAACCATTATGATTTCCTATTCATAACCAAACAATCTTGTAACTTGTGTTTTGCAAACCATATAAACATTTTGACACTTATGATATGAAATCAAACAAGCAAACTATATGTTTCACCTACTAAGTACTACAACAGTAGGGAACTTCACATAAGGGGCCTCTCAGGGGTGTTTGTACTGACGAGTTTGTTGGATTAACAATTTAACGTGTCCTGACTCCTCGTACGTTCACTACATGACCTCTGGACTGTGATGGCCCGAACGGTAGTACGGTATCTATAAACTATATACGTTTTCACAAACTAAACTGTTACTATAAGCAACAAACTATCAAAGACTACATCACGATCAATATAAGGACATATATAGGCTCGTTTATGTTTTCTTGGACATTATTTCAAACTTAAGTCACAACATCCTATTTTAGGTTTGCACATAGAGGTTTCCTGGCTTATCCATCATATTCGTTAGAGTACTAATCATCATCAAACTCACGGTGAGTTCTTAGCCCCACTTTCTATTACTTAATTGTTTTACAAACCCTTGGGGGGATACATGCTATTTTTAAACTGGACACATTGCTTTGAAACTATATGTTATACCTTAATGTATTATTTTCACTAAGTACCACTATTGCCAAACTTAAGTCCCTATTATCATGAACCATTAATCACATGCGGGTGAACGCGAATAATGTGGATAGATCTATCGGGATTGACGATACCCCGTTTGTTTGACCAAGTCCGGTAAACAAACACATTCTATTTGAAGAACCATAGGTTTATTGGCAAATTACCTATTAGGGCCACTGTTTGACCAAGACCTGGAAAACTATTATATCAATTTTTATTGACAAGCTGTTAATGTTTTCGGTATCATGAGCTTAGTGCAATAATACCTTTTTTTTTTCGACTATGAGTGTGAGTCTCTAGCTCACACTACGAATAATTATGTTCAACTACTTAACTATAAACTCTATGAATTGTTTTAAGCATGTATCTCAGGTCCATAATGAATGAGGCTGGCACGGAGGAGCACGGATACTCAAGAAGGCTATAAATTTTATTAACATTCGAAAACTTATTTGTAAACCGTGAGACACTGGGACCTCATTTTGTAAACTCTGATAATTATATAAATTGAATGATAAATCTTTTAAAATGACTCAATTAGAGTTTGTTTTCTATCATTATAATTGTTATGCCATAAAGTAACACCCAGTTTGAATTCCGCTGCGTATCACGAAGTTGGGGGTGTTACAGGATCGGGCTTCTTGTTGTTGTTGTTGTTATTGTTGTTGTTGTTGTTGTTGTTGTTATGTTTACGAGGTTTGAAGCATCGCACTTCGCGGCGGGACTTTTGAATACAAAATTATTGATTTCTGTTGTGTTTCGTTGTGCTAGGAATTAGAAAATTCTATAGTGAAGTATCGGTCACCCCAAATATAATCTAGCATAAGTTAGCTCGTAGACATTACGTTATTTACTAGTTATTTAGTTTAGTGCAACACCGTGGAGGAAGGACGGGTCTTTACCCACTGTATGCCTGATCCACAGTCCGAAGGAGGACGTTTATTATGTAACTATAAATACCCTCTACCTCCCAAGGTAGAGGGTTGGACCTTTCATCAATATAATCTTCCTTCCTTTGTTAACTTTCTCTCTCTAGAAAGGCTCCCATCTTCTACTTTCTCTCTCTAGAACTCTATCAAATTCGAACCACATATTGTTATGTGATGTGTTTATGAAATCCAATATGTTTCAAATGGTATCAAGAGCCATGGTTTGATCATCTCTCTTACATATACTTGGATTTCTAGTGGTTTTTTGATGGTTTTTTAGTTTGAAAAAGTTTAGTGGTTTTTGCATCATTTGGTTCATTTCTAGTATTAAAGTTTGAATTTTGGGTGTTACTTTTGTGTTTAGAATCATTGTAAGTGCTTGGGTGTTGATTTGGAAAGCTTGAATCACTGTGGTTGGACTTGTTTTGGATTGAAAAGTGTGTTTTTGAAGTTTTTCTTGGTAGCGACTTGGTTTTCGTAGTGAATTTCATCATAGCGACTTGCTTCAGAAAAAGGTAGCGAGTTGTAGTGCTTTTTGGTAGCGACTTGGTCCTAGCGACTTGTCTATTGAGACAAGCCGACAAATAGTACAAGTTAGTGGATTCTCCACTACGGCTAGCGACTTGGTGAGGTTAGCGACTTGCTTCAGAAATTGTTAGCGAGTTGTAGTGCAAATTGTTAGCGACTTGATACTAGCGACTTGGATCTTAGCGAGTTGTTCTTTAGCAACTTAACTGTGTCTAGCGACTTGGTGCTTAGCGACTTGTTGTCATAATACTTAGCGACTTGGTGCTTAGCAACTTGGTTCAAGGATTCTTAGCGACTTGGTGACTTAGCGACTTGTTCTCAAGGTTTATAGCGACTTGTCTCTAGCGACTTGTTGACTTTTCCCGACAAAACTTCAAACGGCTATAACTTTTGATCCGTAACTCCGTTTTCAGCGTTCTACCCATCAAAACGACCGTGAGAATGAGGAGAATGGCACGCCGAATAAACTAAAGTTTATTCATAAAGTTTATTTGGGGCAACCTTCGAGGCCTAAATCCGCTCCAAACAGAAGTTATTGAAGTTTTTATGCTTTTTGACCTAAATTTCTCTGAAAAATTGTGCATAAACCAATCCAAATCTCAACCAAACAATATCTCTGCTAATCCTAAAAACAACCATAAGACCTAACACATAATTGTCTATCATTGTGTCGATCCATCAGTTATCTTAACACGTTCTATTGGTCTCTATATCACGGTTTCTTCTTGATTTTGTAAAATCCCGCGAAAGAATTTATTTCTCGGTTTAAATCATAGACTTGTAAAATCCCGTGTATACTACAACATCATGTCTTACACTACTGACCCAGTAATTTCAGAAGTACTTAAATTGTATGATGTTGTGGACAACAATGATAATGTATGCTACACTGAACGATTAAAGATGATTAAATCAATCAATGATGATGTGAGTTCTTCATGCTCTGAGTCCAATGAGAAAGATTTGCACTTGTTCAGGCTACAGAATGCCATGCAAAAGGAAAGTAGCATTGAACCTTATCAACAACTTCACTCACACCTCATGTTACTCACACCGATAAGAATGGAACGAACATGCATTGCCATTTTCCGTCAAGACTTATCCACATTAACGGGAACATTACTATTGAACTTAGAACAATTAGAACAACAACTTGATAAAGAAAAGGTTCAAAAGGATAGTTCCAGTGCTGCACTTCAAGTGATCCACAACCAATTTCAGTCATTCATAAGTGGGGAATTTACATCAGATTATGATCAAGACCTGACTGAAATGTCTTTCAAGAGACACACTGGAATGGAAATTAGCGTGTTCATTGAGACATTCATCCAACTTATGGATAATGTGGAGAAGTACATTGAGGAAGTTACACATAAAGATGAAAAAGTGGATGAGTGTCAGGTGCAGTTGAGTGATAGTTGTGATGAGTCGGGTAATATATCAGTTGAAAGGTCGGGTGTTGCTGAATGCAGAATATCAGAGACAGCTAAGAATGGTGTAACCAGCTACTCAGTAATTCCGGTCACACAAGAAGTGGATGCGGTGATCAGAAAGGTGAATGAATGTCGGGTACAATCAATAGATTGGAGTGTTGAGATCGGTAAGGCATCGGATGATGGATCAGTTGACACTGAATACAGAGGCTCAGAGGCGATTAAGTTTGAAATAGCCAGCTGTTCAGTGAATCCTGTTACACATGATGTGGATGCAAATACCAAACCGACAAATGAGCAGGTGTCATGTGATGAGGTACCATTAACTGTTCAACATAGTGCATCTGCTAATGTACCTAAACAAACTGATCTTAATATTGAACGTGATTATGATAAATGTTCCTTGGTTGAGGTTGAGACTAATAAATTCAAAACAAATGATATGGTTGATAAAAAGGCTTTTGATGAACTTTCAAACAAATTCTCAAAACTTGAAAAACATTGCATTTCTCTTGAAATTGCAATACAAAGAAAGGAGGAAAGTTTTCAAACTAAGAAACCATGTAAAAATGTGGAATTTCCTGAATTTCGTGAATTTTTTGAAATAAACGATTTAAAAGCTCAGCTTCAAGCCAACAACTCGACTATCAACAATTTGAAAAAAACATATTTCTGATATGCATGTGAAAAGTAATTTGGTTACAAGTAATTCTGATGTTAATGTTATTGATGATATTCAAATGAGAAATGATGAATTAGCGGTTTGTGCGGCCAAATTACTAAAGAAAAATGAGTCTTTGAGAGAGCATCACATAGAACTAAGTGACTCTGTCAAAGAAGCTAGAACTAAGTAAATGGAACAATCAAACTCTTTGATAGCAAAAATTGATGAACTCAAAGCTCAACTTCAGGAAAAGAGTTTCGCTATTGTTGCCTTAAAAAATGAGCTTAGGAAAACTGTAGGGAAAAGTGTGAACACTAAGTTTACAAAACCATCAACCTTGGGGAAACCAGTTTCTCATCCCATTAGAAACCGGTCCGTTGTTAGGCAGCCTACTGCGTTTATATCCGAAAGACCAAAATTTTCAAAAACACGGTTTGCCTCCCAAATTGATGCGATAAAAGTATTGTCAAAACCAGTCACTTCACCTGAGTTACCTAAGAATAAGGCTTCTAGTTCAGTTAACCCTCAACAAGTAGCCACTTCTACTCCCAGCACCACTAGGAATAGTTCGAAAACAGTGTCAAAACCAAGCATTAAAACCCATAATTCATATGATATGAATGACTTGTGGAAGAACTATTATATAGAAGAAGCTAGGAAAAAGGCACAGATTCGAAAAGACGGAATTTTAGGTGCAAGACCTAGGGTGAGGAATTCTACGAGATTTCAAAGCACTGCTAGTAGTTGTAAACCACTACCTAGGAACACTCAAAAGACTAGGGATTGGCGTGCATCTAAGAGTAATTATGTGCATAAGAATGCTAAGCATGTAGAAAACAAAACTAGAAATTCTGAGTCTTTTCCACATAAGAAACATTTTCCAAATTCACATGCCAAGGTTCAATCCACTAAGACTACCTACATGGCTAAGGTTCAACATGTTATGATGCAAAACAAACAAAAAACTTTGCCTAGATGGATACCAGCTGCTAAATCTTTGGAGTCTAGGAATATCGATAAGTCTTCCACTGTGCATAAGAAGCTTAACACTCCTAGACCTTGCCATAAGTGGATACCATCAAGAAGAATATTTAAGGATGATGGACTTAGGTGGATACCTACCGGAAAGCTGTTTTCCAATGGCAAAATCAAGGTTGACAGTGAAGCCCCGAAGGATTTGGATACTAATGTCACTAACCAATATATATGCAATCAAGTTTGTAATGATAGTGCAGGTATTCCTTACTCAGTTGCAGATACTTCGATCCTTCACTACATGGACTCGCTTAAAGTATGGATAAAAAATGGATTGATATCTCATTACTCACGGGTTCAAGTTACTCAACCTTGATATTCAATCTGCTATGACGTCTGTTCACATCAGTTCAGGCCTCGTACTTCATCATTATGGTGTCTGCAGATATCTCTTCAGGCCCCGTTCCTCAAAGAAAAGAAAGGTGTACGCTTCAGTGTGCTTTATCTTTAGAAGAAGAGAAATCTTCATATTTATGACCATTCTCATCGACATTCTTCATCAACATGCTTCATGCTTTTTCCATGCGCTTCAGTCATCAAGTGAACTGGACTACTGATAATTACTCTTATTCCACTTGCTCAATATAATGAAGATGGCGACATCATGTGCTAATTTTGCGGGGGAGAAGTGTGAATAGAATACATTTGGATGATAATCACTTGTTTAATCAAGAATGGCATCTTCGTATGCAATTCTTGAGGGGGAGAAGAAGTGTGAATTTTTTGCATGGTTGATTGATATTTGAGAATATATGGTCAAACGGCTCCTAACTCATGTAAGAGCCATTGGTTGACATCTTCACACGGGCTGATATGATTAAATGACAAAGTGCTTCTAGTTGCTGGGCTGATTTCTTTGATGAACATCTTTCTGTTCTTGTTTGATTGAGAGGGATTTTAATTAAGGGGATTTGCTATTTACTAGTTAACGAGAATGCCCTTGGTGTGAAGAAGATGTTAACTGTCTATTTCCCCATTCGGACAATCTTGAAGAAGGTCGAGTCTACAATCTGATCTACATTTTCTGCTACATGTTAGAAGACTAAAGACGAATTGCATTTGATGATCTAAAGACTTCTTCTTAATCCGGGTTGAGAAGAACACTTGAAAATCTTCATTAGTTTAGGGGAGAGCACTAATTGGGGGAGATTGAAAAGCCAAATTTAATCCCCAAATTAGACTTGCTCATATTCTTTAGCAGGGATTCATTGTTTTGATTTTTGATAACTCTCCTCCAACGCCTAATGCTTCACTTACTAAGGATAACTGGTTCACAAGGCGTTGATAATGACTATCATGATATTGTAGTTGCACTACTGAATAATGATCCGCTCTTTGGTATTCCTTTGCCAAATTTTCACGGATTATTGTTCATGAATAATGATTCGTTCTTTGGTATTCCTTTGCCAAATCTTCACAGATTATTGTTCTTCTCATTGTGCACGCTATAAATCAACCACATGAACATGAAGGAAAATGACTACCTCATCCGCTAGAAGACATTTTTGGTTAATCTTCCAGATTAGCTTCTACATGTATACCTTGAGGAAGAATGCATTGATGTTGAGGAATCATTTGCTCCGGTTCATTCAGTGGGTCAATCTTCATCCGATTGTATGTTTATTCATGTGTTGGACATTTGACACAAGTTGATTACTTCGAAGTTGCTCTTTTATCACTTATTTGAGGTTGAAGTTGACATTCACAAAGGTTTGTTCTTATTTGATAACTTGCTCGGGCTTAAGAATTTGAGTTGAAGTCTTGGGTTATCTAGTTACCAGCAGTCGAGGTGGATGGTTGAAGACCTGGTTAACTATCACTATTAGGAGTTACTTTGTTTTACTCAGTGTCACACGCATATGACGGTGTGGATAATCGCAAGAGGTGTTAATGTCTCATACTTTGCTTGAGTAGTGAGTACTTAGAAATTTGCTTGAAGCATAAATTCTCGACACCGTTCTTCCATTATTAACCGCAAGCTTAAGATACAAATGTGGGAATTTGACTTCAGTTTCAAGTTTGGTATATCGGGTATTCTTCATCAGTGGTCTCTTCAAATTGTCTACACATGGGTTGATAAATATAGTCAGAGAGAGTTTCCGTTGCAGTTAATTCTCACAGGATTCATTTGGGCTATTTGAGTTCTTCTCACAAGATTTCGAGTTTTTGGGTATATTATGTTTTGCTGAATCTGAGGTATCAAAACCAGCAAGGGGGAAGGAGACATATATCTAAAAGTACAACGAGTACACATGATGAACTTAACACTTCTACCTGATTGAAGTTATCCCGGAAAGACAATGGTCATAACCGTACAGAAACTCAGTGTTTAACTCGTAGCCTTTGGTGTATTATTCCAACTAATTGGGGGAAATGGTCTCTGGAGACTTTTGGTATGTGTTACTTCAGCGTTCAGTTAGAAGAAATGTGAAAAGAATATTTGGTTCGTGAGATGATATTGCATATCGACATCTTCTATATGATTTATGATAAAGTGCTTCCGGATAGTGCTTCATGTACACAATGTAATGATGATTCTGATGAGATCGCAACGATCAGGGGAGATATATGTGTACATCAGGGTCGGACAACATATTTACATGATCGAGCTTAATCAGTTATTCTAGAGTTGACATCCGCAGAGGAGATCAGTGATTCAACATGTTACTTGGATGTCATAGTCTCCACTCTGGTTGGGTACATGTGTACATTATGGGCTGATTGGTTATATGTAAGATAACTAGAATTCATTTGGTAAATTGAAGATGTTGATATATTGTTCTCCCGTACAGACGACTGCACAAATCCGCAGAATGATGTTTACATCGGGGATGCACAACAGGTTCATGTGATCGGGCTTAATCATGTAACCCGAGTTTAATAACCGTAGAAAGGATCACTGTTTCAACTTGTTACTTTGGTGTTTTTCATGTTTCTTTGGGTTGTTGAGCTTCATTCTATGAGACCAAATGGTCTTTATTCGATGTTTGTCGGTTTGGGGAGAAGCTACCAAAGATTCAAATTCAGAAGGCTCAAGTTCTGTCGTCGATTCAAGAGCCTCGAATGCTTTGGTGGTGAAAGTTTAAGAGATGATGACTTCTATCTTCTTCAAAGTGCTGAACGATTTCCTTATCTCGGTACTCGTATCATCATCTTCTTAAACTATGTCTCTATCTTTGTATATAATTTTCAAAAAGCAAAATACAAAATTATAAAACCAACAAAAACAAATTAGAAAAATATAAAATCAACAAAAGCCCATAAAAATCAGAAAATTGAAAAATACCAAAAATATGTTTTCTCAAGACATGTCTTCTGGTATCGATAACATCTACGGTCTTAGAAATGTCATTCAATAATGGCACGGGACTTTAGATGAAGTTCGAGCAGGAGGTGTAAATATTCCTTTCTAAACATGTCTCAAAATATGGCTTACAGTTATTGCAGACTGTAACTCGCGCTTCAAAACAATGGCTTGCAGTTATTTCAGACTGTAACCCGCACTTAAACTATGGCTTGCTATTATTTCAGATAGCAACCCGTTTTTCAAAGAAGGAAAGTGGTACGCTTAAACGATTTTCAAATATTTCGTGCACTTATCCTAAAACAAAACAAGGAAAGCATGTCGTCAAAAGGACTGCTGTTCCTACACAAATGTTTTTCCGTCTAAAATTCTTCAGGAAAATATTTGTTGTTTTTCAAAAATGGTGGTAAATGAGTTGCTATTAAATCAATCAGTTTCAGAGTTTTCGTAAAAATTGAAAACTCAATCAATGACTTCAGCGCTTTTAATCTTTTCAGAAAATAAGTCATTGATTGAGGGGGAGAATGTTTTCAAATTTACATCATCTAACGGACTTTCTTAATTATCCTACGTGCTTAATTAAAAATGATATTTGCCTATGTCAAAGGACTAGGAATTTAGGATATGATTGTTAGGATTAGATGATTAGAGTTTGATGTACGCATAATTCCCATGCTTTATATGAACTGATTGATATGTTGAATTGACTTTTATTAGTCGATTGATGTTTGGGTGTTGTTGACCACCATATATTTGTATGTGTGTTCACTAACGTATGCAGATATCATGGACATAAGAATGTTCCCGATCCGGATCCCACTAATGAAGATGATTGGATGCCGAAAGGAAAGGGTAACTATTTATTGGGTTGACAAATGAAGAAACGGAGCTTAATTGGACTTCAATGGAGAGTTGGCATAAATGCAACGTAAGAGGTCTCACTGCATCAGCAGATGGTTTTCTTCTAAGTGATTGAAGAAACGGAGCTTAATTTGACCTCAGTTGGCATTCAAAATGCAACGTAAGAAGAAGTCTCAATGCATCAGCAGACGGTTTTCTTCCAAGCCCTACAGCAACAACGGAAGCTTCTCAACCACCTAATGTATCTTTGTGTAGGACAAGTAGTGAATGATACCATTTTTCTAAAACTTTGAATAATATTGTTTTTGAAAATGGAAAAATATTGTTTTGAAAATAAATTGGACTAAATTTTGAAAATCACCAGACTTATTTTTATCAAAACCTATGTCACTCAATTATCGACTTCGGTCATCGATTGAGGGGGAGAGTGATTTAAAATATAAATTTTCAAACAATATTTCTTCATAAAAGTTCCGGTTTGTACGTTAAAATGTGGTGATCTAAAGATTTAATGTTATGTCATTGTATGATTTTTCTTTAGAATCAAGGTCTTTCAAAATGAAATTCTTTCTGTTCTTGTTTGATTGTGAAACTGTTTTATTTTACTTAAAGATCTCTTAAAACAATCATACCTGACACTAACAATCTTTAATGTCTCAAAATGGTCCTTATCTGTCATTTTTCAAAATCAAATCTTGCCACGTCTTTCCCCAAAATTTTCTAAATTATTTAAATCTTTTGGGATCACAAATCTCAAAATGGTTTGAAATCTTTGATCGGGTGAGAGATCGTGATTTAAATCTCAAAACTGTTCTAAATGGAATTGATTGTAGTCCTTCAAAGGCACTCCTGCCTCCATGTGCCAAACGATTTCAATATACATAATGCACATGTTGAGGGGGAGCATTTATCCAAAAAACAAGATGAGTTTTTAAATCAGGCACATTTTCTCCCATGTTTTCTAAACCTTATTAAATCACTTGGGATCCAAAATCTCAAAGGGTTTGATATTTTTGATCGGGGGAGAATTTGTGATTTAATAATGAAATTTGATAAAAGGTGATCGTTTTGATTCAAATGTGCATGCTGCTCTCCCTTGTGTGCTAAACGCTTTCGAATTTCGAAGCACATATTGAGGGGGAGCATTTTAAAAGAAAATAAACTATCGAGGTACAAAACCTTTTATGTTTTAACATAAAGTACCTTGATTGAGTTTTCAAATGGTTTTCTTAATGGATTTTGTGATCGTGGATGTGCTTCAAAAGAACTCTTTCCTCTATGTGATAAAATGATTTCACTTATCCTATGCACATATTGAGGGGGAGAATTTTACCATGAAAATCAAATGGCTTTTTCGTATGAAAAGTGTGATCAAATAAAATTTTTCAAAGTCTTCTTGCCTCCATGTACTAAACAATTTCTAAATCATATGCACATGTTGAGGGGGAGGTTTTCTAAATGATCAAAACTATTAAGGTACAAAATGCTTTGATCTCGTATCATAAGTACCTTGATTGTTTTTCCAAATGATTTTTCAATTGGTTTCAAGGAAGAATGAACAATACCAAAAGACCGACCAATTTACTTTATGCATGGAGTTATAAGGATGGTTAGGTTAGGTATTCGTTCCCACGATCCAGCCAGAACCGGAGAGATCTACCCAGGGACAATCCACTAGTTAGTGTAGAGTCCATAGGTATGATGAAAAAAAAGGAGAAAAATGAGAATATGGGAAGAGTGCGGACTGAGACAGAGCTAGTACTGGAATAAACCCAACAAGGTTCTAGTTATGAAGTCTCGGTAAGCACTGAAGGGGTTGAAGAATGAAAAAGAAATGAAATGAGAAAAGGGTGAAAAGAAATAGCCCTCCAATAATTCAACCTTAGGGCAGTAACCGGGTTCAATACATATGCTACTGGTGGTTACTAAGGTAACACTGGTATTGAAGACAAGACATCATGGACCCAGTGACGCACTGCACTAAACTTCCCAAGCTACTCAAGTTCCTCTTAAAAGGGCTTGTTTCATTCTCACGGGGAACCGACATTATCTATCGACTTTCTTTTAGAGATTGTTGACATTGAAGAAGGAGACCCTCTCCCTAGTCTCCGACATAGGAAATCAAATGTGCACTATTGAGTCTAGAGCCAAGAGATCATCCACAATATCTCATTAGGACACTAAATTAATGAAGACTCGCTGTTTCACACAATGTGGAAAGTGAGAATATATTTAAGAGTCCTACGCATTATCCTTGTGGTATTTCCAGAACATCCGAGTGATATGTAAAGTATTCACGATGAAGATGGAAATCCTTCTAGAGCCAACATCATACAAGCTCTTGGTGGGTAACATGTGGGATCTTCTCATAAGATCAAGCTTGTGACAACTGGATAGAAACGATGGGGAGATTCAATCTTGAATCAACCTTGGTCCAGGATTGGAATTGACGAATACTTTTGGAAAAACCGTTCGATGTGCAAACCTTCTTTTCTCTAGCACATCGAATGTGTATTCATGTTTTCAAACACAAAAAGTATCTCTGATTGAAAAAATACTTTTGGAAAAACCGTCGATGTGCGAATCTCTTCTTTTATCTAGCACATCGAATGTGTACTCATTTCAAATACAAAAAGTATTTATGATTGAAAATTGATCTTTCTCATAAAACCTTCGTCGTATTGCAAAACTCTTTCTTCAAGCAATACGCGATTATTTTTCAAATCAATTTTTCATCAATCAGTGAAACTCAATTCGCTGGTTCACTCACTCTGTGTTGTCTTCTTTGAGACGTTCCTGTTTAAGAACGGCTAGAGCAGCTGCGAAACCCTGTCAAGGAGATTCCTCGGAATTATACCTGATCACAGGCAGTACTTGTACTGATCAACGGGGAACCGTGGGTCGTGTACCTCAATTCGACGAAAGTGATCAAAGACACTTTCGTGTGTTTTATTGCTAACTGTTGTTTGCAGGTACATTTGGACGGTTGCAGCTGATCAAAATTGAGCGGTCAATCCAAAGCCGCATGCTCACAGCATCCACACTTAATTGAAGAAATCATGACTGGTGCATATCTACATAACCTGGTTCTGATATTTTTATACTATGCTTCTGCTACGCTGCTGCAAATATCATGAACCAGTAAAGCTTCCGCTACTCTGATGGAAAGATGTCATGATCTAGAAAGTGTGAGCATGTCGGTCCGAAAGTCACAACATCACATGAAGGCAACACTACAAAGGTGATCCAGAGATTTACTGTGGTTGATGATCTCAATTAAAGCTCGAAGATCATCAAAGATGTGGATCAGTATAAAGGCCTCCACTTAAAGTACAAAGTTATCGGACTTTAAAGAATCACTGCTAAAGCACAAAGATGCAGTTGTTGAAGAACTAATGTTTACGAGCTCAAGACTGAAGATTAAATAGAATGCTAGAATTCAAAATGTAAAACATGGGGTGACCTCCCTTAGGGGGAGATTGTTAGGAATTAGAAAATTCCATAGTGAAGTATCGGTCACCCCAAATATAATCTAGCATAAGTTAGCTCGTAGACATTACGTTATTTACTAGTTATTTAGTTAGTTATTTAGTTTAGTGCAATACCGTGGAGGAAGGACGGGTCTTTACCCACTGTATGCCTGATCCACAGTCCGAAGGAGGACGTTTATTATGTAACTATAAATACCCTCTACCTCCCAAGGTAGAGGGTTGGACCTTTCATCAAACTAATCTTCCTTCCTTTGTTAACTTTCTCTCTCTAGAAAGGCTCCCATCTTCTACTTTCTCTCTCTAAAACTCTATCAAATTCGAACCATATATTGTTATGTGATGTGTTTATGAAATCCAATATGTTTCACACTGCGGAGTGCGAGGGAGGTTTTTAGCCCTGCACTTCGTGTCAGAACTTTTGAATACAAAATTATTGATTTCCGTTGCGCTCCGTCGAGTAGCGCGTGGGACTAACTCAGTAACGGATCGATAACCCCAGGGACTATTTTCAAAAATTATTTTTTAATTTTGTTACGCAAATTGAGCTTACGTTAGTGTTTCGTTGCAAAGTTAGTCATGAAGGACTGAGTTTGCAATGGACCTGATACATGAAAGACCAATCACGTAAAATATGTGTTGGATTTATTCCCTTTAAATATTAAAGATAACAGTCGTTAAGTAATAATCGTTAGTAGATAAAATAACTGACTTTGCAACGACATATAACATGAAGGACCAATTACGTCAAAGTTTATTTGTTTTTAATATTAAAAAAATAAAAATTAACATAACGGTCGTTAATAACGGCAGTTTCGGTATTCACTCTTGTAAACGGTTGCAAACGCTCATCTGTCCACGAGTAAGGTTCCCTTCTTTTATTCAAGATAACTTTTATTCAATTAGGGTGAATACCCCTTTTTTTCTTTTCCGAATTTCTTTATTGAAAGATATGCTACTTCCCGGTCGAGATATCTGAGGGAAACTTTTTCAGTAGTTAGTAAATAACGGTCGTTAAAGTTACTGTTCATTTCCCTCTTATTGGGTGTGGCAGTAGCACAAAACAATCTGGCTCCTAGCAACGATGGTAAATGTACTTTAGTATAATGTGTATTAAACATGGCAAATGAAAGAAAATTAGGAATTTATTAATATCAAGCGACTGTTTGACCAAGACCTGGCAAACTATTTAAAGAACCATAGGTTTATTGGCAAATCACCTATTAGGGCCACTGTTTGACCAAGACCTATCAAACTATTATATCAATTTCTATTGACAAGCTTGTGTAAAACTAGAAGGGGGGGTTGAATAGTTTTACCAATTAAAAATGTTGTTTTAAACTATTTAGATCAACTTATGTCAATCTAGAAGGGGGAGTGTATTAACAATCTCCCTTTTTTGTTGATGACATAACATAAGATTATTTTAGAGAAAAACTAAAATTCATAAAAGTTTGAATTGGAGTTTTTACTCTCTTCTCCCCCTTTTTGTCGAAACAAAAAGAGCGTCGAAAAGAATCTAACAGATAGTTTTGAAGGAAAAACATGTGAAAAGTAAAAATGAAAAATGGAGAGTTAGGGAAGAGAAGGATTCTCGTCTTAGCTCCCCCTTGACGGGGTCCATCCCTTTGTGAGGGCGTCAAGTAATTAGAAAAACTAAGCGAGTGTTTTGCAATTTTGTTTGCAAATGGTTTTGTCTTTTTGACGAACATGCTCCCCCTTGACGAGTGCTCCTTTGTGAGGAGGACGTCAAGTAATGTGAAAATATTGCAAATGACTTTGCAATAGTTTTGCTTTGACAAGACACTCCCCCTAGCTAAGGGTGTCAAAGTCTTCATGTGTATATTGAAAATCTACAAAACAAATGTTAGAAAACAGGTATATGATGCATAATTTCCTGCAAATAAGACTCAAGTTAGTAATAAAAATGTCTTCTGTTGTACGGATCCCACGGTTCCTCCTTTGGAGGGATCCGTCTAGGCTAAACTGAGGGATCCGTTTGCCTGTAAGCTTAAGACAACAATGGTGATGTAAAATGTGAAGTTAACATAAAAAATGAGATATGTATTAAGGCACCAAACATATTCTCAAGACAATATGGCATATAGCATGTAATTTCATTCAACAAAATACGAGAAATGATCTACATATCTCTAAAACTAAGAGAATGACTCAAACATGTAATACATTTTCTACTAATTCTAAGAAGTGACGGAAACCTAAAAAGCATCAATGTGCTTGAAATCTAAGGATGAGTAGACTTGTTGATTTGGTCCAATCGTTCAAGGAGATGATTAAACATGAAATGCAACTCATTTCATACTTCTTGAACAAGTCCTTGGATGAGTTGACAATTAGAGCAATTATTGTGATGACTAGGAACCGGAGGAGGTGGGATGTTTTGAGGAGGCTCATAAAACCTATAGTAATTTTTAACATCTCTAACCTTTAACATTTTTCTCATTCATAGTTTAAACTTGTCAAGGGAAAAAAAACATTTATGCTCATAAGACTAAACGTAATAAGACCCAGTTATTTGGTTAGTCTACCCATTTTGTTCGGTCCTCCCCTCTACCTCAACCAAACCCAACGCGTCCCCCTCCTCCAAAATTAAATGTTTCCGAATGAAATGGTTTGGTTTGTATGTGTGTTTTTTGTTTTTATTAAATTTTGTGGGGTATGTTTTTTGTTGTGAGTGCGGTCCTTTTACTACGAGTATTTGGTCTTGGTTTGCTTTAAAAGAGATAAAACTGAGATGGCGTTGATGTGATTTGGACTTGGTGTGATCTTATTACATTCAGTCTAAGATATTGATGCCTCCCAAATTTTTAGTGCCCTAGGTGTCGCTCGGGTGGCAAAAAGGTTGGCCTTCACATCAATTATCTTTTTCAATCATTTACCTTATTGTTTTTGCTTTATTTGAATGAGAACTACGAGTGAGAGTATGAAACAAAACTTAGGTGGTGTTTCATCCGGATATGGTTTAGTAATGAGCTTTGACTAAAAAGAAGTAAGAAAAAAAGGATAGCCGAAGAAAACGTTTAATTAAACCCATAACTCACGAGTTCTTTCAACCCCGTCACATAAAACAAACAAGGTATATCACTTCCATTATCATTTGGTCACTAACAACCTCTTACATCAAATAAAACCATAATCAATAAACAAACAACGAAATCATTCCTTCGAGCTTAGCCATGAGGTTCCAACATTGTTTCCTGAATTTTCGTAGGAGTTGTTCCCGAGCATGCTAAAAAAAGGTTATTATACACCCCAACCCCGTCCCTTAGAAAGAAAAAGGTATAACCCAAAAAAGGAAAGAGCGAGATAGTGGTTTTTGTTGTTCCCGCGAAGCGGATGCACTTTCTTGAGTTACAGACAAGGAACTCCGTTTTGTTGACTCTACCAGATATAATAGAACCCATATTTCATAGTCTAGTAAAAAAAGAGCTTGATCCTGGCTATTTGGATGTCTAGTTAGTAACAATCAAAATTCAAAACATGTTAATTTTAAGTACAAATCAAAACTATTTGGGTTATTGAGTTAATCTGTCTTGCTTGTCTTTTGCTTATCATGATCCTTGTTATAAATATCTCCTAACTGATGTTTGGTGTGATATAAGATGCCACATGATCCACTTCTATACATGCATTTTAAGCCAAGTCAAAACTTTTTGGAAGATAGTTAAGATAATGTATCATATCATATGATAACTCATCATCAAAAGTTCAACTAAATATATTTTTAGACAAGTTGTGGTTTGGATAAGATAAAGTCAAAAATTTTGTTAGGTAACTTACATTTTTCACGTCTCCGGTTGAATATTTCTGTTGCTTTTAGGAATAAATTAAAAGGTTTCTCTCAATCCATGACACACGATAGTGATTGCAAATCTAAGAATTTCATTTTAAACAAGCATATATAATATATGATATGATTATGAAGAGTATTTTCAAAATCCAGATTGATATGTTGCAAAGTTTGCCCTTTTAGTTGTTGATAAATTTTGTAATATATTGTTTGTGATTCTTATTTTTTTAATGCAGATGAAAGAAAGTACTTTTTATGACAAAAGGAGTTTTCTGATCATACAATTGTATCACAAAATTATTTATTTAAGTAAAATCCAAAATGGTATTCCATAAGCACACATTCTTCTGTTGATTTTTCTAATTAAAGTGACGATAAATTGAAACTATGTTATTTATTTTCATATAGGCAATCAAATTCACATATGTAAGCAACAACTATTCTATCCACTATTAGTTGAGTTTGAGTAACTTAAAAATAATTTTATCTTTCAATGTCAACTGAAACTCTGAGAGCTTTACCTTATGGTAGACTTTTCAAACAAAAATCTAAATATCGACATTAATTTTTATTTATTTTAATATTTGACATCACATGCATTTAATTACTTAGAAGTGATCAAATGTTCATTGTTTATAGATTTGTTCTTAATTAGTTAAAAATAATGCTATGTCATTCACAATAGTAATTTTGAGAATAAATTTAGAACTCATACAAAATTTATTTACGAAAGTTTTACCAAAGATACGATTAACAAAATTTCAAAATTAAATATAGCAAATCTTTATTAGTTTGATTACTAAACAACTCTAGAAAACTTTAATGATTTGGAGTGACCTTTTTCAAAGAGCAAATGGCACAAAAAGACACTCAATTTAAAGTCTATTTCCAATTAAGGTACTATACTTTTTTTCTTGACATAAAGGCGCTTAACTTTTTTTAGTCGATTTAGATTTTTTTTTCTAACTTTCGTTAACCCACTTCGTTAGTAAATTACGTGTTTGGTCCTTGAGTTTGTATAATCATTTCATGCATCGTCCACCACCACAAAAAAATATTTTTGAAAAAAAAAATAGAAAAGTTTTCTTCAAAAAATAAAAGTTTTTGAAAAAATAAATTGGTAAATAAAAAAGTTTCCAAAAAAAATTCGAAAAGAATTTTGATTTTATTTTTTGAAAATTTTTGTATTTTTTTTTCTTTTCTAATTTTTTTGAATATTATTGAATTTTTAATTTTTTTTCTTTTCAAAATTTTTTTTTAATTTTCTTTTTGGAAACTTTTTTTACCGATTTTTTTTTCAAAAACTTTTTTTTTTTTTTTTTTTTTTTTGAAATTTTTTTTGTGATGATAGACGGTGCATGAAATGATTATAAAAACTGAAGGACCAAATACGTAATTTACTAACAAAGTGGTTTAACGTAATTTACTAACGAAGTGGTTACAAGTTTAAAAGCCACACACCAAATGACAAACGCTACAAATGTTAAAAAATTGTTATCGCTGCCTAAATTATTGACAAAACAAGAAAATGCGGTCACACACGTTGGCTATACCTCTAAACTACAATATAATATTGCCAACTACATAATATCGTTGCTTTTGGTAATGTTTGAATCTATTATTACTAAAATCTTAATAACTTAAAACAATCATATTAGAAATATACTCCCACACTTAGATCGACTTCACATAATTTCTTGAAAACTTTATATTTCCGTTGCTATGCAATTACGCATCAGAGTTATAGTTATTCGAAAATGATTCTTTAACGCTACAAATACAGTTTGTTGAAAGAAACTTATGGGTCGTCGGAATTTTACAGAAAACTAGACACAGCTGCCGCTAGGCGCGGGCAGTGTTGTAAATATCGGTCTTGGCGGCCGATATATCAGTGATATATCGCTTATCGGCGGTCCACCGATACGATATTTCACTTATCGGTCAAATTTATCGGTTGGTCAATATCGGTCAAATATCGGTCAATATCGGTTATATCGGTCATATCGGTCAAATATCGGTCAAATATCGGTAAAATATCGGTAAAATATCGGTCAAATATCGGAATATCGGTCAAATATCGGTTAAGAGTGGGAAATACATAACTAAATGCATATACAATGTAAAATTTGTAATATTTATATAAAATATATAATTAAAAATATTAAATATAACAATAAAACTAATAAATATTTATAAATATGTATATAAAATATATAAATACCTATAAAAAAATTAATTTCTTTATAATTTAGGGTCTCCGTTATATCACTGATATATCGCCGCCATAACCGCTATGGCGCTTGGCGGTGGTCGACCGCCGAGGGACCGCCGAGCGATATTTACAATACTGGGCGCGGGTACTCGTCTAGTTATATAAATGGTCGTCGTCGTTTGAAAAATTGCATCCACCGTCCTTATACTTTTTTTTCGAATTTATTTTTTCCAAAAGTCTTTTTTCGATTTTTTTTTCCAGAATTTTTTTGTCAAAAAACTTTTTATCGTCCTATTTTATACATTTCCGTCCACTTTTATTTTCGATATTTTTTGGCACATGCGAATTTTTTTTTGTCACATGTGATTTTTTTTAAACTTTTTGTTTGTCACAAGTGAAATTTTTTATCGGAAAATGTTTGTTTTTTTTCACAAAAAAAAAATCAACAAGAAATCAGAAAAAAGTTTTCGACAAAAAGTTTTGAAAAAAAAATTGAAATAGAATTTCAAAAAAAATTGAAAAAAAAAAAAACCGGAAAAAAACAAATGAAATAAAAATTTTGAAAAAAAAATTAAAAAATTGTTAGGGACGGTGAATGCAATTTTCTCCAAACAACAGGGACCATTTTTGTAACTTACTCTAAGGACGTTGGATGCAATTTCGCAAACTCACAAGGATCATTTATGTAATTTGAAAGAGTAAAGTAGTCATACTACTCACATAAAAACAAAAATACCAACATTAATACTTACAAAAGTATTTTTTTAATTCACTACTTAAAAAAAGTTATTTTAAACAAACAAGATACTAAATTATATTGACATCAACAAAATAATATCAACCAATGATCAAAAGAAATAACATTATAAACCAAACAAATACCGACAAAGCGAGTCTACAACTATAACACTCTGAAACCGGGCCTAAGCGTTTTATTACAAGAATGCCATTTGAATGGTTGACCATGACTTCTATAAGTTCAAAGGACTTACGGAATTGGTTAGTCAAACCCGATAGTCAAAACATAAGTATTAATGTTATGTAAATGTGTTAATACAAATAAACCGTAAAAACGTTTATCAATATTTAGCGATCTCTTTGTGTTTTGTTGATAACAAATATAATGTTATCATAAGTAAAATTATAAGAATACATGTTATTTTTGTAAAGCATTTACATATAGTCATTTAATACAAATTGTTGTAATAAATCATTTGTTGTAATAGTTTATTAGGATGGGTAAAAATCACAACCCATGGAGCATATCCATAACCCATGGTATTGACCTATATCCATTTGACTAGATGCATTGCATCTATTAGATACATTGTATCTAAGGAAATACTCATGGACCAACCCATGACCCATAACCAAAAAACCCATGGGCAAAGAGGAGCGTCCCACGGATCCCTAGCATTACACTAGACGGATCCCTTAAAAGAGGGATCCGTGGAACAGAGGCAAGATTTTGCCCATAAATAGAGAGCCATTTCTTCATTTCTCTTTATCCATCTTCTTACTAACTCTCTCATATACTCTTATTCTCTTCTAACAAAAGATCACTTGATCTAGAGAGTTGTTCTTCTTTCTTCTATTGTGATTCTCATATAGGTCCTTCTCTAAGACGAGATCACGAGCTTACTACAAGTCATCCAAGCAAGGGGTCCTTGATTGATTTGTTCCTCCACAAGATTTCTGTAGCAAAGATCTTGTACTTGATATTTCACATAGTTGTTGTTTAATAGTCGTGTTGGTTTGGTCCTCCGTGTTACGGACTCGGTATTTAGCTTTGTACCAAAAAAAGGTGTAAGCAACGTTGTGTAGGCTTCTCCGCCAAGTTGAAGGAGTTTGTTGACATAGTGCTTGAACTCTCGAGTAGGTGACTCGGGGAGTGGAGTAGGGCAAGGAAAGTGTCCTTGTAGCCGAACCACTATAAATCGGTTGTATCATTTCTTTCCCTTGCTTTACTTTATTTACTTTCATTACTCTTAGATCTATATTTTATCTTCATCCATACGATCTCACATAACATCGAATCTAAAGTTTTTAGAAACTAACTTAAAATCGGCAAAACTATTCAACCCCCCCCCCCCTTCTAGTTTTCCACAATTGGCATCAAGAGCTAAGTTTATAAAAGTTTTAAAGTAAACCGTATTTTAAAAACTTTTCGATCACTATGGGTTCTGAAAATTACAAGGAAGGGCAATCTATGCAACGACCTTCACTACTTGAAACTAATGGTTTTATATATTGGAAAAATAGATTCGAAACGTATGTGAAGTCTAAAGATATTGATCTTTGGTACATCATTGTTGAAGGCGATTTTGAAGCCACTGCAAAAGATGAAAATGGAATTTTAGTTAACATACCTCATGATAAACTCACCGATGAACTTAAGAAAAAGCTTTCCAAAAATAGTGAAGCTAAAATGGTTTTGTATAATGCGTTACCCAAAAAGGAATTCGAAAGAATCTCCATGCTTAAAACCTCTAAAGAAATTTGGAATTCTTTAGTTGTAACTTATCAAGGTAATCAACAAGTGAAAAACAATAAAATAGATCTATATGTTCAACAATATGAACAATTTTCAATATCGGATGAGTAAACTATAAATCATTCTTTTGCTAACTTTAATACTATAATTACATCTTTACAAGCACTTGATGAATCTTTTTCTAGCCGTAACCATGTTAGGAGATATCTAAGGGCACTTCCATCCAAGTGGAGATCTAAGGTGACGACAATCGAAGAGTCAAAAGATTTGACAATCCTCACCTTTGATGAACTCATAGGCAACTTAAAGGTCTATGAGCTTGTCCTTGCTAAGGATTCCGAAGCCTCAAAAGTGAAAGAGAAGCACAAATCTCTTGCCCTCAAAGCCAAGAAGGCCTCAAGTGATGAAGAGAACTCCTCTTCGGATAGTGATGACGAGGAGTATGCCATGGCGGTAAGGGACTTCAAAAAGTTCTTTAGAAGGAAGGGAAGATACGTCAAACAACCATATGACGACAAGAAAGGATTCCGGAAAAGCAAACAGGACGAGAAGCCAAGGGATGATCATGCTTGCTTTAAGTGTGGGGACCCAAACCACTTTATTAGTAAGTGTCCCAAACGCGATGATCAAAAGGCATTCGTGAGCGGCTCGTGGGGAATGAGCGAGGAGGAGGACGAAGAAATTTGACTCATGGCAAATGACGAGGTATGTCACGAATACTATAGTAGCTCATAAATAGATGATGACTCATTGCATAATGAATATGATAAACTTTGCAAAATTAGTTTAAAAGTAATCAACAAAAACAAGTTTTTGAAAAATCAAAACCAACGTTTAGATAAGGAATTCATAGAGTTAAAGGCAAAATTAAAACGTCTAGAAAAGGGCAAGATAGCAAGTGGCGAATGTGAACTTTGTGTTCAACTTCAAACACTAGTTGATCAACTAGATTATAAGATTGCTAGAATGAGTACTAATACTCTAGATATGCTATTAGATAGTGTTAAAACAGGAAACAACCAAAAAGGTTTAGGTATTCAGCAACTTGATGCGTCAACTAGTGAAAACAAAGAAACACAATTCGTAAAAGCAATAGAAAAACAAGCCACTGTTGTGGCGGATCCCACAAAAAAGGGAACCGGCTAGTGTACAGCCAGGGATCCGTGGATCTGCTGAAGCAAACAATGGTAATAACATAGCTTCCTCTTCTAGAACTGATTTTGTCATCGTTAATAAGAAGAAACCAACTCATATCACCTTTAGACAACCACCCCCAAGATATAATCAAAGTTTTGTAAGAAACAAAGGTCCATCATTTTCAAAACCAAACACATCTAGGAGACCTAATAATGTTTACCCAAGAAGTAACCATCAAATGGGATGGAACCCAAATATGCAAAATGGTTTTCCATTTCAAAACTTTGCACCATGGAATGCATATTCACCTTATCCATACATGTCTAACATGAATGGAATGTTTAACACTAATGGACCCATGAACAAATGGGGACCAAAATTTTGAGTTAATTGTTTCTTAGGTGTGCTTAAAGGTCGACCTAGATCCAGATGAATGGGTCAAGGATAGCGGGTGCACGAGGCACATGACCGGCAATAAAGATCTATTCTCCACATATGAATCCTTCAATGGAGGAAATGTGGTGTTTGCAAATAGCAAAAGCAAAATCATCGGTAAAGGTACGATTTCTAACAAATCTCTAACCATTAACGATGTGTGTCACGTAGAAAACCTAAACTTTAACCTCTTAAGTATAGGAAAAATATGTGATAAAAAGTGCAATGTACTTTTTACCGAAACCGGTAGTAAGATATTAAAAAACAGCATCACCATAGGGAGAGGAATTAGGAAAAATGGAGTCTACGTCATTAAAATTGGTAATGAACCTAAAGACAAACTTTGTCTTACCTCTATGGATGATACTTCGACCTTATGGCATCGAAGATTGGGTCATGCCAATATGCTACTTATTCAATCGCTATCATCCAAAGATCTAGTAAGAGATCTACCGAAATTAAAATATGAACATCACTTTTGTGATGCTTGTAATGTAGGAAAACAAGTTCATTCTAGTCACAAAGCTAAAAACATGGTGTCTACAACTAAGTGTCTAGAATTACTACACATGGATTTATTTGGTCCATCCGCTATCCAAAGTTATGGAGGCAACTACTACACTTTGGTTATAGTGGATGATTACTCTAGGTACATATGGACTAAATTCTTAAAGAACAAAACTGAAACGTTCAATTATTTTGAAATATTAAGTAAGAAAATCCAAAGACAACTAGTAAGTCCTATAGTGTCTATTAGAACGGATCATGGTAGGGAATTCGATAATGAAGTGCAACTTGGAGCCTTTTGTGACGCTAATGGTATTACTCACAACTTCTCGGCTCCTCGCACTCCATAATCGAATGGGGTAGTTGAAAGAAAGAATAGAACCCTACAAGAAATGAGTCGCACAATGCTAAATGAGCAATCCACACCTCAAAATTTTGGTGCAATGCCGTTGATACTTCAACGTACATACTTAATCGAGTCTTAATTAGACCAATTTTAGGAAAAACTCCATACAAGTTACTTCGAGGCAAAAAGCCTACGTTAGATCACTTTAGAGTCTTTGGTAGAAAATGTTTTCTTCTTAACACTAAAGATTACCTTACAAAATTTTATCCTAAATCAACCGAAGGTATCTTTTTAGGTTACTCTCCAAATAGCAAAGCTTACGTCATATTAAATAAAGAAACAATGAAGGTAGAAGAGTCATTAAATGTAAAATTTGATGAAAGTCCACCCAAACCCACTCCACCTCTTGTCGATGACGAGATTGTCGAAAGTGAAGCTATTGTAATAAAGAAAAAGATAAATAAAGAAGAAGAACCTTTAAATAATGAAATCATAAATATTAAAGAGTCCAAATATCACCCAGTAGATAAGGTCATAGGAAAGTTAAACGAAAGAACCTTAAGGTCTCAAGTCCAAAACCAAAGTAGCCTATTTTGTTTTGTGTCAACCATAGAACCTAAGAATACACAAGAAGCCATAAAAGATGAAAGTTGAGTAATGGCTATGCAAGAAGAATTAAATCAATTTGTTACTAACGATGTTTGGACACTTGTTCCCCCACCTAGTAATCAAACCATAATAGGAACCAAATGGGTGTATAAAAACAAATTAGATGCAAACGGTATAGTGTCTAGAAACAAAGTTAGACTCGTTGCCCAAGGGTATAATCAACAAGAAGGAATAGACTTTGATGAGACCTATGCCCCTGTGGCTAGATTAGATTCTATAAGAATACTTCTTGCTTATGATTGTGCTAATGATCTTAAGCTTTATCAAATGGATGTCAAAAGTGCTTTTCTAAATGGTTTTATTAATGAAGAAGTATATGTAGCTCAACCTCTGGGCTTCATCGATTTTGAAAAACCTAAACATGTGTATAAGCTAAAGAAAGCCCTTTACGGTCTTAAACAAGCTCCAAAAGCTTGGTATGATAGACTCAAGTCATTCTTAATTAAATACAACTACACCATGGGGTTAGTTGATAACACACTTTTTACTAAGAAAAGAGAGTCACATATAATCATTGTCCAAATATATGTAGATGATATTATATTTGGATCTACTTGTCAAGACATGTGTGATGATTTCTTTAAAATCATGCATGACGAGTTCGAGATGAGTATGATGGGAGAACTTAGTTTCTTTCTTGGTCTACAAATCAAACAAGTAGAAGATGGTATCTTCTTTAATCAATCTAAATACATTAAGGAGATGTTAAAGAAATTCGGTTTAGAAGAGTCAAAACCAATTAGGACACCAATGTCATCCGACACTAAACTCACAAAAGATGAAGACGGTGAATCCGTTGATAACACAAAATATCGGGGCATTATTGGTAATCTTCTCTACCTCACGGCTAGTCGGCCGGATATCATGTTTAGTGTTTGTCTATGTGCTAGGTTTCAAGAAGATCCTAAAACATCACATCTAGAAGCCGTCAAAGTACAACTCAATTAGGATTGTGGTATCCTAAGGGTACGGGAGTAGAAACAATTGTATATGCAGATTCTGACCATGCAGGTGATTATGTTGACCGAAAAAGTACAAGTGGGGTATGTACTTTTATGGGATGTTGTTTAACATCTTGGTTCTCAAAGAAACAAACGGCATTAGCAATATCAACAACCGAAGCCGAATATGTCTCCGCCCGCAAAGCATGCCAACAAGCACTATGGATGAAACAAGCGTTAGTTGACTACGACATTCATCTAAGTGACATAGCCATTCTATGTGACAACAAAGGTGCCATCGATTTAAGAAAGAATCCGGTATTACATTCTCGCACAAAGCATATAGAGATCCGTCATCACTTCTTAAGAGACAATGTTCAAAAGGAGAACAACTCTATTGAGAAGGTAGCGTCCGAAGACAACATAGCCGACGTCCTCACCAAACCGTTGAAGCGCGAACAATTCAACCTACTTCGTCTTAGTCTTGGTCTCATGGAACAATCGTCGTAATTTGCTTTTTAACTCTACAAGGTATGTAAACACTAGCCTTCTTCATTCTGAGTCTAGGATCTCTATTTCACGCACAACTCACAAGCAATACGGGAATTTTCAATACCCAAGATAAGTTTTTTACTTATAACTCATAGTTTTCTCTTATTTTTCAAGATAAGTACAAGTTGCAAACACGTAATTACATACACATTTTATTTTCAAAAGGATAAACGTTTTATTCACACATAGAAACCTCTTTTCAAAATGTTTTCTAAAATGATACCTCTTCCCGTATCACTTTCACAAAAGCCATTTCTCACGTCTAGGACAAATCGCTTTTTCATTATTAATACAAGTAAAAACCCGTTTTCATTGCATCTCATGTCTTTTGAATGCTAAAGAGGACACATAACTAATATGTGTTTTCGGGTACATTCATTTAAGCAACAATGAATTAGGAGCACTCGGGTTATCTCACATAATAGTGTGCTTTTTCACTTCTAGTTTATTTTTCTTTTCTTTTTAGGAGTTGAGATAACCGCAACTCCAAATGGTTTGCATATAGGCACACACTAGGCACAAATGTTTTCAAAAGGAAAATTTTGAGCTGCCTGAATCACCAGTACCACGGATTGCAGCCTTAATGCTGGACGGATCCCTCAAGGGAAGGATCCGTGGGATCCGTGAGACAGAAGCTAGTTTTATCTTCTCCTTTTCTCACTTTGGATAAAAAAAATCAATATTTTTCATCATTTATTTTTTCTTTTGGAGTATGTTCTTTAATGCTTGTGTTCTCATGATGACATGCCTTAAATTCATATCTAATCATTAGATTTTAATCCACATTTTGGGTCAAGCATTCATTACAATGCATTATTTTTCTATAAATAGGATTCTCAAAATGCTTGCATATTCATCTCCACTTCACAAACAAACACCACCATGTCATCCAAAAGATCTTCCAACTTAGATGAATCACCTAGTGCAAACAATCCCTTTCAAGAAATCCAAAATTTTGTCCTCCCACCTTCCAAAATACCACAATCAAAATCTAGGAAATCCGCACGGATTAGCATCCGGCCTTGTTGTTTAGCAAAACCATCATCGAATGGTTCATCACCAACCACTATTTCACCACAAGATGCTTCCATTATAGCACCTCCTTCATCACCAACAAGTACACCAACTTCATCACCCATCAACTCACCAACTAAGGTCACTCTTTTGGAACTCCTTAAGACTCCAACAAGATCTCAACAACCAAAACAAAAAGAAATAGTCTTTTTAACACCTCCCACTTCTCCAAACATAATTTTCAAAGACCTTGAAACCTCACCACCCTTAGCTCCCATTTTGTTACAAGAACATCTAGGTTCTTTTCCACCACCACTTCCAAACATTCCAGACTTTGATCTGCTTTTTCCATCTTTTCCACCACAACTTCCGCATCTCACAAATATAATTCATTCGAAAAACTTCCGCACTCATTACCCACATCACTTACATTGTGAACATTGCCAATCCACTAGGGATATTGCAATAGAAATTAGAGAAGAAATGCGAGTCATACTCAACCTCATTCTTGATCGCATCAATATCATTACTCATCAAAACCTCCATCCATAACCTTATGCAAGCATTGAAGGAATCATTATTACAATTTTTATTTTTAGTATCTTTCTTTTGAGTCTTTTTTAAGAACAAGTCTTGTTCTTACTTTTACATGCTTGTATGTGGCATAAATACCACTACATTTTGTTATTTTATTACAAGGCCTTGTCTACATACCTTGGCTCCCAATCTTGATTCTCGTCAATCACAAGATTCTTTATGCATGTTACTACTAACCCTTTCTTTGTAGGATTTTTTTTTCTCACTTGACGACCCAATCTAGCGGAGCTACCGTCAAGGGGGAGTAAGCGACATGTGGTCTATTTTTCCACATTTTATTTCTTCATTGGGTTAACTTTTTGTTTCGACAAAAAGGGGGGAGAAGAAGTAAAACTTAGGCTTTCAAAACATACATCTAATCTTAAGTTTTACTCATCATAACATTATGTTTTGTCATCAACAAAAAGGGGGAGATTGTTAATACAAATAAACCGTAAAAATGTTCATCAATATTTAGCGATCTCTTTGTGTTTTGTTGATAACAAATATAATGTTATCATAAGTAAAATTATAAGAATACATGTTATTTTTGTAAAGCATTTACATATAGTCATTTAATACAAATTGTTGTAATAGTTTATTAGGATGGGTAAAAATCACAACCCATGGAGCATATCCATAACCCATGGTATTGACCCATATCCATTTGACTATATGCATTGCATCTATTAGATACATTGTATCTAAGGAAATACCCATGGACCAACCCATGACCCATGACCCATAACCAAAAAACCCATGGGCAAAGAGGAGCGTCCCATGGATCCCTAGCATTACACTAGATGGATCCCTTAAGGGAGGGATCCATGGGATCCGTGGAACAGAGGCAAGATTTTGCCTATAAATAGAGAGTCATTTCTTCATTTCTCTTCACCCCACTTCTTACTAACTCTCTCATATGCTCTTACTCTCTTCTAACAAAAGATCACTTGATCTAGAGAGTTGTTCTTCTTTCTTCTATTGTGATTCTAGTATAGGTCCTTCTCTAAGTCAAGATCACGAGCTTACTACAAGTCATCCAAGCAAGAGGTCCTTGATTGATTTGTTCCTCCACAAGATTTCTGTAGCAAATATCTTGTACTTGATATTTCACATAGTTGTTGTGTAATAGTCGTGTTGGTTTGGTCCTCCGTGTTACGGACTCGGTATTTAGCTTTGTACCGGAAAAAAGTGTAAGCAACGTTGTGTAGGCTTCTCCGCCAAGTTGAAGGAGTTTGTTGACATAGTGCTTGAACTCTCGAGTAGGTGACTTGGGGAGTGGAGTAGGGCAAGGAAGGTGTCCTTGTAGCCGAACCACTATAAATCGGTTGTGTCATTTCTTTCCCTTGCTTTACTTTATTTACTTTCATTACTCTTAGATCTATACTTTATCTTCATCCATACGATCTCAAATAACATCAAATCTAAAGTTTTTAGAAACTAACTTAAAATCGGCAAAACTATTCAACCCCCCCTTCTAGTTTTCCACAAAATGGTTATAGAAAATATGACGTGTCACATTATAAGGAATAAGTACTTAAGGGACCTAAGTTGCTATGTGTTAAATGTGTTAATAAGTGTTTGTGACTAAAATGGATTGAAATGGGACTTGAGGGACCTAGTGTGCCATTTAGGCAAAGTTGCCAACTACTAATATCTAGATACTTCTCCAAATATCACTAGACTTCCAGAATGTGTAGTGTGTGGGTGTGTGTGACGTGAAGAGAAAAGGGAGGGAAATGGCAAAGTGGCTTTGGTGATTATTGATGAAAGATTGAAGCCCTAGCACAAGTATAATGTACCTAGCAATGCCCATATACAAGTAAGTAACCTTAATTGATGATCAATTGATGAGATTGAGATTAGGGTTCATGCACCCTAATTAAGGGGAATTGGGTAAATGATGTTCATAAGCTTAATTAAGAAGTTATTATGAAATTGGAGTAAGTATTATTGCATTAAGCTAATAAATTGATGGGGCTAATTATCATGTAATCATGGCATGATTATATGATAATTAGAAGCCATGATTACATGATAATTAGATGGGTTTAAGGAAAATCTATGATTGGGATAATCATAGTTTAGTATTTTGATTATGTATATGTGCCTTTAGTGATTGTGGCTTAGATGACAAGAGTGGAAGGTGATGATGATGCTAGAGGATGATGATGATGTATTTGGTTTCACTAGGTTGGAATCAAGGTAAGTAAATCGGTCATTATATGTTGTTATATGATTCTCTACATTATATGTTATGTGATTTTGTTATGCTAAGGAATGGGGTAATTGAATATATGTTTATGTAAAGTGGGGTTGAGACTAGTTTGGCTTAACTAGTCATGAAGGATAGGCAAGGTGGATTAGGCTAAGGTATGTTAATGTTGACCCATAGGAAATGTTTTACTTAAGTGAATCAAAGTACGTGTTACTGTTTAATGATTTGCAATGGTTAATGAGTTATGATGTATAATGTACAAATGTCTATGATAACATGTTATGAACGCTTTACTTACTAAGCCTTGTGCTTACGGTTTAAGATGTTAATGTTCGTAGGTCCATATGTGATGGCGATGGTAAGCATTGGATTAAAGCTTATGGATTGCTAGATGAAAGTTTGAAGAATGGTAAGAAAGTAAGGCTTAGGTAGATACCGAGCTCGTTTCAATGTTGTCCCCCGAGAGTCTTTGAATGGGTTGTATGTATGTTTTCGAGTGTCAAAGTTTATGTCTTTGTTGTTAAAGCTAAATGTGTCAAATGGTTCATTATAGTAACGAGTAAAAGGGGTGTTTGGCATAATGTGTAATTATACCCATTTTGGGTTGTAAACGGGTTAATGATTATGAATATGACATTCTTAAATGTACTAATGATTTCTGAAAGTTTTTATGTGTTGTTAAAGTGGTATAAGTCATTTTCCGAAAAATGGGTCAAAAGTACACAAAAGGATTATGCAGAAAAAGGGGTGTTTGGGGCAAGGTATATTTTAACCCATTTGGGTCAAACAGGTCAAGAATGTTTGGAAAAACAATGTATATGGTTAAGTGTTTGTAAAGTGGTTAAAATAGTTGGAGAACTAGTTAGAGAACTAGTAGAGAACTAGTTTGGAGAACTAGTTTGGATAACTAGTTGGAGAACTAGTCGAAGTCAGTTTTCGAAAAATCATATCTTTTTAATCGTAAGTCGTCACGGGTCGTGCCACCCATAATTTTGAAGGTAATTGAGTCTAGTTTCATGTAAAAATACTTTCAAGGGTCATTTTGTTACAGAATTATATCAGTTTAAAGATTAGCAACAGCAGGTCAGTTTTAAGTCAAATCGTTTCCATGTAAAAGTTTAACTTTCAATGATTCTAAGTCGTGTCGTTCATGGGGTGTTACAACTTGGTATCAGAGCTTCAGTTTAAGTGAATTAGGTTTCCGCTTTAGGTTTCCTAGAATTAAACCACTATTAGATGCGTTGAATGTAAGAGAAGTTAAAGCGAGAAAGTAAATGTTTAAGTTTTGAATCAGATCATGTGATAGTTTACATGAACCTAAGTTGATAATAATGAATGCGTGCTATAATATTGATCTTTATGTGATATAAGTCCGTAGAGGACTTGAGGTATCTAAATTATTAGATTGTCGTACACCTTGGTTAGTGTCGGTGATCATATTATGATTATATGAATGTGTATTGGAATAACGGTATGGAATGTGATTAGAAATGATAAGTGGTATTAGAGATGGGATAATTGTGAATTAAAGTATTTGACGCTTAAGGTGTGAAACATAATAAATGATAAGTGTGCTAAGTATAATGTGTGATAGCAAGATAAGAATTGTCACGCTAATTGTTAAGTGTCTATTAATGTGAAAAAGTAATGAATGAAATTAAGAAATGATGACAAGTAATGATGAAATGAAAATGGTATAGCCAATGTGCTAATTACTAAAAAGGAATGGAAAAGTGTGCGTGTTAAAATGTTAATGACTTGGATCTAATGTTAAATGTGAAAGGTTAAAGGTAGCTATCATATAATCAATGAATTAATGATAGTTAATGATGGTATCCTTTTGGGATGACCAAGCTAATAATGTTAATGATGGTATCCTTTGGTATGGCCGAGCTAATGTTAATGGTGGTATCCTTTGGGATGGCCGAGCTAATGTTAATGATGGTATCCTTTGGGATGGCCGAGCTAATGTTAATGGTGGTATCCTTTGGGATGGCCGAGCTAATGTTAATGATGGTATCCTTTGGGATGACCAAGCTAATAATGTTAATGATGGCATCCTTTGGGATGGCCGAGCTAATGTTAATAGTGATATCCTTTGGGATGACCAAGCTAATAATGTTAATGGTGGTATCCTTCGGGATGACCAAGCTAATGATGTTAATGAAGGAATGTATTGCCTTCACCGGTAAAGGGTTGCCTATATCTTTGGCATATAAAAATCCCCAAAGTAAATGTGATAATGGTATGGATCCAAGTCTAAAAATTAAAAGTAATGTGAAGTGTAAAAGAACGAAGAGAAAGAAAGTAAAGTGAAAACTAGTAATAAGTACGAATGTTATGTCGAAAGTATATAAGTAGGACGATTTATGATTTCCTTGATTAAATGGATTGGGACGCCTTTTCATTTAATTAAAGAAATTGTGAATCTCCGAACCATGAGTTTATGTTTCTTGATTTACATAGACTGGGACACCTTTCCATGTAAGTGAGGAAATATAAATGAGTGGGCTTATGTGTTCTCGACATGGCGTGAGTAAGGTAAAAAGGGTAGAAAAAGAAAGCCTAGAATTAGTTAGAAGTCTTAAGAACTAAGATAGGTGGGATATAATTAGAATGTGACTTTAAATTGAGACATTAAGTGAAACCAATCATTTAAGTGTCTTAAGTATGACTTGAAAAGATTAAGAATTTGTAATGATATTATAATGTACCTTGAGGAGTGGTACAAAATGTGAATAATGATAGTAATGGATGATAACCTTTATTGGTACCCTTATGTGTAAAAGCTATGATGTAAATTAAAGTTTGACTTTATGAAGTAAAAATGACTTAAGATTTCCCAAGTGAACCTTAACACTTGGCCAAAATCCTTAAATGAAATGGAAAAGAAAAAGAGTTATAGCAAAATGTTTAGGCGGATAATAGAATCACTATGGTACAATTGAAATGCTAAGTTGTATAGGTTAACGTATGACTTATGTAAAGTCAAAACAGCATAAATTTTCTCAAGTGACACATAGTCCTTGATTAAAAAGTTAAGTATAGTATGTAAGAATGTGATGTGATGGAAATGAGGTTGGCAAATGGTACAATAATTATAATAAATGTACCTCGTTTGACATAATGACCTTAGAAAGAGCCGTATGGTTATAGACATTAAAATGAAAAGTAGAATGGATCAAGGATTTTGAATGTGTTACTTTGTGTTGCAAGATCACTTAGATCATTGCAACAGAATATTTGAATGGAAATGTGCTTAATGCTAAGATGGAAGTAAGATGTGACCAAGTAGAGGTTAGTTTAGACGAGAGATTTCGTGGACGAAATCTAAATAAGGGGGTAGAATTATAACACCTTGAAACCGGGCCTAAGCATTTTATTACAAGAATGCCATTTGAATGGTTGATCATGATTTTTATAAGTTCAAAGGACTTACGGAATTGGTTAGTCAAACCCGATAGTCAAAACATAAGTATTAATGCTATGTAAATGGTTATAGAAAATATGACGTGTGACATTATAAGGAATAAGTACTTAAGGGACCTAAGTTGCCAAGTGTTAAATGTGTTAATAAGTGTTTGTGACTAAAATGGAATGAAATGGGATTTGAGGGACCTAGTGTGCCATTTAGGCAAAGTTTCCAACTACTAATATATGGATACTTCTCCAAATATCAGTAGACTTTCAGAATGTGTAGTGTGTGGGTGGGTGTGACGTGAAGAGAAAAGGGAGGGAAATGGCAAAGTGGCTTTGGTGATTATTGATGAAAGATTGAAGCCCTAGCACAAGTATAATGTACCTAGCCATGCCCATATACAAGTAAGTAACCTTAATTGATGATCAATTGATGAGATTGAGATTAGGGTTCATGCACCCTAATTAAGGGGAATTGGGTAAATTGTGAAAACGTAGAGGGGGGGTGAATACAATTCCGTTTCAAACTTAAAACTTTTGTATCAAATATAGTATAAACCATTGCATTTGCTAATCTCGACGCGATGATGCATTTAACGCATTACAACATGTAAGGCCAACCCCTTAATATCACATAAGATTCCGCAAGATTAATGGTTCATTATAAATCAAGTTTCACCATTATTAGTCCGGTTGCTTTTTCTTGATCAAGCGTGTCATAATATGTAAAGTGTTAAATATAGTTTATGACTATATGAAAGACCAAGTATGCATCACAAACATAGACATCAACCACATAGAAAATAAACAATGTAATGCAAGAATAAACGTAAAGCGATATGTAAAAGGATAGACAAACCAACACGAGGATTTATAGTGGTTCGGCTACAAGGACACCTTCCTTGCCCTACTCCACTCCCCGAGTCACCTACTCGAGAGTTCGTAATCACTACACGACACCAACTCCTTATGGCGGAGAAGCCTTCACAACGTCGCCTACTCTTTTTCCGGTACTAGGCTAACCACCGGGTTCTTTCACACCAAGGTGAACCACACCTACCACAACGTCGCCTACCCTTTATCTGGTACTAGGCTAAGTACCGAGTTCCATTACAAAGGAGGAACTACTACCCAACACAACACCTATACCCCAAAGGAGACCAACTCCTTATTACAACACCATCAAGGATATCAATATCCTTGGATCCAATGCTACTCTATCTTGTACATCGAAACACACCATATCGAATGTACACCCTAGGCATCTTTCACTAATGCCATTGACACGATCCTTCAGCACCTTTCACTAATGCCTTCAACACGGATCTTCGACACTCTTCACTAATGCCTTTGACACATCTATGACACCCGTTATGTTTTGTGGCCCAACATAACAAACCTTGTGTTTTATGGCACAAACACATGAACCATCTAGTCTAGTCATAGATATATAACACATCTATGATACCCGTTATGTTTTGTGGCCCAACATAACAAACCTTGTATTTTATGGCACAAACACATAAACCATCTAGTCTAGTCATAGATACAAGAATATGATACTAGACATTATCCAAGACAATGTGTCTAATGGATATGAAATCCTAAACCAAACATCAAGAACACAAAGCATGATGTAGTTAGTCTTCCATGAATGAAGATGACAAGTTTCCCAAGCTTGTTGTAGAAGATCTTCATGTGCTTGTATCTTGTAATGGGTGATCACTTCAGTAGGTAAGGATGCAAGATCTCTAAGCTTGCTTTGGAGGATCACTTCGGGAGTATGCTGTGTTGTAGCATACAAGGACTTGAGTCGTCGAGAGGCGTTGAGAGTATGTTGAGACAAAATATAATTACAAGTAACTTATACATTTTACGTTATGTATTACAAGTTACATGTTTGTCATCAACAAAACAAATGAGAATGTATAGATTAAATATTGTAATATTTGCACTAACATAAATGATGTTCATAAGCTTAAATAAGAATTTATTATGAAATTGGTGTAAGTATTATTGCATTAAGCTAATAAATTGATGGGGCTAATTATCATGTAATCATGGCATGATTATATGATAATTAGATGGGTTTAAGGAAAATCTATGATTGTGATAATCATAGTTTAATATTTTGATTATGTATGTGTGCCTTTAGTGATTGGGCTTAGATGACAAGAGTGGAAGGTGATGATGATGCTAGAGGATGATGATGATGTATTTGGTTTCACTAGCTTGGAATCAAGGTAAGTAAACTGGTCATTATATGTTGTTATATGATTCTCTACATTATATGTTATGTGATTTTGTTATGCTAAAGAATGGGGTAATTGAATATATGTTTATGTAAAGTGGGGTTGAGACTAGTTTGGCTTAACTAGTCATGAAGGATAGGCAAGGTGGATTAGGCTAAGGTATGTTAATGTTGACCCATAGGAAATGTTTTACTTAAGTGAATCAAGGTACATGTTACTGTTTAATGATTTGCAATAGTTAATGAGTTATGATGTATAACGTACGAATGTCTATGATAACATGTTATGAACGCTTTACTTACTAAGCCTTGTGCTTACGGTTTAAGATGCTAATGTTCGTAGGTCCATATGTGATTGCGATGGTAAGCATTGGATTAAAGCTTATGGATTGCTAGATGAAAGTTAGAAGAATGGTAAGAAAGTAAGGCTTAGGTAGATACCGAGCTCGTTTCAATGTTGTCCCCCGAGAGTCTTTGAATGGGTTGTATGTATGTTTTTGAGTGTCAAAGTTTATGTCTTTGTTGTTAAAGCTAAATATGTCAAATGGTTCATTATAGTAACGGGTTGAAGTGTGTATATTTAGTAAAAGGGGTGTTTGGCATAATGTGTAATTATACCCATTTTGGGTTGTAAATGGGTTAATGATTATGAATATGACATTCTTAAATGTACTAATGATTTCTGAAAGTTTTTACGTGTTGTTAAACTGGTATAAGTCGTTTTCCGGAAAATGGGTCAAAAGTACACAAAAGGATTATGCAGAAAAAGGGGTGTTTGGGGCAAGGTCTATTTTAACCCATTTGGGTCAAACGGGTCAAGAATGTTTGGAAAAACAATGTATATGGTTAAGTGTTTGTAAAGTGGTTAAAGTAGTTGGAGAACTAGTTAGAGAACTAGTTTGGAGAACTAGTAGAGAACTAGTTTGGAGAAGTAGTAGAGAACTAGTTTGGAGAACTAGTTTGGAGAACTAGTTGGAGAACTAGTCGAAGTCAGTTTTCGAAAAATCATATCTTTTTAATTGTAAGTCGTCACGGGTCGTGCCACCCGTCATTTTGAAGGTAATTGAGTCTAGTTTCATGTAAAAATACTTTCAAGGGTCAGTTTGTTACAGAATTATATCAGTTCAATGATTAGCAACAGCAGGTCAGTTTTAAGTCAAATCGTTTCCATGTAAAAGTTTAACTTTCAATGATTCTAAGTCGTGTCATTCATGGGGTGTTACAACTTGGTATCAGAGATTCGGTTTAAGTGAATTAGGTTTCCGCTTTAGGTTTCCTAGACTTAAACCACTATTAGATGCGTTGAATGTAAGAGAAGTTAAAGCGAGAAAGTAAATGTTTAAGTTTTGAATCAGATCATGTGATAGTTTACATGAACCTAAGTTGATAATAATGAATGCGTGCTATAGTATTGATCTTTATGTGATATAAGTCCGTAGAGGACTTGAGGTATCTAAATGATTAGATTGTCGTACACCTTGGTTAGTGTCGGTGATCGTATTATGATTATATGAATGTGTATTGGAATAATGGTATGGAATGTGATTAGAAATGATAAGTGGTATTAGAGATGGGATAATTGTGAATTAAAGTATTTGACGCTTAAGGTGTGAAACATAATAAATGATAAGTGTGCTAAAGTATAATGTGTGATAGCAAGATAAGAATTGTCAAGCTAATTGTTAAGCGTCTATTAATGTGAAAAGGTAATGAATGAAATTAAGAAATGATGACAAGTAATGATGAAATGAAAATGGTATAGCCAATGTGTTAGGAATTAGAAAATTCAATCGTTAAAGAGTCGGTCACCTCAAGTATATGTATTCGATAGAAAGCTCGTAGTCGTAGTCGTGTTATGTTAGTAAGTGGTTTGTTAAGTAACACCGTGGAGGACGGACAGGTCTTTACCCACTGTATGCCTGATCCACAGCCTGTAGGTGGCGTTTATTTGTTAGACACTATAAATACCCTCTAGCTCCCAATGTAGAGGGTTGGAGCTTCAATACCATTTTTCTTTGTTTCACATAGTTCCCAACTCTCTTCCCTTTCTCACTCTAGAACTTTCTCTCTCTAAACATCTTGAACGCCACTTGTGATTATGGTTTAATGTGTTTGTGAAATCCTATATCCTTCAATTAGTATCAAGAGCCATGGTTTGATCATCTCTTTTACATATCCTTGGATTTCTAGTGGTTTTAGATGGTTTTTGAGTTTGAAAAAGTTTAGTGTTTTTTGCATCATTTGGATCATTTCTAGTGTTAAAGTTTGAATTTTGGGTGTACTTTTGTGTTTAGAATTATTTAAGTGATTGGGTTTTAATTTGGTAAGCTTGAATCACTGTGGTTGAGCTTGTTTTGGATTGAAAAGTGTGTTTTTGAAGTTTTTCTTGCTAGCGACTTGGTTCTCGTAGTGTTTTTCATCGTAGCGACTTGCTTCAGTAAATGGTAGCGAGTTGTAGTGTAAATTGTTAGCGATTTGGTCCTAGCGACTTGTCTATTGAGACAAGCCGACAAATAGTACAACTTAGTGGATTCTCCACTACGGCTAGCGACTTGGTGAAGTTAGCGACTTGCTTTCAATCATGTTAGCGACTTGTACTTAGCATTCTTAGCGACTTGGTGTTAGCGACTTGGACCTTAGCGAGTTGCTCTTTAGCGACTTGACTGTGTAGCGACTTGGTGCTTTAGCGACTTGTGTCCAGCGACTTGGGTCTTAGCGACTTGGTTCACAGGAAATTGAGATCTTAGCGAGTTGCTACTTAGCGACTTGGTGCTTAGCGACTTGGTTCAAGAATTCTTAGCGACTTGGTTGACTTTTTGTTTATAATACGGTTTTCTCTTGATTTAGTAAAATCCCGTGAAAGAATCTGTTTCCCGGTTTAATCATAGAGTTATAAAATCCCGTGTAATCTGTTAACATGTCTACCAACGTACCTACAATTATCTCCACTGTTGCTGAGGATGTTCAAGCAGCTGGTTCAGATACTCGTCCACCTATGCTTGACAGAACTGACTACGACTCTTAGGCTCAACGAATCAGATTGTATTGTCTGGGAAAGGAAAATGGGGTCAACATTCTCAAATCCATTATACTTCAGATTGAGACTACAAGAGACTTAATTCATACAACTGCAGATGGAACAATGATCTATGGAATAGACAGACCAAAGACGTATGATGAGCTCAATGATAAGGAGAAAAAGAGATTCGATGCTGATATCAGGGCTTCTAACATTATACTTCAGGGTCTTCCAAAAGATATCTACAAGCTTATCAATCACAACACTGAAGCCAAGGCAGTATGGGATAATGTCAAGATGCTTCTCTCAGGTTCTGAATTAACCAAGGAAGACAGAGAATCACAACTGTATGATGAGTTTGAACACTACAAAATGAAACCAGATGAGAGTGTCTATGAGTACTACGTGAGATTCCATAAGCTTGTGAATGACATGAGGAACATCAAAATGACCATGCCAAACATTCAGCTGAACTCAAAGTTTGTGAACAACATGAATCCCGAATGGCACAAGTTTGTCACCTCTGTAAAGCTAACCAAAGGATTGAAGAATACAAACTATGAGCAGTTGTACGCCTTCCTTCTTCAGAATGAGAGACATGCCATGTTTGAAAAAAGGTATCTTGGTCAGTTCAAAACCAACCAAGGAGAAACAAGCTCATCAAATGATTCAACAGCTTTTTACACAAATGTTGGAATTACCACCAAAGCTTCTCAAGTTATACTCATGGGTAATGGTAATTACAAGCTCATCCATGATCCAGCATATAAGCCTCCTGACCCAAACACATTCATGGAAAACCTCATCAATCAACTGTCTCTCATGGTTAGTCAAAACATGAACTCTCTCCCACACACCAACAATAACCTCATAACAGTATCCAATCCACACAATCAAGCTACTGTCAGAGATGGGAAGGTTATGGTGTAACCAGTTCAAGAAAGGCAGTATGAACAGGGAAGAGGTGGAGTTGGTAGAGGATATGTGGCAAATCAGAATCGTGGAAGGAATCCAAATCAGGGTCAAGCTAAGCCAATTAAGTGCTACAACTGTGGTGGTGATGGACACATAGCAAGGAACTGCACTTCTCCAAAACGCCCTCAAAATGCAGAGTACTTCAAAGACAAGATGTTACTTGTGCAAGCTCAGGATAATGGAGCTGTGTTGGATGAAGAGGAGTTGTTGTTTCTTGCTGAGGGCAATGCAAAGACATATGATGCAGATGTGGATGAGCAACCAATTCAGGAGATAGGTCATAATCATCAGAATGCCTTTCAAGTCGCCGACTGTGATGCATGCGACTCTGACGTTGATGATGAACCAACTGCACAGACTATTTTCATGGCTAGCATTTCTCCAATGGTCTCTCTAAAGGTCCCCTCACCACAGCAAGCTGGTCCATCCAAAGAATCAATCATCTTAGAGGTATTAAAACTATACGATGATGTTGATGAGCAAAAGATACATGACAAAGTACAATCAACTGAAACTTTTGAGTTAGATATTGAAAATATGGGTAATATACATGTTGTCCCATATGATCAATATATGAAACAAAGTGAAAGCGAGACTGTACCAAGTGATGCATCTTCTGCAGTCAATGATGACTATATTTTTGATGAATACACTGCATGTGCCCCTAAGGATTCTGTTATTTCTGAACTAAATGCCTATAAAGAACAAGTTGCTATTTATGAACAGCGTGCTAAGTTTGAGTTAACCACCAGTGAGCAGGAAATGGATGACCAAATGCGTACAATTATTAGAAAAAGCAATTTTAGAGAAGAAGAATTAAAACAAGAGTTAAGCTCCTTACAAGAAAAGCTTTCTAAAACTGCTAAGCAAAAACAAGTACTTCAAAAAAATGTTAAAATGCTTAAGCAAGAATTCAATTATAAGGAATCAAAACTTTTGAATGATTTTTCCAATCTAAAAACTTTGAAAAACAAGCTTAAAAATAAATTGTACGTACAAGGGAACACCATTCAGACTGCTCACATGATCACTAAGCATAGAGTTCTCAGCGATAAGCATAGTACCCCCATTATAAAGGAATCCAACCCTGAGTATGGTAAGATAGCAAAAGCTGCTTAAAATATAATCTATGATGGCAATGAGATTCTTAAACCTAGACAGAAACCTAGTTGCATTGAATGCACAGAGGAAGATAGAAAATTAGATGATGCATCTAGGGAGAAAATGAATAAGAAGCTTAACGATCCTGCATGTAAAAAGAATAACATAACGATCAAACCCCATGATTACACTAAGGAAAAATGGATATCCTTGAACATGTTTAAGCCTCAAACTCAATTAACCCCAGAACAGATCTTTTGGAAGAAAGATATGGATAAGCTAAAAGTTAATGTACTTGTTGAAACAAACACTCCCCTTAGGAAAATGCCTGCAGCTATTGTGTATCCTCCAAATACACCAATGCATCTAGTTCCTAGATCTATTGCCACTAATAGCAAGACCTTAATCAGCATGTATGTTGTTTATCAGCTGTTTGTTGATTTTGAGAAAACATGTAAGAAGAGAATCACACCTACAGGGATAACTGAGGGGGAAAGGGGTTTTGAGCAAACTAAAGAATGTTATTTAACTGAGGTCATGCCTTTCTTTAAACAATTAAAAGGTCAATTTGAGAGTCTTCAAAAAGAAATTAATTATGATATTAAAGAAATGGAAAAGGAATTTGATGCAATGATAGTTGAGGTCAATGACTATGAACAGGAACTCAAATACAATGAAGTTGAAAGAAAGAACTTGCATATTTTAAATGAGAATTTGATTTCGAGTTCTGTTGCTCAAGATGTGTTTTATATTGTTACTAAGCACTCTATTACTGCTTCTCGATTTCATGAATTATCTATTGCATTGAAAGTTTCCCATGATCGTGTCATTGAGCTTGAAAACAAAAACTCGGAACTAAGTGAGAAAATTGATCAGGATGATCACGATAATTTGGTAAAACATCTTTCTAAACTAGAAGTTGAACATTTTGATTTACAACTAAAATATCAACATCTTAAAGAAAATGTCAAAACCTCAAATATCAAGACATCCTCAGATGTTCCAGAGTTTGATGCAGTTTTTCAGATAAACAAACGTGACGAACAGATTCAAGCTCATTGTAACACGATCAGAAAATTGAAAGCCCGAATCTCTCAATTAAAGGGTGAAAAGAACAATGTGACTGGCTCCCAAATGCCTCCTCCTTTAGATTCTCAATATTCTCAAACTTTTCATCTTCAAAACTTAGTTAATGCTTTACAAAAAGAAAACGAGGGTTTTCTAGAAGAAAATGAAAAAGTTAAACGACACTTTAAAGAGTTATATGATTCAATGAAAGTCACTCGTGACAAAAACAACGAAAAAATAACGTCTTTACAAAAGAAAATTGAGAATCTGAGGAGTCAGGAAAAAGGGAAACTGCCACTTGTTTTTAATGAGAATATTGCATCAAAGTCATCCTCAGACTGCAAATATACTGTGACTGTTAAATACATTCCTCCTCATCTTAGGAATAATGAACCTGTGTTTCACAACTATTGTGCTCACCTCAAGGATAGTCTAGAATGTCTCCGTGAGATTGTGGAAGAGGATTTTATAAATAAGCCTCTTGACAGTGATATTAGGTTTGCGTGCATTCAAGCCAAACGATCTCAAGAACTGCTAGAATGTTTAATAGCAACATGTCCTAAATCCTTGGGTGCAAAAGGAAAAGCTGTGATGCCTTGTTCTATGCCTAGTGCCAAGCATACAAACCATTCTTTGCCCAGTTTTAAGAAAGTGAACACTAATGTGCCTTCAAGTAGTTCAGATCCCTGCACTTCTAGTTCAGGAATGCAAAAAGTAAATGTTCCAATTCCCTCTACAGGAGCAAGAAGTGACACCAAAGCAAGCGGGTCAAAGCCTCAAGGCAACACAAAGAATGATAGGACCTTGCATGCTAGGAATGTTCAGTGGAAAAGAGTAGAAGATCACCTTAGGGAGAATTTGAATAAGACGAATCGTGTTGATTCTAGTGTTAGCTCTAAGCGTACTGTAATTAATGTGAATTCTACTACTTTTGGCAAAACATGTAATGATGATTGCGTGGTTTCTGTTACTAATCTTGAATGTGGTGTGAATGATTTGTCTAATGTTGTTAAATGCCCAGCTAAAATTGTTAATGTTAAAATTCAAGCTAAAAATGCAAAAAGGCAAAGGCGAAAGAAAGTTAGAAAACAGTGGAAACCCACAGGAAGAGAATTTAGTAATATAGGTTATCAATGGATACCTACTGGCCGTAAGATTAATGAGTTGTGCCCTAAAATTGCTAAGTCAATGCCTACTAGAAAATGGATGCCTACTGGTAGAACTATTCCCTTAAGAAGTGAACACACTTTGAATAGGTCAAATACGGACACTAGCACTGCATTTATTTCTGATGATTCCATTGCTTCTACTTCTGATGTGGGTGTTCCAATCACTGTTACTAACCAAATGAAACCCATTCTCGCATGGGGATCCCAATTAACCAGTTATCCATTCTTGTCTGTGTTCAACTGCAGATCGTTCAAATCGTTCTGTGGTACTGGTACCTGGACTCAGGCTGTTCCAAGCATATGACTGGAGACCGGTCACGGCTCATGAACTTCGTGAGTAAATTCATCAAAACTGTGAGATTCGGAAACGATCATTTTGGTGCTATTATGGGTTATGGAGATTACGTGGTCGGAGACAGTGTGATTTCCAGGGTATATTATGTTGAAGGTCTTGGACATAATCTATTTTCTGTCGGACAATTTTGTGACTCAGATTTAGAAGTGGCCTTCAGGAAACATACTTGCTTTGTTAGAGAAGTTCCACAATACAACTTGCTTTGTTAGAGAAGTTCCTCAATTTTGTGACTCGGATTTAGAAGTGGCCTTCAGGAATCAATACAACTGTTAAGTAAATCACTGATTTTAAATATTAGTGATTTAAAATTTAGTGATTGAATTAAAAATCACTAAATTTTAAAAAATATTATGAAATTAAATCACTGATTTTTAATTCAATATTCATTTTCATATATTTTTATTAATTTTTAGCTTTTACATTTTCAATGGGTTTATTATATTTTGATTCAAGTTTTTTAAAACTTTAACATTAATCTGAATCAATACAAACTTGATTCGTTAAATTATATACTTTTGGAAGGAGTGTTTGACGAGTAAGAGAGTGTGAGGGTTTATGTATATGCAGGAATAATGATGTCAATATGGTATTTCAGGAAAGCCACGGGAAACCCAAACAAACACATACAACGAACGCATATACATTGAGAGTGTTGTGAAACGAATTCAATAAGCGGGTAGGGAATTACTGGGATTCATTCAATATATTTATAGTATAACTACTATATTTATCGTCGTCGCTATGCGCGGGTATCCGACTAGTGTTATTTGAAAAGTTTTACATCACAATTATCATAGAACAAATAAACGCGAATATTAAGTTTAAGACAAAAAGATATAGCAATTATTTTATAACAAATCGAAATCAAAAGTCGAGTAAGACATACCAGATATAATAGGGTGGGTGAGGACGCTTTGTCCCCTCCCCCAAGACTCGATCAACCTATAACACCACCCACATCAAAACTAGTTGTCTTTTCTTTTTGGGAAAGTCGGTCTTGCCCACAACCGAGTTACGAAGTTATATGCGTGATATATTTGTGTATAACTAATGTATGTTTGATGGTGAAGTTGATAATCTTATTACACATGTTTGCTATTGATGTTTGTAATAAAGTAAAAAAGTTGAAATGATGAGTTGACGATAATGATATTAGTCACCGATACACCCGCACTAGCACCGACGTTGAAATTACCAACCTTAGATCACGATACACCGTTAAATAGTACAAACAAAAGTAGAATAAAAACCGAACTTTACAACCAACGAACTCAAACAAATCCCACCAAAATATTATCTTGATTTTCATATCATTTTTCACACACACACACAAAAATTCACATACGTCTCTCTTCACTTCCACCCAAAATTCCTCATATGTCTACACCATAAAATAAAATAAATAATCAATCAAAAACACAAAATCAATCAATCAAACCATAAATGAAGAAAATGGTGAAGACAATTAATAGTAATAGTCAAAGTCAACCTGGTCAATCTTTAGTTTTCCTTATAGTTAATGCTTACCCCAAAAGGTATTCTTCCAAGATCCCCTCTGATTTAGTTCTTTTTTTGGGTCTTGGCTTTATTGATTGGTAGCTTTGCTTTATATATTGGGTGGTTTTTTATATATGTTTTTTGGTGTATTATATGAAAAAATTCAATCTTTATCGTTGGGTCTGTTGATTTATGTTATAAAGATTGGATTTTTAGTATGATTTGGGGGATTTTTGTGAAAAGATACATGCTTTATTAGGTTTCTTGATATTATTGTTTTTGGGTTTGTTATTTTATATGATAAAGTCAGGATTTTTATAAAAAAAAATTGTGAAAAATTGGGTTGATTAAGGTTTTGGATTGTGGGTTGTATTTTGTTTGGTGTTTTATTGGAAATAAGGTGGATTTTGAGTGGTTTGGTTATGTGAAAAAAATGAGTGTTGAGATGAGGAACTCAAACCCGCGATCTCAATTAGTAGCGATTAGGAGTGTGATCTCGTGAGATGGGAGATTCGTTTCTCACGGGTTTTTTAATGTTAAATCATTATCCTTCAACTCTTTTGTCAATGGATTCGAGTGCGTCGTCTTCTCATGATGATTTAGACCTTGAGATGAGTCACCATATTAACCCTGCACGTCCGCCGGATATCAATTTGCCTTTGTCGGCTGAGAGAAGCTCGCCGCCGCAGTCGTGGAACCAAGATCAGTGTGAGGTTTTGGATGCTGGTGTTGGGTTGGTGTCGCAGTTGTATGAGACCGAGAGCTTTATGAACGTGTCGAAGGTTGGGAGGAAATGTGCGAAACGGGTGGATAGCATATGGGGTGCTTGGTTCTTCTTTAGCTTTTATTTTAAACCGGTCTTTAATGAGAAATCTAAAGCTAAGATAGTGAGAGACGGTAATGGGGTTTCTGGATTTGATAAATCGGATCTCCATCTTGATGTTTTCTTGGTTCAGCATGATATGGAAAATATGTACATGTGGGTGTTTAAAGATAGGCCTGAAAATGCTTTGGGTAAGATGCAGCTGAGGAGTTACATGAACGGGCACTCACGACAAGGAGAACGTCCTTTTCCTTTTAGTGCCGATAAGGGTTTTGTTCGGTCTCATAGGATGCAACGCAAGCATTACAGGGGGTTGTCAAATCCTCAGTGCGTTCACGGTATTGAGGTTGTTCCATCGCCTAATCTCACGGTACTTGATGATGAAGAGCTTAAAAGATGGACGGAACTAACCGGAAGGGATCTGAACTTTTTGATCCCACCAGAAGCTAGTGATTTCAGTTCCTGGAGGAATCTTCCTAATACTGAATTTGAACTTGAAAGGCCACCTACTGTAAAGAACAGTTCAAATGGCCAATCTAAAAAGTTACTTAATGGATCAGGGTTAAATTTGTCAACTCAACCTTCCACCCACACTAATGGGGATGCACATGTGATGGACCTTTCGCCGATTGGTACCAAGAAAAGGAAAGACTTGTTTCCTCATGGAAATGAAGAAGATATCTGTTTGACGGTTAATCATCCTCCGTTAGATAGATTACCGAATTTGGAAATGAGTCCTAATGAGCCATATTGGTTAAACGAGTTCAGTGGGGTTGTGAGGAATGCTTGTGGACCGGTGTCTGCTGCAAAAACGATCTATGAAGATGACGAAGGTTACTTGGTTGTCATAAGCTTGCCATTTGTAGATCTTCAAAAGGTTAAAGTTTCTTGGCGCAACACCCTTACCCATGGAATCATTAAGGTATCATGTATTAGCGTTTCTCGCATGCCATTCATTAAAAGACGGGACCGCACCTTCAAACTTACCGATCCATGTTTGGAACACTGCCCTCCTGGGGAATTTGTCAGAGAAATCCCGCTTTCAACTCGCATTCCTGAAGATGCCAATATAGAAGCGTATTATGATGGACCTGGAACGGTGCTGGAGATTTTGGTTCCGAAGCTTCGAGAAGGGCCAGAAGAACATGAGGTGCGTGTTTGTCTTCGACCTAATCTAGTTGGGAACGATCTTATGTTGACTTGAAAAGAGGCATCCATGGAGATTCATAAGCTATTTAACGGTAGATCGTGGTTTCTAGTTTAGTAACTTAGTATGTTTTGTATGAAACAATATTTGAAGTCGCATAGCCAGTCATTTAGTAGCATCGAATAATACTAAGCTGTAGCCACCAGGATCATCGTTTTATATATTTATAATATTTAATTAAATGTTTGATGAACCTATGTATGAAACAATCTATGTTTCAGTATCACCATCATCATTATCATCATCTATAAGTGTTCGCACTCATGTTCATGCATGTTCTAAATAAGTGTTTTCACTATGTTATGTATGTCATCTTTATGCTTTGCTTGATGCTGCCTCATTGGAGCAGAGATACTTTAAAATCCTGTTGGGCCATATCCACAGATTTATGGTGTGATTCTGGCTTTCCTTTTGTGTGAGTTGTGGAGAGTGTTGTCACTCCTTTTTCTTTCTTGGTGGGAGATACCTCCATATATATGTGTTTGTAATGAAATTGTTGTTTTCTCCCATCTGGGTGGTTGTCTACTTTCTTCTGTTGCGGGATGACCCGACTAGTCAAGGTTCATGGTGTCTCTTTCACGTTAATTAGACGTTCATTAAAGTTTCAACTATAATATTAAGGTGTTAATACGAGATGCTAATTTAAAACATGTTAATTAGATGATCTTGACCTGGCCCACTAAGCATATCCTTAGGATTATGTGAGTTAATGTTCTAATGTTAACAAGTGTTGACATATTTGGACATTTTAAAAGGTGTTTTGGGAGGTGGTGGTGTTAGTTGATGTAACTGTTTGAATTATTAAGAGGTGTTCAAATCCTTTTTGGTGATTGTGGAAGATGACATGGGAAAAGCAAATGAAGGTGGTTGTAGTGTCACCTTAAGAGTCTCATTATCTTGGTCAATCTTGTTGGCTCCATTGACTTCAATCTATTTGCTTATTTTGCTTAAGAGTTGGGAGAGAATGGAAAACCTGTTGAGTACTGTGAATCAGAGCATTATAGGAAGTTCCAAATAACTTGCTCATCTGTATGCGTTTTGTGGAAGCTGTTGGTCGGGTGTCTTTTCTTTCTATAAATGCTTATTGTGTCGTGTAACTAATCTATTTCACTGGTGGATCAAATTACATGGTTACAAATGATTTCAACGACAGTTGGAATTGCACTGATATTGAATCTGGAATATCCCCAAACTGAGTTTGAATCCAAATTAGGTCTAAATAACCGGAAATGCGGATAATTTCAGTTTTGAAATATTTTGGCATTTCTTATCAGATTGTTATAGAATGTTTGACAACATGCGTTTAAGACCTAGTTTTGGAGCTTATATGCTATAACCGCCAACCAACGGTTAAACACATAATGATTTATTACAGAACAACGCTAATCAACAGAAGATTAACCTCCAAATGATGCCTTTTTAGGAAATTTTATCACACAATATTGTGAATTCATAACGCATGGAAGGTCGAAAGGTAAACCAGATTGTGGAACTACGTTTCCTCATCTGGAAGATGCGGGATTCAAAGTTGGCACAAAAAAAAAAGTTGTCCTATAGTTTTAAACCTTTTATGAACAAAACCCATACTGATGTATCATGTATGACTAAAAAGTCAAAACTCACAAACCATCATGTAACTTCTTTTCATAATGATCAACAAACTAAAATTCATTCAAAGCGATTAACTTTAAGTTAGATTGAAATCCACTAACACGATAACTCACAAAGTGGAAAAGTAAACGAACAATGAACGGTTGACATTTCACATGGATTCGTAGCTGATTTTTGGTTCTTCACCTGTTCTTTGATTGGCTGCAGCTTATTTGATAACATATGCCTCTATATATGTTGACAAAACTAGGTAGAATATCTACAATATAAGTGTTTCCGTAACATGGCTTCTGGTTAATTATCAACCAAAATTAATGAAATAAGTCTAGTATTTGTCCTGATCCACTGTCTAATGAATCAACAAAAGATATTACACACAAGAACCCTAAATAGGACCAGTTCTTAATGCATGGTCCAAATCAGCAATCAAATCATCGACATCTTCTATCCCCACAGAAATACGGATCAGATCTTCTGTTAGGCCTCTAGCCTCGCGAACTTCTGCTGGTATTGATGCATGTGACATAAAGCACGGCATGCTAATTAGCGACTTTACACTCCCTGCCAAAATGACACAACATGGTCAGGACAATGACTTGTTAAATGTAAAATCAACATAGGTAACAAGATGGCTTAAACTCTGATGACAAATTAGTTATTTGGGCAATGGAGCTAATAACTGATAGATGACCATAAAGTATTTTTGGTGTTGTGGTTAATTATATGAGGCTCAAAAAGCATATAAATATAATATCTCAACATACGGAAAATGAAAATAGAAAGCAGACGAGGAAAAATATTACCAAAACTAACAGTTATGGCGAAGTACTTGGTATTCTCCACTATATGCTTCGAGAGGGCCAACGATCCTGTCAAAAAGCTCAGAACAGAACCTGCACCCTTTGCCTGCGAGACAGTTATTATTGTTACTTATCACTTCAAGGAAACACTTTTAAGTTATCTTTGTCTATAAATGAGGCTGCTTCCATACATGGAGTTTTCACTAGTTAGAAAAACAACACGTGTCCTTTTTTTTAATTATTTTTGCTTTCTGTCAAGACGCTCTAGTGCTTCAAAAGCAAAACTTTTATTGGTACTGTCTAAGAAAAAGAATTAGCATAAAAGAAACATTATTGGTGAGTACCATGTGCAACATGAACGTCAACTTCTAGACTTCGAAGACCCCACAATTACCCCGGTTTACTATTCCCATTAACCACTTAATCCCTGCAACATTACTATTTTGCCCTTGCACATGCCGATTACTGAGTTATCACTTAATGTCGAATATCAACTTTGTGTGGGGTACATGGAAATTTGCATAATGCGCAACTGACTAACATGATTGTTTATTTATGGAAATTTTATTTAACTCATTCGTTGACAAAATTAAGCACATCGATGTTATATTGTTAAATATCTTCTCCCAACGCACGCATATGCATATATACACTATAATGGGGGTGTAGGTAAACGAGAAGTAAATACCTGAGAGTAGTGTAATGAGCGTCCAGGATGGTTAGGAAGACCAGCATAATTAACCTTTTTTACCAGAGGATGAGAGGACAAAAATTCAGCTATCTTCTCTGCATTATCCTGACAACAGTCGCAAGACACTCATGAGAAACTATACGACAGGGAAACAGCATAAAAGATTCTTTAGATATCCTATATATGAATAGCTCCACACAAAAAGACTATAAGCTCTATCGTTTCTGCCATTGGCCATTTGTCAACCTAAACATCACACAACTCGTATTTGAACTGTAAGTAGTTGGAATTTACATTAGGTTTCTGTTATGTTGCCTCATACAGGATTTGTTTATTTCCCTTGTTTCCAGCCCAAAATCATGTCTCCCAAATTATCTACTTAGGAATTATTTTCACAATCTTTATAATAATTAACCAACATTAGCAGAATAACACTATAGGCTAAAAGAGGGACTATAGTGAACCACACGTAGTCGGTATGTCAATAAAAAAATATTGAAACCAGAAACAAAATCTTATAACAATGGCATTCACTTGGATGAAGCCTTGGTAAAAAAAAATGCGCTTCAAATGAATCTGAAACTTCTATAGACCAATAAAAATGTTCGTATCTGATATCAACAGGGTATCAACTTGCATTTACTCCCTAATTGTTGAATGTAATCCATTTCAGGTACATCATAAGATACACATACATGAAATGTGACTGCACTTAGAGGAGTTCAATGACATAATGAGTGAAGTGAAGTTCGAATATCATATAAGAAAAGAATAGTACATTAGTAATAAAGCCCCAAAAATATGAAGACTTGGAACATAATCTAGTAATATAGGCATGTATGATATAGTACCTGTTGCTTCTCGACACGTAAAGCCATTGTCTTGATTCCGCGTAAACAGATCCAACAATCAAAAGGTGCAAGCCCGGAACCTTCTGCATTTTGTAGAAAATACAATTCTTTTGCCAGCCTGTTTAAAACCCAAATAATATCCATAAGATATGTTATTCCTTTAATACATTTTGTTATAATAAATGCATCCATAAGCTGCTGATAACTATTTGGAAAAACCAAAACGGTTATCAAGAAATATACTGACCTTTCACCTTTTACTGCAAGCACTCCAGCCATAACATCACTGTGTCCAGCAATGAACTTTGTAGCTGAGTGCATCACAATGTCTGACAAGAGCCATACACCAATTAATACTGTAGATACAAAACTTATTAAATGTCACAAAAAAACATAATTTTCCAAGCACCTGCTCCAAGTTCCAAGGGTCGAGATAATACAGGAGACATGATACTATTATCCACCAACACAAGAGCATCATTTGCATGTGCAAGCTCAGCTATTTTCTGTAATGAAAAACCATCATACCCATTATATAGTGCTAACCAAAATAGGAGGAAAAATCGACATTATATTAGAGCTTACACGAATATCAGAAATCTGTATTCGGGGATTAGTTGGACTCTCCAACCACACTAGCTTAGTTTGTGGGCCAATTGCAGCAGCAACTTCTTCTAAATTAGTCGTGTCCACTCGCCTTCAAATTCCGATTTGATATATTAACAACTTACGGTTAGGAAAATTCAAAAATTATAGTTTCAAAGTTATTACTAACGTAACGATGGCTCCTGTTCTTGGTACAACTTGTGACAGTAAACGATCAGAACCACCATATATGTCCTCTCCAGCAACAATTTCATCACCTATCAATATTAATGGATTAATTATACAGTATAGTGTCACTAAAAGGTAGCAAAGTTCATTGAAATGTTGAATTATACCGGTTCCAACTAGATGACTGACTGCAGCTAAAGCGGCCATACCACTGGTAAAGCAAAATGCTCTATCCGCTTTATCAAGCTTTGCCAGGAGACTAAGAATATGAAAAGAGAATAATGTTAAAACATGATTGTGAAAAAGCACAATTTAACATTAGTGGTGCCTTGGGTATGAGAGCTTGAACCTTTCCAGTATATCACGTGTGGGATTGCCACTCCTAGTGTAATCATAAGGGCCATTTTCAGTTGCTGAAGGCTGTAAAAACACATATAACTCAGTTTCTAATTGTAATCCTAAGATGTTAGCTAACCAATCTCCAACGTCTGTTTAAAAAGCAGACTTACATAAACACACACTTCTATTTAAATGAATCATAAGGCTAAAACTGATTTTCAATGTAAAACCGAGTAGTTCCCAACTCAAAACTCATATAAATTGACAGTTTTTACATCAAATTTTCAGTTTTGCTATAGTGTACATTTTAAAGTAATTATTAAGTTATTTATCAAAACACGTGAACTAACTAGGGAGGTAAAAAGTAGTACTTTAACCATTGAATATAGTTACTAAACAGTATGGGACGTATTGAGAACATGAAAAGTTAAAAAAATGTGATATAACAGTAAAATGGTAACAGTCTCACCCAACAGCACAACCCCTAACTATTCTACCATTAAATTGCAGCCTATATACACTACAAAGTGTAACTTATAAATCATCTCTGGAATAAAAGCTCTATAAGTTGTAAAACGGATTGACGCATCAACCCCATTGTTACTCTGTACGTCCATTAAGCTCAAAGTTTTACACAATGGCTTGCCTATAAACCAACTAAACATTACAAAAATGCCAAACAGGGTCTTACTACTCACTTGTTTGAACGTAGCCGTCTGATATAAAGGTGTGCTCATCGAACTATAAGGATCAAACTTGCTCTCAAAATTCATCAATATAGTCGATACACTCGGCTCCCTAACCTCCGTCTCAGCAGCCAAATCTGTCATCAAAACAACTATATCACCACCATAACAACAAAATCAGTAAAAACGAACTTTTTCTTACATATTCAGACACCTACCATCGAAGCAATTTGCAACACCAACACCATCAACGGCAACCGAAGCCTTCACGTCCATCCTATCCTCCTTTGAACACCTCAACACCAATTTTTTACCAACCAACACAGAACTCTGACCACCTTGACACCCAAAACTAGCAATCCCCTAAAAATGTATACAAAAATCTCAACTTTAGAATATATATAATTTAGAAGCAAAAGAAAGCGGTTAATTTAGAAGCTAAATCTTGGAGATATCTACCGAAAAACTAGTGTTTACATATTAAGAATATTAAGGAGTACTAAATTTCATAAGGGTATTTTAGTAATTTCATTATAATTCACCATTAAACTCTATTTCAATCAAAAATCTTAAGTTTGAACCATAGAATTATATATATCACAAACTATAATAAAACCCTGAATTTGGAAGCTAAATATGGGCAGATATCACGATCAAAATGCTAAAAATCTTTTTAAGCAATAATACTAGATATCATAGGTTTAGCCAAAAAAAACTTCTATCTTCATTCTTATTAGCAATATTACTAAATATTGTGTGTTTGTTTGAGCTTATATGACTCGGATTATATTTCATAAGCCCACATTTTCCAACTTATTACTGGGCTTATGAGCTTATGTAAAATTGAAAAAACTCATAAGCTCATTTATTTCTGGCTTATGAGTTTATCAACTTTATTTTATGGCTCCATAAGCTCAGCTCGTTAAGCTCATAAGCCGAAAAAAGTAATATTACACAAGCTCATAAGCCCGGTAAATAAACTAACACAAACACCCCGTTATGAGCTTAATATAACTTACAGATGGAAAATAAGCTCATAAGCTGAAAATAAGGCAGTAAAAATAACTTACGTAATATAAAGGGGTGTTTGTTTAAGCTTATCTATGTGCTTATGAGCTTATCTGTTTTCGGCTTATATTCGTAAGCTCAATTTGTTCGGCTTATTTTGAAACTCATGAGCTTATATAAGTTTGTTATAACATAACAAACTTATATAACCGGATACTTCCCAAAATAAGCCAAAAAATGGGGCTTATGAAATATAAGCCGAAAACAGATAAGCTCATAAGCACATAAGTAAGCTTAAACAAACACCCACTAAGCAGAGTGAAATAAGGTTAAAAACAAACACCCCCCTAGAATGTTGTTTCAGTTTTCATATGAAATAAATAGATTATAACTAAATTCATAAAGTGATTATATAAATAAATATAGCAATAATAGTGAAATGTAAGATGAGAATTAAAAGTGTAAAGGGATACTTGCTTGGTGAGTGTTGAGATGGGATGCTGATGAAGATGAAGGTGTGAATAGCGGCGATGATCTGAGAGTAGTAGCAGCCATTGATGTTGGGTTTGTGGGGATGTTTGGATTGTTGCACAGTGAGTGGGTTGGGTTTGTTTTGTTGAACCGGGGTGAATGTATCTGGACACGCTACACCGGTTTGTACACGATGAAAATTTAATACAAACCGGGTTGCCATGAAAATGTTGTACTCTAAATTATTTTAATTATAGTTATATATTTTTTTAAACATTTACGGACTTTATAAAATATATAAAAAGTAATAACTAAAATTATTAAACAATTTATATCAAATTTAATCTTTTTTAATCTGAAATCAGTTTTGCTTCATATAAAAAAATTTGAAAATTTTTTATTCTTAAATTCTTAGGCTTATAAAAATTATTTCGTAATAAATTTTAAGTGCAATGCATACGAAACTAAAAGCATCGAACTGAAAATAAATAAGAGTTGTGTTGCATGTGAGAAAAAATAATCTTAAGAGTAAATTACATGGATGGTCCCTAACGTTTACCCAAAATTTCACTGGTAGTCCCTACTTTTTTAAAGTTGCACTGACCCTCCCTATCTCTGCAACTAATAACACCAGTAGTCCCTGCCACAGACGGACGTTTGTTTGGACGTTAAACCCTTGCACGTGATTTGCACAGCTTGGGTAAAATTGTCTTTCTCTTTTTAATTAATTTCTATACCAACCTTTTTTATTTAATCCCTCACCCTCACCCTCACCCACTCTTACTCTTTTATCTCCTTTTTACTGTTACTCTCAAAAATCAAGAACACCATGCCTGTTTGTGCATGTGGTCGAAGAACAATTCCAACAACTTCATGGTCGGATCAAAACCCTGGTAGAAGGTTTCATGGGTGTCCTAAAAAAGTAAGTTTTCAAATCTAATATTTTGAAGACACTTTTCAGCCATAATTTTATTATTCTTTTTAGGATTCAAGTTGTCCATTCAATGGGTGGATAGATCCTCCAATGTGTAATCGTGCTGTGGCCATCATACCTGGATTATTGAGGGGAAGAAACAGGCTTGAAGCACAATTGATGGAAGCTGAAATGGCTAGAAAAAGGATGAAGAAGATATTGGTTATAACATGGATATGCATTGTTGTGTTTTGTTGGTTGAAAATGTAGACCTAGGTTTTCATTAGTGTATGCAGTTTGTTTTTAATGGAAGTATGGAAGTAATGACTTTTGTGGTCAAATTTTATGGGTTGTAAAACCTTAAATATGCAATGGAAATATCAGTTTGGTATGGATCTGTACAACTTGTTTATTAATTGGTTTTGTGCTATTATTTACCCATTCAAACTGTTAATTATGCAATGGAAACTGTTGTTTATTAATTTTGTGGGTTGCCAAAATGACCCATTCACTTGACCAAGATCCCAACCTATTCACTTGTTTTGTGCCATCAGTCATAAAAAAAAATACACATAAGACAGCCATTCAATAGTCTAACTAGATAGCATAACAAGGTCAAAATGACCAAAGTCTACAAAATACACAAAAGTTAAGTGTTTGCATCAGATTCAACAACAAAAGAAACATAAAGTACTAAATGGGATTGTCTTAACAGAGGAAGCATTCATCAAACATTCCTTTTAGCCATCCTTTTAACCCTACCAACTCCTACAGCAGATTTTTTTGGTCCAGTAGCCTGGCTTGATCCAGCAGCAGTCTTCTGAGAGTGTTGAGTAGGTTGGCTTGATCCAACAGTACTCTTCTGAGAGTGTTGAGTAGGTTGGCTTGATCCAGCAGTAGTCTTCACCTTATTTTTGGTTCTTGGGGCATCAGATTGTCCTTTGCAGGTTCTTTTATTGTGTCCTTTCTGGTTGCATAACTTACAGGTAACACTGTTGAAACTCTTTGACAACTTTCCATCCTTTACCATGTCAAGCATTTCACTAGCAGTCCTCTTCCTTTTCTTATTTGGCCTTCCTGGTTGTGGATGATAAGTAGGGGGAGTATTGTTGTCTGAATGTCACACTTTGGCCACATGGTAGGACCATTAATTGGATTAACTGAGTGGGAGTAAACTTGCCTCCATGTGTCTAATCTGTAACAAGGGTGCACCCACTCCTCAACCAATCCAGGATTCAAGTTGTTTTGTGCCATGTTCCAGTTAGCAGCAATTGCATGTTTGCAAGGGATACCTGTGAGTTCCCAATACCTACAAGTGCATGATCTAGTTTGCACATTTACCACACACTGATCAAAAAAAGGGCCACTACACTGGTACAAATGATTTCCATTCCAAGACACTATATACTCAGCAGCTTGATCTCTTAAACCATTAAGCAGTTTAGTAGCAGTGGGGGTTAGTGGTCCTTCACACTTGGCTATTATCCCATTAACAATCACTATTCTCCTCATTAAATACTCTCTAACATACTCTAATGCACTAATGATAGGCATATCTCTCCCCTCTACTAATTTCCCATTAAAAACCTCACACATATTGTTCAATTAAACATCTGATTTAGCCCTTCCTGTTTCAATGAAGATGTATTCCTATATTACTAATTTGCTAATAAACATAATTCAATAATAAACTATAGCACTAATGATAGGCATAAAAATACCTGAAAAATGACTTCTGCTCCAGTGGTGAGGAGGAATCTTGCACAACCAGTCATAAGCATCCTTGTTGAAAGACTTCAATTCATTCATTGCATGAGTGAAGTGTTGAACTGTGGTTGCAGTTGCACACCTCCATAATAAGTCTTTGTATGCTTTGCCACTCCATCTGAGCTTCATGTTCTCATGAATGTGCTTGAGACAAAACCTGTGCTCAGCAGCTGGAAATACTTTGGCAATTGCTGGTATTATACCCTGATACAAGCCAAACAGATACAAATTAGCAAACATTTGAGAAAGTTAAAACCTTAAAGTATATTCAAATGGGAAGTACCTTTTGCCTATCACTAATGAAAGTGAAGTTGGAGTTACTCTCCAAATTAAGATCATCACCCAACTGTTCTATAAACCATGTCCAAGATTCAAGATTTTCAGTTTCTGCAATACAATATGCCAGTGGATATATTCCATTGTTTGGATCCACAGATACAGCAGTCAACAGCTGACCTGGAAAAGGACCTTTCATAAAGGTACCATCCAGTCCCAATAAGTCCCTCATACCAGCTCTGAATCCATCCTTTGCTGCACCAAGACATATGTAGATTCTTTGAAAAACCCTTGTGTTCTCATCTGGATTATTAGGTCTTTCACACTTGATCTTCACAGTTGTATTGGGATTATTTTCCTTAAGCTCCAAAACATAATCCCTCAACATTGCATACTGTTGAGTATGGTCTCCTCTCAACTGTTCAGCAGCTATGGTCTTTGCTCTAAAAGCTTTCATTCTTGAGATTTCTAGCTGAAACTTCTTCTGGCTTTGATCTTGCACAGCTTTGATAGGTATAGCAGGGTTTGATTCAATCTGAGCTAATATATCTTTGGCCAAGAAGTTAGCTGTACAAGCTTTAATCCTCCTGGTTTGTAAACATTTATGGTCGGCTCTGTATGTTCTCACTGACCATGTTTCATCAATGCACTTACTAATTTGTAAAGCCCATGGACATTTATTGGCATCTGTTGGTAACTTGGTAGATCTACCACCTTTAATGATATGTTCCTTTATTGGGGATCTAGATTCCCTTATCTTTCCTCTAGTCATTTTATGCTTTGTTGGAGATCTAACATCCCTTATCTTTGACTTTGTCATTTTGACTAACTTAGAAGGCCCAGCAGACTTATCTGGCCCAATTGATTGAGATGGTCCAGCTGACTTATCAACCCCATCAACACCAAGTGTAGGGATTGTTCCAAAACACTCTGCTCTGATCCTTAACTTATCATTCTTCTTTAACTGAATTTCCCTCCTAGTTTCTATTGAGTGTAATTTAATCCTGTCCTTAGCCTCTTTTGCAGTTCCAAATTTTTGCCCCACATAGAAATAAGTCTCATTCTTTACACCCTCTACACCCTTTCCCAACTGTTTCCTAAGTTCTTTCAACTTTCTTTTCCTAGTCCTCTCTAACTCATCATCTCCATCAGACCCACTTTCAAACTCATCATTATCAAGTACCTCTACTTCAACTGCTTCTGAGAATGTAACATGCTTATTAAGGTTCCCAGTACCCACAAACTCTGCATTCACATCAATATTAGCATTGAAATTTTGCATGTCAACTTCTACTTCATCAATGTCATTCACCTCATCCGCTATATAATCACTATCCTCCCCCTCATCACTACTTTCCTCACCATCCTCATCTTGACTGTGTTCACTATGTTCCTCACTAACATCATCATTTAAAGCTTGTTTACCCTTATCACTAACTAGTTCACCCTCTGCATTGCAATCTAATGTTTGTTCAACCTCATTGAGTTTAGCAACTACCTCTGCATCATCTAAGTCAAAGAAAGGATCAAAGTCTTGGTTGTCCAAATTTAAATAAAAATCATTTGCAAACTCAGATGGCAGATTACTTTGACCCATTTCATTAGCTACACTACTTTCACCAACTACATTTGCACTGGTCTGACCCAATTCATTAGCTACACTACCCTTATCACTCCATTCTAACCTTAACTGTTTACCAACTGATCTAGAAGAAACTTTACTTGTTACAACTGGTGCATCATCCTCTAGTTCAACAATGGTACACTTCTTAACTGGTAAAGGCATATAAGTGTCCACTTTAGTATGTTCATGTTCAATGTACACATTGATCAGCTTACTACCTAACAGAACATATTTGCAAAGATCATGAACATCATGGTCACTACCTAAACATCTAAAACCATTATCTAAATCAAGATCAGGAACCTTATAATGGTAGTACATTCTCTTATTCCCTCTATAACCTAGTCTTATAACCATGTCATTGAACTCAATCACTGAAAACAAATCAGTGTCTACATTATCAACTATGCTTTTTGTACCATTTACGTAGCGCCTTGTTGGTGTGTCAGTAAACATCCCTCCATGAAAAATCTTGAGTGAAAACATGTTAGAATCTGTTCCTGCAAAAACGCCCAAAAAAGCATAATTAGGGTTTGTTTTCACAATTAATAAACGCCCAAAAAAGCATAATTAGGGTTTGTTTTCACAAGCACAATTGACAAATACAAACTTTTAAACCATAATTGATATCTTACCATATACGGCATTATAATCCACGTCTACTTCATTTTTTTCTGGTTCACGCAACAACCAAACTGATAACACCATTGCATTAGCTTTGCCAATTGATGATTTGCCTATGTGTGTGTGAGAGTGAGAGAATTATCTGTTTTTGTGTGAAACAGAGATGAAAGAGGAAATAAGCATTGGGACTATATGTTGGAAGAGAAAAGACCTGGTTTAAATGATACCAGCGTTGGAGAAAGACAAAAATACCCCTCACGTGTGCGGCACGTGGGGTAACTTAACGTCCAAACAAACGTCCGTCTGTGGCAGGGACTACTGGTGTTATTAGTTGCAGAGATAGGGAGGGCCAGTGCAACTTTAAAAAAGTAGGGACTATCAGTGAAATTTTGGGTAAACGTTAGGGACCATCCATGTAATTTACTCTAATCTTAATATCAAATGAGTAGTATTAGCATTAACAATATGTCACAAAAATAAGTCAAGTCAGAAATAAATGTCATATTGATTAACAATATTGATTCACTAGCAAGGACACGCCTCCTCTAAACCTCAACAAACATTGGCGAGTGCATTCATTAGTGAAATGGTCAAGGATATGGAAGTCCACTTCGACATGACTATGAGACAGAAAGCAATTTTTGAGTGTCTACATGCCCCACATACCCAATATTTTCTACTAGATACCCCTATAGACGGGCTATGTCAACATATGTCACCGATGGAATATCGTACTATCCTTAAGTATCGTCTTATGATTCCTTTATTTCCGGTTGATGAGACATGCCCAGTTTGCCGCAAGGGGTGTTTGGATTCCTTTGGGGAAAACACAGTTCATTACAAAGAGCTCATGGGCTTCAAGTACAGACACAATATGGTTAGGGATGTCCTTTTTGACGTTTGTAGGCGTGCTGGGATCTCCGCCAAGAAAGACGCACCTGTGAACTTTTTGACGGACCCGTTGGATGGAAGATTAATACTGAGACCTTTATAAGTTTTGGTGTTTGGATGGGTTGGAGGAAAACATGCTTGTGTGGATCTAACAAGGGTCTCTCCGCTCGTAGGTTTGAGTAGCCGGGGTTTACAATAGGACAAACTGCTTTGAAAGCTGCCTCGTACAAAGTGGCAAAACACGAGAAAGCGTGCATTGAAAATCAAAACATGTTTTATTCCTTTCGCATTTGATACTTTTGGTTTCCTTGCACCTGAGGCTGTGGAGCTCTTCAACAGAGTCCAACGAGTTATGCATAGCAATGTTATGACGCCTAGATCTGCAAACGTAGTTTTTAAAAGAATTGACTTTATAATTAAAAAAAAGCTAACGGCACAACTTGTTTCTCGTTTGACTTGCACCTTCATGTAAATCGAAAGAATTTATAATTCTCATATAAAACTCCTAAGAACATTGTAGGTGATTTAGAATAAATACTTTTATTAAAAAAGCTTTACATAAATGTTTTTTTTTTATTATTATTATTATTACAGTATTATTTTAGCTGAAAACAACGATAATATATATACACAACTATCTACTCTCACGTCTTTTAACGGACACAAGTAATTTGGTCTTTTACATGAATGTTGATGTTAGCTAATCACCGACCACTAAGTTACAAACCCTTTTATACTTAAAATAAATGTTTAATACCACATATTACCATAATTAATGTTTAACGAGCGGGTCAACCCGTGCGTTGCTGCGGGAGTTTTGTGAGAAACATTTATTGAAAAATGAAGAATGTACTTCACCTTATGACCATGGGACACCTATTTCAGTCCCATTTCGACATCCAAACGCACCCACTTTAGCCCCCATTGCAGCACGGAAGTCCATCATTTTCAGCCCTCGATTTAGCACTTATACACCCTGATTCCAGTCACCAAACCCAGTTATTTCAGCCTACAAACCCACACCCATTTAAGCCCCCAAATTTACCCATGTCAGCCTCAAAACCCACCCATTTCATCCACTAAACCCACATGTTTCAGCCCCTATTTGAGCACCCAAACACAGCAAATTTCAGCCCCTGTTTTCAGTACTGAAACCCACCCATTTCAACCTCCACTTCAGCCCCCAAACCTCACTTGGAATCAAACGGATACCCCATATAAAGAAGCTACATGTCTTGAAAGCAATAAACATATACTTCCTTTCAAGCTTTTCCCCTAAAATCAATGTTTACTGAAATATAATTTAACAAATAAGCTAACAAAACGTAGCTGAGATTGAGCAAGCTATGACTACAAACTAAATTAGCCAATATCAGTTTTGAATAACAAAACGAACGCAACCCATAAACTCGTAAAGGTTATAAGTAAAATTAAAAAAAGGTCGATGAATGATCGAGTTACCTTTTATTGTTTGTCAACTAATATTTAATATATCCTTTGTATTTTAGGAGCAGAATTCAAACTGTTCTTTTGGCTCCCGTTTTCCTCTTTTGGCATCCCGTTTTCCTCTTTTGGCTCGACATAACTGTTCTTTGCTGATGTGTCGTCTGCTTTCTTTGTCATTTGAGGAGCTGTTTTCACAGGATATGGTCTAAACTGAGAAGCAAGAGGAACATATGCGGAAATTTAAAAAGTAATAATAAGTTTAGTTATATTTTGAATTAAGAAGTGGAGATGAGAATTAACCAACCTGTGTTCAGCATTGCTTCAAGACACTGCATGACACGGTCACGCCCATGCTGGTTTCCATTATTATGATATCATTTAATGAGTATAAACCCATTATTGGACTAAAAGAAGCTTTAACGGCACAAAAAACGTACATTTGACTCTTTGATGAACCCTAAAACCGCATGTGAAGAAGAAAAGGGAGGAACCTTCCAAATAGTGATCCCTGTTGAGCTGAAACCTGAAATAGTTTGATGAACCCTAAAATCGCATAAGCTTCCACTTCCTGTTACATGAATACGTAAAGTCAATCTAGGAAATATTAATAAAAGGTACGGGCTTTAGCAACTATATATGTATTTAGACTGCAATTGAATGTGAAATGTTTTGGCCCATAGCACAAACCATTTGACTCCTGTCACATTGAACACGGAGTTGCATTTTTTATTTCAAATAATTATAGTTATTAAAATATGCTTATTTATCCCATTAATATAAGTAGAACATAAGATGTGATCTTCTGCTTATAAGCGAAGGAAAGGTAATATAAGCAGTTTCTGAGTAGGTAGAAAGTTGCTTAGTTGAGAGTGCTTATCTGATATACGTAGTAATAAAGAATTTTCATTTATTTAAAGTTAATAATAAAAGGGGAAACCTTAGGTTTGAGGGTTCAGCACTGGCATCGGAATTAGCAATACTCTATATAAGCAAACCATTCCATGAATTGCTGCTGCATTTCACTGAACGATGATGTTGCCTTTCATGCTTTGATGGTGGTGTTTCCGATCTACTGGAACCGTGAGGTTCATGATGCCATTGCAGAAGGCCAATGGAACCTGAAAAAATTGGTGTCGTGTTATCATTTTAAAACTTACATTATAGTTTGAGAAACATATAACTGATAAATTAAAGACGCACTACACAATCTGCATTTCCAAAGTAGGCCATGAGTTTGGCCACAATTTAGTGAAATTATAGAATCATAAACTTCTAAGTAATCCCTTAAGCTGGGAAAAAGTAACCGCATCAGGTTTACAAAAACTAAATAAGCTTATAAGCAGGGAAAATAAGCTAATCCAAACACTTTTTAACAAAACACGGTAACTAAACACAAAGTGGTAAATTGTATCGCCATAATTCTCAAAACTATCGGCTTCATAACATAAATTAATTAATGATATCAAACATACGGCTGCAGCTAAACTTCTATTGTTCCACTCTCAAGTCTTAAGAAACATAAATTATAAAATCGACATGAAACATTTAAAAAAACTGTTATACCCAATTAGTTATCGGTTTTCGATTTCCGTCCACTCTTACCATTCATCTTCTTAAGACTACAAATTTATAAAAATCATATAATCAACTTAATGACAACAATCCTAAAAAATAAAATGAAAACTCAGCTTGAACAAAATATCCATACCTTTCATCTTCAAGAAGTGTTTGCTCCACAGCTTGACCACATACAATCCTAAAACCAAAAATAAAAACTCAATCAACACACATAAGCAGATTATCTAAGCTACACAAAACCAATAAAATCATACTAAAAAGTAAAACTAATCAATCAATTTACCTTTGTTTTGTGTTGACAGTTGACGAATTCAAGGGCTCAAGAGGCTTATTCTTTGAATTTAAAATCAATGGTAACGTTTATCTACTCCTAAGTCAATCCATAATTCATAGAACAGTTCAGTGGCGTACGTCTACTTGTAAGTGGATGGTCTCATTTATATGTTTAAATATCTTGTGAATACATGAAGGTTTATTAAAGTGCGAACTAACCTGGTAAGTAGCATATTGTCTTTGACACAGTTAGTCATCCATGAGCCAAAAGCATTAACAAATCTCAAGACCACCTAAAGTGCACAAACCAAACTGTTTCAAACATTAACACAAACACTTGGTGTGCCTCATATAGTTGTATAATCGAAAAGGTAATCTCCACGTCAAATGAACTAAAGTAAACAAAAGTGTATGATAAGAAAACCAATATCCACATATGAACTAAATTTAACAATCATGTTATCCCCTTTTTTCGATAAGGACACTGTTGCAGATGAACAACAATTTCAAAAAAAAAAAAAAAAAAACATTAAAGATGACACCATAAGCTTTAAAAAAAGAACCTCGTCATGAGAAGCATGAGAATTGGAATCCCAAAAATTAAACAATACATTGTTTATGTGTGTGATCACACAACCGGTGGTTTTGATAGGCAGAGAGGAAAGAGGTTTGTTTGTTGTTTGAGTGATTTGGCTTGAAGAATGTTTAGGAAAAAACTTAATAATTTGGGTTCGCATCACTCAAGTAAGATGAGTGTGGTAGCTTCTCGAGAAGGAGAGTGTATATTTTTGGTTTTGATTTAAAGGTTGAGATGAAGAGAGGCGGTGAAGAGAAGGGTGGGAGAGGCGGTGGTAGCATCTGGAACCGACCCACTGTTCATTGGGGTGGTGTAGCAAAAGTTTGTTACCCAATCATAGAGTGCCACATATACCAAATGTCCCTAATGACTTTAAAACACCCAATAGAATTCGAGATTAGGATAGTAATCACCTTATAAGAAACTTGATTTGGTCCCCTCAAAACACGACTTTTAGTATATAACAAGGTGTTGGTGCCCGCCGCGTTGCGACGGGTCTTTTTCGCATCTATTTTGGTTCGGTGTTTGTGTCGTAGCAGCCACATGTATATGCATAGTATAATTAAAAGAGCAGAAGAAATAGCAGCATCCAACACCTTGTTATTTATATGGATAACAAAGACAATGGTAAAAAATTTACGTTGTTATTTTCTTAGCAAAGGGACCTTGGTAAATTCTTTATTTCAATCAAAATAAACATTGTTCAACACAGTCTCGTTGTCTATATCTCAAACATGAAAAAGCTTTTGCGGGTAAGCATCAACCACATGTATATGCATAGTATAATTTATAGAGGCAACGACAAAGTATTCATACCACCTTCACGTGTACAACGACGTCGCTTGTTGCTCGTGTACGAAGTAGGACCACGTGTTTGTGTTCCAGTAGCTGTAGCTGTGAAGAAACAAAATGGTGTTCAAATATTTGGGCATATATGTATTAGTATAATGAATATACATAACAATATTGAAGAAAAGTATAAAAAAATGTTACATTCATTATTGCAAGTTCGAATCTTGGAAGGTGTATCCGTTGCTGGTGAGGATACTACAAAACAGAAAACGATACGATTTTAATTATAAATATCATTGTTTGTGCAAAATTTTTGGAACACACCTGTCCTCAAATATATTAGTCACATATAACCTGTAGCTTTTCGTTTGCCCCTGATGTGAATCGTTTGTTGTTGATGCACTAACTCTTTCAATTTCATGTTTCTATACGTTTGCATATGCCCTGTAGATTTGATGAATCTACAACCAAAGGATATCACCTTCAGCATCTTCATCACCATATGAATTAAAAAAAAAAAAAAAAAAAAAAAAAAAAAAGTGCATAGGTATCAAACAAAGCCAAAACGACAATATTTCCCGAAGATCTTCTTCTTCTAGTTCCAATAATCCTTCCTCTGATTTAAGGCATTAATTCAAGAAACAAAAAACACATATTAGCATAAATTTAAAAGCAAAAAACAGTCACCCCATGCAAACAAAATCGATGAACACAACATGAGCCAAAAGATTCATATAATCGTCATCTACCTACAACTTCAGACGATTGTAGCTGAAGATATGAAGGTCGGCGAGTAAAAGCTGGTCAAAGGTGTCTGCAGATTTTAAGAAACTCAAAGCGTCAACAATGTCTATCCTAAAGGAAAAACCTGGAAGAAAAAAAGGAAAGGGCCTTGGTAGAAACAAATGTTGGACAAATATTTTAAGCATCAACCAATAGGTTTAAAAAAAAAAGGCGGTCATGAGTTTAGAAACCCAATGTGGTCAAATTTTTTATCTTAACATAAGTTTTAAAATATAATAACCGAGAAATATAATATGCCCAAAAACTTAAAATAATAATTTTTCAGTAACCAATCAGAGCGCATGCTTTATGGCTGCTTTAGTATATATATAAATATATAATATATAATATCATTTCATCTCTTTTTGACAATATATGGGAAAAATCAAAAATGTCACGCTGGATCAAAAAGCTATTACAAACCACACACAAACTTTACACCACCACCACCATCATGGAAGTAGAAGTAAAACTCCGGCTACCAGACTCCACAGCCCACCAAAAACTAACCACCCTCCTCTCACCATACCGCACCAAAACCCTCTTCCAACAAAACCTCTTCTTCGACACAAACCCAAACACCTTATCCAAACACTCCTCTACTCTCCGTCTACGTTTCTACAACATTGACACTCATGCCACCTTAACTCTCAAATCCAAACCCAAAATCACTAATGGAATAAGCCAAGCACAAGAGCTAGAAGAACCCATTGACCCCACATTTGCTAGGGTCATTTCCCTTGACCCAACACAGTTTGCCACCTTTGTTAAAGAGTCGAAAATATTGCAAAAGGTCGAAAGCGAATATGGGGTTGTTTGGAATGAGATGGTGTGTTTGGGTGGGTTTAAGAATGTTAGATTTGTTTATGAATGGAATGGGTTGAAGCTGGAAGTGGATGAGAGTTTGTTTGATTTTGGTGTTTCTTATGAGATTGAATGTGAATGTGATGATCCACAAGAGGCTAGAGTGATGATTGAAGATATGTTGAGTAGTAATGGGATTCGGTTTTCGTATTCTAAAGTTTCGAAATTTGGTGTTTTTAGATCAGGGAAGTTGCCTGAGTTCTAGTAAGTTTGGAATCAGTTTGCTTTCATTTTGTAACGATTGCGTTTAAAACTATACATAACTGTGTCTGATTGATTTAGTTTTCGAATCGCCATTTATAGTATTTTGGGATTTTGATTTTGTTATGCTTTTGGTCAAGCAATCAGCTTTTGGTATAACTAGTATGTGTACACTCTCTAGCAAAGTTCCATATAAGGTTCAACAGGCTTGACCCATGGTCATGATGTACTTGAGTACTTCTATAGCTAGACTCTGTTATTCTGTCATAAGTTTACTAATTTTTCGAGGATGAATTCTCTTGTCCTATAAAATAAATCCTTAACACTTATGTATGTAAAATTCATCTTAAAAGTCTGACTCTAAATATAAATGCATACCATTGATATATTATATTGTGTAATTGGCAGTATAGCAAATAAGTTGAACTATCAGCATAGTCGCACACTATAATGTACCATTCACAGTTCTCACACTTCACACAAAAACTAGAAATTCTCACCTAAGATAACATTAACAAGACCATGCTAGCGCAGGCCAAAATCCTAACCAAACGACATTTACTTCAATAGAATCCGACTAGGCCATAAGATTTCCAAGTTGGGCTAGCAAATGAGCACATAATATTCCTGTCCTAAATCATTTTTCTTACATACAACAAAGAGAAAGTAAAAGCCAGGCAAGGCTGAGGAAGCCTCATTTATCAAAATCCATCATCTACCTGCAACAAAAGAATCAAGCTTTAGCATACAAGTTTATGTCATCTAATAACACTGCTATAAAACAACTAATCACCATTTCAAACTAATAAAGTGAGTTTCCCATGCGAAACAGCATGTATTAACTCAATGATATAAAATACACATTCTACATTTCTACTTGTCTAAAAATGAGATCCACAAAAACCTAGTACCACGACCAGGAAAATGACTAGCAAATCCCAGGTGATCTATAAATTACTGCGCTTGGACACCAAAAATGGCCAAGCACATAAATATTAACAAACTCAAAGTGTGGTCATTGGATGTTTACAAATGCAAGTGTATCAAACAAACTGAATGCTAATTGTATTATAGTACTCAAGATGGGCAAAAATACTATTAATACATAAAGATTGAAAGTGAAGGAATGACACTTTCGCTTTCTTATGATTTTTGGGTCAGCTGTGTGTGGCGTCCTATATAAGCTAAGTTTCCAAATCGTATTCTCTAGTAGTAAATATAAAAAATGAAAATGTAAATATTCTATTTTGTAGTGAACGGTAAAGAAGAAAACATACCTTCTTCTAGACCTTGTAACTCTAGTGCTTGGGGCATGAGATTCAGTCTTCTCAGGTTTAATAGTACTTTTCTTGGATCTAGTCTTTGCTGTTCCTGTAAGAATATCACCAGAATTTGTAACCAAGATTTGAAAATGGCATACATCATAGTATTATAGCATGGAAAATCATCAGAGTTTCACAGTACCTTTTGGAACAACTGGGGGTGATAAGACCTCATCGTAGTCACATGGTTCTGATTGAATCACTTGACTAGAAGCTTGTGAACAGTCTTCAGACCCCACAGGAGTCACTTGACTAGAAGCTTGTGAACAGTCTTCAGATTCCACAGGTTTTGAATGCTCATTGCTAGAAACATCAGACTCTTTATCTGTTGAGGGGTCCATGACCTCACCTTCTGGACCAAAATTAAACAGACCAAAATTTTAGCAATTATTGTATTAATCTTGAACAATTAAAAAGTTACTGTATGATTTAATCTCATTATTGTTTGTACAAAGTACAAACCTTCAGCAGATTCAGACACAACACTTTCCTCTTCGATATTCGTATCCATGGTAATGTTTTTAATGGCATCAGTTTTTTGTTGATGAACAGCTGCATTTCTTGCTGTAAGTTCTTGTTCCTTTTTTTCAATGTGAAACTGGCTGATTTTCCCCTCAAACTCTTCAATGCATGACTTAAGTTCTGGTTTGGCATACTTCTTCCCCTGAAGTGTGATGTAAAAGAACAAAATGTAAATCATTTGACGAGGAAAATTTTGAACATAGTGGAAATACATAGATCACAGAAGCTACCTTGCTTATTACGCTTCTAAAATGTTCCATCACCACTTCGTTGGATAAAACATGCTCATAAGTTTTAAATAATTCTATCAACTTCTTAATGCCCTTATCAGTGAATGATAGCTGTGAGAGACAATACGATATGTTTTCCCATTGCCTAGCATCTGCAGCAAAAGTCATCAATGGAAAACAAACACAACTATGTCAACACTCGTGCAAAATTTATAAGAATATATGTCACTCCATACTAAAAGAGTAAATGTTGTTGGAAAAATTACCTGTGACACCACTAAATCTATGGCATAGTTTTTCAACAAGAGATTCCATTTGCTTATCCTGAATATTTAAGAACAATCCATGTTAAAGGATGACTTAATACCTCATCGAAACCACAATAAACGAGTTGAATCTACCTTCTTGATTGACCCAATTAAAAATTGCATGATGTTGAAGAATGATTCTTGTTTCAAGTCCTGGCTTGATAACTTCCCAAGGATATCCGGCAGCAGATTATATATAGGATTATTCCCTGAAAAAAACAAATTATGACTGATTAATAAGAAGTTACCTGTAAGTATGGAGTTAGCATCAAAGTTTACCTTTCTTTGATAGTTCATGGAAAAATAGTTTTGCGAGATTAGAAATCCTTTCATCTTCATCTTCTAGACGCATTGCCATCTCATTTATATGACCCTTGACCTATATAATTAGATGACCATACTTAGAACCAACTTATTTACAGATAAACTTCAAACTGAAGTAAGTAACGAGCATCTCCAACCTTCATCATGTCATTAAGAATGAGATGAGAAAGAACTAATACAGCATTCTTCCTGACAGAAAGTGAAGGATCATGCAGTCTTGCGTACATATTCTCTGTCCATGGCTCTAAAAGATTGGGAAATCGAACTGCTAGATCACCAAGAGCAATTGTACAATTGGATCGAACAGTTTCTGATGGTGCACTCTCCACAACAGTGAAAAGAAGCTGCAGATTTGCCTCGCTGCCAAGTAGATTGAAATTTATATATTATAGCAGATATAATAAAAGGGGGAGAGGGAAGAGAGGCAAAGAGAAGTCCTACCAGAAGTTAGCATCAATAATCATCAATCGACATAAAGCAAGCATTCCAGATGCCTGTAATTCAGGATACTGAAGAAGATGCAGAATCCATGTCAGCAACTATATGCATCACATAAAAACATCAGAAAGGGAATAATGATAAAATTAATTTCACCTTCTGCATCAAACTGAAGTTTCTGCAAAGTTTAGACAAAAATGGCGCACAGAGTCCAATCAAGTATTTTTCAGTCAAAACACCAGAAACAATTTCCTTTTCTGCCCTTTCAGAAAGTATGTCGAGCACAGCCTCCTCAGAAGCAGCAACACCTAATTCTGCATTTATACCATCCTCCTACAAAACATCAAGAAAAAAATATGAAAAACAAGCAAACAATCCACAAGGATCATGAATAAATACAAATACATGTCTTATCAAGTTTCCAGTTGGCATCCCACCTTTGACTCAGTAACAGAATTGCCACCATTACTGTCAACATTGTGGCCTTCTGCAGCCAATTTTTCTTTCCGAGCTTTTTCTTTTTGAATCTTCCTAACACAGGATTCAATATACACCAGCTGATTCATGGCAACATGGCTTGTAACATACAGAAACCTACTTAGTTTTGTAACTTGAACTGTGTTAAGGACATTTGTGCTATCACCATCAGTGTCCTTTTGCAACTCCTCAACTCCAAAAACAGAATTATGACATTTTATCACCAAATCAGCTGCTAGAGTCTCAGGAGAAGGATGGATAGCATAAATTGTACTGATTGCTTTATCAGCAGCTGCATACCATATATGTTCTGGAAGCCAAGATCCAGTGATCAAGCTGTCTAAAACACCAAAGACCCTGCTGCCATGACTAGTCAGCAGATTTTTCTGGTCATCCGCAGATAACCTTTGAAGTGCAATACAAGCTGTTCTGGCAAGCAAAGGTTCTACCTTCGCCCACCTACCGAAACCAATATCTATGATATCCTGTAGATGAGAGCTAAGGACATTAGCTGATGATTTTGCAGCCATACACAATACAGATAGAGCACCACGACTGCGTTCTGCACTAGTTCCAGTAACGTTGAAACAAAAGTAATCCCACAATGCTGAAACCTGGCATCATACGAGAGTGTTTTAAAAAAAAAGTTATAACACTAGTAGCAAAATCACTAACCAGAAAATACTAAGAAAAAAGAAACTGGTGAAAATAGCTACATGCTCTTTCCATCTAATCTCAAAGAAATGACATCACTGGTATATGAAAGGTTAAATCTAACTTTGCGAAAAAGTTTATACGACTAATGGTCTAATGGTATTTACTAGTTTGGTAAATAGGACCATACCGTACTAGCAGAGATATCCCCTTTGGACACTAATGCGCCAACAATGAGTTCCAATGCTGCAAGGTCCCCAATGTTTGAATCGGTGGCAAGAGTTATAAGATTTTTAGCAGTTTCGATTGGATTCTTAGTTATGTAAATTGCGACAAATGCACTTTCTACAGCTTCATAAATAGATTTATCTTGGGAAAATACCTACACAGGTGAAAATGGCAGTGTTATAATAGGACCGTTAATAAGTACAAAAAGTAAATGTACGTCAAGCAGGGAAATTTTGTATAAAGGACTAAAAAAAATAAGGAAACCATGAAGCAGTAGTGTATTACCAGTGGCAGCATCTTTCTAAGGGAAGCTTCTGATCCGTCAATCTGAAACTGTTTGCATCTCATTAGCAATAAAATGGTGTTTTCAACATCAGTTGCCGATGATGAAGCCATTAATTGAACAAGTGTTGGCATGGTGGCAGATATACATTTGGAAAATCTCAAGCCTGCCTCAAGTGATGCAATCAAAGTCCTAGTTTGCTCCAAATTCCCAACATCTGGTACTGAACTATCCATTTGGGTACTCTGCTCATCCTCCTGAGGCATACAGCTGTCAGTCAAACTGTCGTTCTGCTCCTTGGGGACATCAGCCTGGTCTTCAGCTACTTCGCCATCTTCATTTCCACTTCCAGCATCGCTACCCAACGCCGATGCATCCAAAACACTTTCTGATGCAACATTTGGTTCTAGTTCATTTAACTTCTTTGTGTACTGCTTTAAAGTTGCTTCAAATGAAGCTATTCGAAGCTGTGGCCCAAATGGGTTATGCTGCAGCATTGTAATGAGTAAACTCAAAGCATATTTTCTAACTATAGCACTCTTATCCTCCAACCTTCCAGAAGCTATCTCAGCAACTTCATTCCATAAACCAATTGACACAGAATGCTCTTCACACAGTTCAACCCATACTTGTAGTACTCGACTTCTAGTATAAGCTGATACGTCTCTAGCACGTTCTAGAAGGATTTCCAACATTGCCTGTTTTGTTCTAAGACGAATAGACTTTGAACTAACTTCACCCTCAATATCATTAAAGGCTTTCGCCACCAGCTTACCCAACACTCCAACAAGAGCATTCCTTATCTTGTACGACTCTCCACCAAAGTGGGGAACAAGTAAACCAATGTTAGTTGAAATTAACTTCGGCAAACGATCAGAAAGCTCTACGAGAAACCGCCCAACATTTTCAGATCCAACAGTGTCTTTCGCATAGTCTTTTGGGTTAGTTCTACCTATTTCTCTAATAAGAGAGATAGCTAAACTACCATCAGAATACTTCTTTTCTGCCCAAGCAGCAGCCTCAGCCAAATGTACGACAGCAAAATCATGTTTATGAAGCAAATGCAGGATCGAAGCAGAAGACTGTGCCAAATAGTGGTATTTAGTCGCACAAGTTCCAATGATACGACACAAAGCTTCCTTTGCATCAGCATCTTTCAACAGGGTTGCATTCTCGAACATAGAAAGTGAATTTCTACAACCAGCCAAATCATACATAGTTATTAACATAAAGCGTCAAATTTATAGATACATACATTTAAGTTTAATCAGATACAATAAGTAATGCAAGCCTGCATACCTCACAACAAAAGACAAATAGTTTTCGTCAGGGTCTGAAGAACCAAAGAGCAACGAGAGATTGATATCCAGGGAATTTGCGATCAAATTGAGTATACGTCCCCTTTGTGCCTCCCAATTCCATAAGCTAGCAGGAAGTTTCTTCCTGCCACTTGGCAATACCTAATAGTGGAGACTGTTAATCCCGCTAACCCAAAAAAATTACCAAATGCACATTATTCTATATAAATAGTCCACAATATGTTTACATAAAATGTAGAACATTCCCTACATATGCCAATTGTTACTATTTGTAGCTGCTAAACATCGATAAACAAGTATAGATCAATAAGTTTCTAGGTTTAATAATCTAAGCATATTCCTTACTCCGTCCACTTCGAAAAACAGTTTGCTGATTTGACTGATGTAGTGCAAATAATCATTCTTCCCAACTGAAAATCGACACTAATTCATCTGACTAATAAACTAGTCTACTACAAATGTCACCACTACTAGAACTATCATATGAAATAAACACATTTCTCATACACGAAAGTACATGATAAATACTATCTCATATCGAGCTATGACCATCTACACTATCCTGATGAAAAATGTTCTTCTTCAGTATATAGTAAATATCACATTCCTGACTATAGATCGACACTAAGGGGGTGTTTGGGATTGGTTTAGTTTTGCTACTTTACTAGCTTTTTTGCTTATCTGCTTATTTTTAGTGTTATCCAAACTTGTTCTGCTTGCTGGTAGGGAGCTACTAGCATGAAATGAAAATTACTTTTTACCAAAATATTTAACCTAAAACTTTATATAAATTGACTTAATTATAACTTTTCAAGTACTAGCGTACCTTCAACAAAATAAGCAAATCCAAACACTATTTTCTAAAGCGGTTAACATATTTATAAGCAAAATCATAAGCCGAAAGCATAAACAATCCAACCCAAACACCCCCTAATGCATCTAATTTCAAACAGTAACAACTAACCTAACTAAAAACATGTCACAAACGTTATCACTAATCAAAACTAAACAAACAAACAAATCATTACTTTCGCCGCATTGCTAGCACCACTCGCCGCCTCCTGCGCCACAACAACATTAACAAGAAAAAACGTATAAATCTTAAACGCATTCCGATACGACCCAACTCTCTCCAGCACATCCTCACCCTCACCTCCCTCCCCACTCGCCCTAAACAGCGAGTCAATATTCGGAAGCAAGACACTAAAATTCGACCGCAAACTCTCCACAATATTCAACTTACATCCATTACTCAACTCATTAAACGATTTAACCAAAGAGTAAATCCGGTCGAATACGTCTTGGTCTTCGACGCAAACGAGGTCTTTGTCGGATAAATCGAACGATACGCCTTTGACGAAGTGGTCGAGATCGGATTGGGAGAGGGTGGGGATGGAGATGGGGGTTTGGACTGAGAAATGAGTGGGATCTTGTTGTTCTTGTTCGAGAGATGTGAGGGATCTGGGGAATTTGAAGATTGGAGACATTTTTTGTTTTGTTTGGTGAAGGGGATTTTGGGATTGGGTTTGTGTGTGTGAGATTTGAAATTTTGGGAGTTTGAATTTGGGTTTTGGTGTGGAGGAGCGGGAAAAGGAATTTTGGGAGATGAGATGTGACGAGTCAATAAAGGGTTTGTGAGAAAAGAAAAAAAATGTTTATAGTTTATAAAAAACTAGCTTAGAGACCCGTTGACACCGGGTTATTTTTTAAAGAAATAGATAAATGAGATGATAATAAAAGTAATAACGTAAATTTGTTAAATTTAAAATATGTGTGAGTCACAATCGATTTACAACCATCGCGTTGCCAATCTAAAATAGATTGACTCGAACATAAAATGATATGTGATTTTAATGATCAATTGAGTTGCTAACAAACCTTGTAACATTAAAAATAATGAACCATAGTATAATATAACGTGATTACACCAATGATACATACATGATACAACATGAACCTTGTTCAAAGACCTTCAAGTACTTTTTATAAACGACATTTGTTGTGGTTTTGGAGAGATTACCATTCTGATCACAAACGACAACCTTCAAACCCCGCTTGCTTTTTACTCTTGATACGGCAACGTACAGTTGTCCATGTGTGAACATAGGACGGGGACTGCAGAAAGATCAACCTTTGTCAAGTTAGCTTTATCAAGCGCATACCGCTCCAAATCTGTTTCCTTTCATTAGCCGCTCCAAACCTGCTCCGATTACTGTTTCAATTACACAGACTATTTGAATTTAGTTAATCCGGGTTGTTTGATATAGGTTAAAAATGGAGGCTCAGATCGGTAAGAATGTGTTGGAACAAAGAGGGGAAAACCGCTATGGCTACATTAACACAAAATAAATAATGCACCCCAAAGAAATGTTTGAAATCTACAACGTCAACCAAATGGGTTGAACAGTCAAAACACATTGAAAGTTACCAAATGTGTCTTATTTAAATAATGTAGTATAACTTATCAGTAGAATCACACTTATTTTTTATATGAATAAAAATGCTAATATAACTTATCAGTAGAATCACAAATCCTAACAATCACATAGTACTTAATCCTTACTATTAGATAGACAACTTGACCTCTAACAACCAAATAAATCAAGCGGATAAAAAGTAGCAAAGAGACAAAATTTGTATTTTAATTGGCCAATATAATTCTTTTACTATTAAATTGATACACTTTTTAAATTCATACATAAATAACTTAGAGTAAACTTCGATGGATAAGGAGTGCTTCATAAACCATCTCTTTGACCCATTACTCAATCCAACCCATTTTGAATTATTCATGTCACGAGCGGGGTAGCCCGCGCGTTGCTGCGGGTGTGTTTCGTTAATTTTTTTTGTGCGATCGGGTTGTCTTGACGATTTTATGTTAACGTTTTTTAAGTAATCAATTTTTTTTATAGATATTTTTTGTAAAGCATTGTTGGTATAAATGAAAATACATGTATGCTAGTATGTGCAATAATGGGAATTTTACACGAATAGCTAATTAAACGTTAAACTATTGCCATAGTACCAGAATATATTTAGCGAAATAAAGTTATTTATTGCATTTTACACCAAACCGTGAGATATTAATTACTGCTTATATTCATGAGATTTTAATAAGCAAATAGTACATTTGATCATCTTCTTTGATTCATTGATATTTCAAAATTGAGATAATTCCAGCAAACCTCCACCCCATTTTGTCAAATTCTGTAATGACAAATCATATCGACCTTAACAATTGATTCTCATTTACGAACTTAGCAAATACAATCACTAACTATTAGACACTTACAAATATACGTCAGGTAAATTGCCAAAAAAGGTAAGATAAATTACCAAAATAGCCAATGCATGACATCGACTACTTTTTCGCTCACAAAGTTTAAATTTCGTACCTATAGCATCATAAATGATATCATCAAAACAAAACAGCAAAAGACATACAATATTCTTACAGATTAAGGTTTTCAGTCTAAGACCTCTAAGTTTTAATCTATGTAGTACAAAGGAACTGATCACGACCCAATTATGTGTAATAAGTGAGTTTGTAGTTGTCAAACTAAATCGACTGAATACATAATGGGAGAGCTATAATAGCAAACTGAGCACAAAATTGAGAAAAATATATTCACAATTCATACCTCTTTGGTTCTTCAGTCACTACCGAACCAACTCAATTAAATTGTACATGAATAATGAGAGAGAGAACAAAATTATACAGTATCAAAATGTGAGTTTCTGTATATTATGACTACATGTTTTGAGAAGTTTGTACATCTCATTCCAGTACCCAAACACACCCCATCTCGGCCTCCATTCATCCTTCAATCCCACATCTATTTCACCCCCAAAAATTACCCCTTTTAACCCCCATTTCAGCCCCCAATCCGATATCCATTGCAACGTCAAAATTGACCCATTTTAGCCTACACTTCAGGCCCAAAACACACCCATTTCGGTCCTATTTCATCGCCCAAACCCACCCATTTCAGCACCCAAACGCATGCACTTTAGCCCCCATATCAGCACCCAAATGCACCCATCTCAACCCAGCCCCCAGACTGACTCATTTTAACCCGCAAACGCAACCATGTCAGTCCCTATTTCATCACCCAAACCCGCAAGTAATCAATCGTCTTTGAGAAGCATAGTTATGATGCATGTGGTTCTATCAATAATTTTCACTCCTCCAAATAAACCTACAAAATGCAGTTACACTAATTAAAATAGTAAATATTTAGTCCAAATAAGTATCTTTAAAGAAAAGGAAATCGTACTAAAAATGACCCGTTTCAACCAAATTTTATAGTATTAATCTGGTAATGGAGCTGTACACGCACACGTACTGAATGTTTACACTGATCGTGAACGTTGCCTCATAAAGTATACACATTCAGTACCTGTGCGCAACCTTGCACAGTTGTTTTGTGTACTGTTAGCAAAGCTTATGACAATAAGAAACTATTAACAATTAGTACGGTGAATAGTATTATTTCTAGATCGAACTAACTATATCCATAGACATAGAAGCTTTTAATGCAAAGTACCTTGGGGGGTTCAATGTGGCTGTTATTTGTTCCTACTCGCCATGATACGGGTCTCATTGAAGTATGCTAAAAAAACATATAAAAGAAGAAAATTATCATCATAGCCTCGATAAATAAACAAATGAATAACTTTAAACCACATAGGTAAAGTATAATACCCATATTCTAATACTTAGTTAGCATAAAACTTGATAGTAGGCTGTAACGACATGAACATTCAAACAATACTGGACGACCAGTGTTCAAAATTAAAAAAAAGATAACAGGCTCACCAATTTCTAATGCCAATGAAAACCTTCGTTCCATGAACCTGGTGCAACAAAAGTTTAGAAGTGTCGTACTCTTAAGGTCAGAATTGGGAGTGCGGAACGGTACTCTTAGGCTCAGAATTGCGAGTGTGGAACCTTATAGACAGATATCTGATTCGTCATGGCTGCAAACAGGAAGTCGTGCTGCCCCGCCAAGCTACGGATCAGTTTCACCCCCCATGGCTCAGTAGATTATTATAGCTTAGAAATCATATAAGCACAAAAGCAATATTGTCATCATCGCCATATACCTATTGTGGCTGCAACCTCACAAAAGCTTCGCTTCGTGAACCTGGTACAACAAAAAAGCCTTTAGGTACAAAATCTCCTGCATGAATCATCACTATATGTAAAACAAAATCCTCTAAAAAAGGAAAAAATAGATATGGACAACGCATCAAACCTTTAACTTGAAATCATAGAAATCAACTTTTTTTTTTTTTTGCAGATATACCGAACAGTGGTTTTGTTTTCTAACCCATGCCACATGAAGCAACAGTTTCACTATTCAGATGAAACGCAAAGTCTCTAACAGTATTTCTCATGCTACCTTTTCTATATCAAGTCTCAAAAAGCATCAACCCCACAACGTAAATAAAAGTAAACCGTACCCGGCTAAAGTTGCAAACCAATAAACCAAAACATCGACGAAGGAGATGCTAGTAAGCTGGAATCTTAACTACAATTACAAACCAGGAAAAAATTGCCAATGAAAACCTTCGTTCCATGAACCTGGCGCAACAGAATCTTCGAAGTGTGGTACTCTTTAGGTCAGAATTGCGAGTGCGAAACGGTACTCTTAGGCTCAGAATTGCGAGTGCGGAACCTTATAGGCGGGTATCGGATCCGTCATGGCTGCAAACACGAAGCCGTGCTGCCCCGCCAAGCTACGGATCAGTTTCACCCCCCACGGTTCAGTAGATTATTATAGCTGAAATATCATATACGCACAAAAGCAATATCATCATCATCACCATATACCTGTCGTGACTGCAACCTCACAAAAGGTTCGCTTCATGAACCTGGTACAACAAATGCTTCGACGTGTGGAACTCTTAAGGTCAGAATTGCGAGTGCGGAACCGTATAAACGGGTATCTGATCCGTCATGGCTGCAAACACGAAGTCGTGCTGCCCCGCCAAGCTACAGATCAGTTTCACCCATCACGGTTCAGCAGCCTATTATAGCTTAAAAATCATATACGAACAAAAGCAATAGCATCATCATGACCATATACCTGCCATGGCTGCAACCTCACCAAAAGCTTCGGTTAATGAACCTATCCGATCCGTCATGGCTGCAAACACGAAGCCGTGTTGCCCCGTCAAGATACGGATCAGTTTCACCCACGACGCTTCAGCAGCTTATTATAGCTGCAAAATCATATACGCACAAAAGCAATAGCATCATCATCGGCGTATGTATGTCATGGCTGCAAGCTCAGCAAGTTTGCCCTGCCATCTGCAAGTTTCGAAATAATGCTTCTGTTAAGTGTATGGCACTTCTTACTTTTAATCTATACTTATTAGCAATGACAAATAAAAGCTCTAGCACTCTCAACTCTCAAGTTCACCATATGAGGTTTCTTCTTGCCTTGGACCCAAACTCTTTATTTGTGATGCAACGCCAAGAGAAAACAAAATGTTACTTTAACAGCTCCATAATCAGTTTTATGTCTCGCATTATATAAGGAGAATAGTAACAACAATGATCTAATAAGTTTTTACTGGTATACGCAACATTAACCATTTAGTGCAACACAATTATCGCTTCCTACCAAAGCAAGCAATTTATATAACTCCACTATATATCTCGATAAAAGAGAATAGTACGCTACAGTTCTCGTAGTTTGACCTGTGATTAATCCAAAGCAGTTTCATGTAGCCCCTATAAGCAGTTTCATAAGCAATCCCAAACAACCCCTATAAGCACTTATTCTAATAAGTAATCATAAACAACCCCAATAAGCAGTTTCTATAAGAAATCCCTATAAGCACTTATTCTAATAAGTAATCATAAATTATGCAGGATATGTGATTCAATCTCGGTTTTTCATACTCGGCTGCATCCAGTCTTGAATTATTGGGTTTACATCATAAACATAAAACAAAACAGCAATAATATAAACCAAATCGATTCAATACAATTAAAACTTACTGAAATTATTGAGTTTGATTCGATAATACGAATTCTCAATCATGAATTAGGGTTGATGATAATCCTTAAATCAAACATATATGTTCGTAGGTTATTTTTGAATTTTTTTTAAATGCATTGAATTTGATTGGTGAATTGAAACTGAAAATTGAAACCTTGGGAGCGTATATGAATCGTATACGATAAGTTTTTTTATTTGAGTTTTGAAGTAAGGATTGTAGAAAAATTGGTGCAGCAGAAGACTTGTACTTAGAAGCTAAATATGGTAGGGCATTAAACCAATTTTTAATGCAACGTGCTTAGTAGGCTTGTACAAAAGCTTATTTTATTATATACTAGCTAAAAGACCCGTGAAATTCACGGGTATTTTAAAAAAACGTTGAAAAAAATTAGTGAATGACATCCGATAAGCAAACGTAAAGGATAAAGTTGGTAATAATGAAATATAAGTCATGAAACACAATAATTAAGTAACCGAAAAAAGATAAAGTTGGTAAGAATGATACAAAAGTTATATGAAACACATTGTCACCGAAACAAACATAACCATCTTCAGTCTTTTTTTTTTTCTTCTACTAAAGCGATTTATAACCACATGTAAGTCTGATCACAAATTGTGTAGCACTTATTTGTAGACAGAATTATTTGTGCTATTCATGAGGCTTTCGTCTTCGTCACAAATCAGCGGGGTCCCGAGATATTCTATGATCAAAGGCTTTGGTTGTCACAAACTGGATTCGAACCAACACCTCTGGGAGCAAAAGACAGGCCCAGTCTTTAATCCTTTTTTACTCCTACCGTGAGAATCGGCCACATATAAAGGTCACGATCAACTTGATTTTCATTGGTTGTTCTGTGTTCCCCGTATACCTGTCTCGTTCCATCCTAGAAGTTCCACCAATTTGTTACACCCATCAAAGATATCTTAAATATCCCAAGTTATGTCTGTATCGATAGGATGTCTTTCATTAGAGGTCATAATATTCTGTAGCAAAGTATGGCAATTGACCTATAATGGCAAAACCAAACACAAAAGCTTGACGTTGATCAACCGAGACTTGAATGATCAAACAATAGTAGAAGGGATGAAGTTATAAAAACTAACCATTTAGTTTGGGTGTTAGACACATGGCAATATTTCTTACTGTGGTCATGAAAGTTCGTTGCTGCATTGTTCCTATACACATTACCTAACTTAAAGTCACTAAATGTCGACTATCATACAAAATTTGCTTCCAAGAATGTAAAACTAATAGTAAATTACCCTTGAACGGTGTAAAAGATAGCGTTGAGGTAGATAAAGGAATAAGAGAGTTGACATAAGTAGTTAAAGATGTAAGTACAAGTAAAAAAAATGATAATTAATAAATACTAATGACAATCTGTCTATTTCATTATAAATACGTTTCTAATACATAATCCTGTTGAAATTAAGATACTATATGTTTTGTGTCTCTTAGTGTCTTACATGCGATTTAGGGAAGAATAAGACTTGTACTTTTGTACTAAATGATATAAGATGCTATAGAAAGGGTTAACAACATATTTATCCAAATCATGTATACTCGAATCAGGTGTAAGATTTCGTCAATGTTCCTGTATGAAAACTTGTTTATAAACTCTTTGTGGGTCGAGTTCTTTGTGGCAGTAGATATCTTGGAAACACTTTTAGCAGAATGATCCCTATCGGCCTTGAGTACCAAATTACATACATAAAAAACTTCATAAATACAAAACTGTATATTGTGTATAAAAATACATTATCAGTAACCAATCTATAATTCAACTCGAAGAACTCCCTTTTACTTACAATCTTTAAAGCCGTTAACCAATCCATCAATCATTCACCTTTTACAACTTATCCGACAAAGTTATAAGAAAAAAAAATCACATGAAAGAACGCGTAGCCTTTACTCTTCCGTTTTTTTAATAGTATTAGAACCTTTTAAATTTGTTACCACAATCATTCTTCTTTTGCAACATGTCTCGACTATGTTAAAGGGCAACTATCTAATTTGAAATAAAAACAAACCACCAAATTTGAAGTATGTGTTAAGTATATGAAATCACTTTGAAAATGTATAAGTAAATGGAAGTATTAGAAATAATATATGAGTAATTAACATGGAAATGGGTTGTTATGGGTAGCATTATATCGTTAATAGGTGAAATGGGTAAGAAATATCAATTTTGATCTATATACATGAATATGGGTCGGTAATGGTCGTAACAATTTTCTATTAATTTACATGCAAATGAGTAACTAAGGTTAGTATTTTATCTTTAATGGGTGAAGCGGGTAATATTTGAAAAAGGTTTAGTAAAAGGGCGTATTTTGGAAAAACTTTACTAATCGCTAACTTAATCGTTATATTTATTGATGTACAAAAAAAATCAAGACTAAGATCACTCAAACTAATTTCATTACTATCATCAACAGAGGCACCAACATCCCAAAATTTTACACTAAGCAAAATTGAGGAACAAAAAATTAAAGGTATCTTACAATTTTTGCACTAAAAGTCCAGCTCTAAAATCATTTTGAGCGCATTTTGTTTTATAATAAAGATATGTATAGTTTATCTATCATCATTGTTAGCACCAAATTGTAGAAACTTACATATTATGTTATCAGTTATTTGGTTTGATATAGCTTATTTATACATATATGGCAATTAAATAAACTCAATTATGCATGTAACATAAAGTTGTTTGGCTCCATACTTTTTTTTTTTGAGCAAATGTTTGGCTCCATACTCATACTTCTATGTTTCTTCTCTACTGACACACACAAATACCCATCCTTTCTTTTCTAAAGCCATGGCATATGTAGTACAACAGATGTCCTTTTCAAGAAGAAAATTGAGGTGCTTAATGCTTTTAATGCAAAACTTTATTAAAAATGCACCAACTAAAACTAAGGATGAGACTAAAAATACATAAACAAAGCAAGTGCTCAAAGAGGGCAAGAGTGAGGTCATATCTTGGGAACAAAAAGAAACCCACAACTGTATAAGACAACAACCAAATATGGGCTTTTGGGGCAACTGATCTTATATGAGCAAAGATTTTGCTTAATAGTTTTTGCGTTCCCAAAAATAATAAGCTTGCTTACTATATGGCACATTATATAAGCCCATCGTAACAGAGTGTTAAGGAACATTATATAACGGTACTAAATGGGTGTTTGGCATTGCATTTTGAACGTAATAATAAGCTTTTCATTGGTACATAACACGTCTATAAGTTTTTTTTAATCTTTTTTTTACATTATATAACAGTACTAAATAGGTGTTTGGCATTCCATTTTGAACATAATTATAAACATTATATAATGGTACCAATTGTATATCAGCAAGCTATTAAGCACAATCTACATTTGTGGTTGTTACTGTGTTCTTGAAATTGGTATTATAACAATTAATTTGTAACAGATCCATTCCACATTTTTTTTTTGTAAATAGACACTTCCATTGCACCGTATTACTCTATCTGATACTTATAGATGCAGATTCAAACAGCCCCTAATGAAATAAACCAAAAATTTCACACCAAAGGCATAGTTCCAAGGATAACGATAACCTATGTTTCTTAAGACCTTAGAATCAAAGTCAAATTGCAACAACTTTTGCAAAATTGGCACCTATAACCAAAAGGTTCGACTTAAACAGTAAAATATAGTGAAAATTTCTACCCACCACTTTACTATGTGTCAAATAATAACACAAAAGAACCTATATAATCAAATAGTCACTACCAAAACGCAATCATGAACACCCACTAACTAACATAGAAGATGGTAGAACATACCTCACTTGTCCAGTCGTCTCAACACAAAGACATGCTTCCATAAGTCCTACTCACATGAACAACAACAAATGAAGAAAAAAAGCTTCTATAAGTCCTACTCAAATGGATAACGACAAATGAAGAAAAACAGTTAAAGAAAACTGAAATTAGAAATAAACACATAAAAATTCAAGTTTCTTTTAGGCATTTTAACATACACTTTATAGTCACTCTCTATGTCACCACCAAAGAATCTAAACTGATAACTGATTCAAGCATATGTTTTAATTTATTACAATGTTTTGGATGATTTATGGTTTATGATAGATGACTAAATCAAAGACATAAATCGTAACTTATTTTTGAATGATTTTTTGAATTTGTTGACATTAAATGAGGATTCGAAACTGCCGAGTTGTTTGATATCAGATTATTTGAAATCGTAACTTATGTTTTAATTTAGCACAATCGTTTAGAAGAAGACATTTTAATGCTGAAGAGTAGAAGTACTTTACAAAAATAGTATGAAATTTGGTGAGAGACACATCAGATTATTAATTATAGGGTTGCTTAAAAGACTTGTACAAAACTCTATTTTATTAGATAGTATATAGATAGATTTGAAATCGTAACTTATGTTTTAATTTAGCACAATCGTTTAGAAGAAGACATTTTAATGCTGAAGAGTAGAAGTACTTTACAAAAATAGTATGAAATTTGGTGAGAGACACATCAGATTATTAATTATAGGGTTGCTTAAAAGACTTGTACAAAACTCTATTTTATTAGATAGTATAGATAATAGATAACTAATAATCGGATTTGGATTAAACATAATGTTTTGAAACTCAGTTTGACTCGTGTGGTTCAACCGGTTGAAATATTCTGGTTGAAAAATGGGTCAATTTAAACCAGGTCAAACTGACAAGTTAGGTCAAATTAAAAATAAGTCAACCCGCCGGGTTTAAAGCGTTTGGGGTCAATCCGGTTTTCGATATGTTTTGATAGTTCCTTTTGAAAATATACGTGTATTAATAATTGAAATTGCTTATAACTAATTGTTTCAAACATTTGGTTTATTAATTTTTTCTACATTTCATTTTCTTAACTTTTCACTCACTTTGACAATTTTTGTTTTACATAGATAATATAAATAAGTGAATTTGCATTTTATTGACCCAAGATGGCATTTATTTTTAAAGTAACACATTTTTTTATTTTTATTTATATATCGATAAATATAGGATACCTTAATCATATTTTATCAATTCTATCTTTTTGTACACATATTTCTCATAAATTTACTATTTTAATTAATAGCTTACTACACTCTCTACGTTACATAATCACTTATATTTTTTTGCACGCACATCCATCCTTGTCAGAAATTGCATCGTTTTTACCGCCGTCTCATTCAGATCATGATGACACTTATCTCGTTTGTTTTCCTTCACACCGAATTTCAACCGGAACGACTATGAGGATGTTTTGATCCAGTTGCAAAGTGAGTGTCATGTGAAAAAAAAGAAACAGGGCCCTTGCTCTCCCTAACGGTTTCTAAACTGCGACATTTTGCTATTACAAATGTTTCAACATAAGGCAAGGGGTGTTGTTCTAATCATTGTATATGCAAATTTCATTATATGGCCATTTGAATTGGAATTTGTGTAAATTGAATTTGTATAACCACTATTATTATCTCAAACTTGCAAGCATCATAATATTCATGTAAACATTTGTCCAAACAAGTATGATTTCTGTTACTAGTGTTTGCATCAATAAATCAAAGGAAAATTTTTAAGTTTTTCTCATATATGTCACCTATTTTCTAAAAGTAACTTATAGGGCACTAAATTATGTGTTTATCTTCATTTACACTAATTCTGGTCAAATTTAATCCGGATAATTACCAAACGGCAAGAATAAACCTAACACTAACATAGTAAACTAATATAAATAAAAAAACCAGTCGCGAAATTGCAATTTTTTTCTTCTAAAGTACTTTTAATAATATAAAATCACACTTAAATTAAGGCTATACTCGGTATTTCACATCAAACGTTTCATTTGTCTTGCTTGAATAAGTTAGAGGTTGGTTGTTTATTTATATTTTATAGTTTTTGGGAATAAATTTGGCCGAAATTGGTGTAAACGAAAATAAACATATATTTGGGCGGCCTATAAGTTCATTTCAATAAATAGGTGGTCTATATGTTAAAAGTTAAAAACTTAAGTGGCCTCCATATATATTATCCCATAAATTAATTTCTTCTCTTGGTGGTTTGATAAGTGACAATCAAACTATCACCTTTGTTGCATAAACAATCAAACGAGGGCAACCAAGTTTCTTGAGAAGACGTGGATTTACCACATAGGTTGTGTTTGGCACGGGCCTTCTCGGGGTTTATAGGGGCTTGAGCTTTTAAAATAAGCAGACTTATAAAATAAGTCTCGTTTGTCACACAGGTTTATGGAGGTTTGTGGCTTATAAAATAAGCCATAAGCCTCCATAAGCCCAAACCCATAGAAAGGGGCTTATAAGGGCTTATGGCTAGTTAAATTACTTAAATACCTTTAAAAATACAATGAATTGTCACGTAAAATCTAGAAATTTATGTGAATTTAATTTGATTTATTTTTATGTGATTGTACATTAATAAGTTTTAGTTCCAACTAATTCGCCAAACAACTTTATAAAAACATAAGCTTCAACTTTCGACTTATAATATAAGCCAAAGCTCCAACCCAAGCTCAAGCCCCAACTCCAACTCCAACCCCAACCCCAGCTCCAGCTCTAGCCCATTGCGCCAAACATACGCATACTATACTACAATTGACAAGGTATACTTGTTAGAATGTGTACCTTGTATGTTGTCTGAATGTATTCCTTGTATGGTATTTTTAGTCTTATAAATTTAAGGATTTTGCTTTTTGGACACATCAATATACGAGACTATTAGAAAAGATAACATTCACACATTTGAATGTGGAGAAACTAATCACTTAGACTTCTAGCAGTGGTCGGTCCTCAAGGATAAGTCGACCTCGGTCCTCATCGGTCGTGCCCAATATGGGGCATCGATCTTGATCGGTCGTCGGTTCCAAAAATACCAACTTGGTCGAAAATCCGACCGATTATTTACACACAAAATTTTCAAACATTTTGTTACCGTTTCCACTTTACAACCTTATAAATACCAACCTCAAACGCACTTCTAAACCAATTTCAAACACTATTCAAACAACTTCTCATCAATAATCATCACGTAAAAAAATACTCCCACATCAAAAAACCGACGATCCCGACTACCCAAAAATGCCCCGAATTTGAATTTCTCGTTGGATCCACCGTATCAATTAACCAGGATAACATCACCACCAAATCAACGTATTCGGTTTCGTGCACCCGCTTTCAAATATCCAACACGACTATCACAACCTAATCAAAATCAAAATGCGTTTTACGTTAATCGTCCATATGTAAATTCGTATCGTCCTAATACCGATTTTAACCAATAACCAAGTGGGTCGTCGTATCGTTCTAACATGGATTTCTCGCAGTCTTCCCAACTGAATCAAGCGTTTTCATCGCTTCATGGTGTTAACCTTGCTATGAATTTGGAGGATTTTATGCAAGACTATCCGACTCAACAATACTCAACTCAAAACTATCTGAGTCAAGATGTTTCAATGGGGTAAGGTTCGGGTCACGGTTCGTACCACGGTTCCATGCCTGTTGAAGACGATGACGATGTCGAAGAGACGTCACCCGTCAAACCAAAGAAGCCTTCGAGACGTGCTACAAAGGCGACAGACAAAGGCAAAAAGACCGAACAAACCAAAAAGGCCGAACATGGACAAAGGCGGAAGAGATCGCGCTTTGTAGAGCTTGGGTTCATGTGTCGTAAAATTCCGATAGGGAACCGCTATCAACAAGAACGGGTTTTGGGTAGCGTACTTTGAAAACAAAACTGGTAAAGAAAGAACGTACAACTCGATTTTATCCAAATGGAAGAATAGGGTTCGTAGTAGGGTAGGTGGATCTTGTGCAATTACGGGTAATATCAAGGAGAATCACGGAAGTGGTGAGAATGATGCAGACGACTACTCAAAAGCTCTTAGAGAATACCGTTGATTTACGGTCATGATTTTACATTGGAGGAGTGTTGGAAAATTTTGAGGAATCATGAGGCTTAGAAGGGTATTGAGATGCATGCTTTCAAAACGAAGAGTTGGAAAAAATCTAAAGCTTCAAAAACTACCTCGGGGGTCAACAAAAGGTCATTTGAATTTCCAAAACGTGGATGATTCTGATGTAGAGGAAGAGACTAGAGAATCACGACCACAAGGTCGTGACGCAGCCAGGAAGAAATCATCCTCCTCCTTTCGTTATCCACCAGCATCATTTGTTAATTCCTTAGCCCATAGCTTTTCAAGTTAAAGCCGTCAAAATCTGGGAAAAAGAAGGACATAGAAGAGTCAAACTTAAAGTTGAAGGAAAAAAGAGCTGGAGATGCAAGAGGCAAGGGCAAGGCAAACCGAGGAGTTGAAAAGAGAGAAATTGAGCTCCAATGACAGCAAATGAAATTCATGACCCAATCAAAACGGGAGCAATACTTGATTTTCTACAATACAAAAATCAACCTAAATTTTCCCCCACAACAACAACAAGAACTTTTGGATATTAAGGCAACAATCAAGGCATGCTACAACTTAGATTATTAGTTTAAGTTTTTAATTAGTATTGTAATGTTTAAGTTTTATTAGTTTATGTTTTTAACTAGTATTGTAATGTTTTATTTCTAATGAAGTTTAAATTTGTTGTTTATAATATTTGAATTAAAAAAAATAACTTGGTTACCACTGTGGCAACTTGATCGTCGTCAGGTCATCGAAAAGAGAAAGTTGATGTGGCATGGTCGTGTCTGGTCATCACTGTGTCCAACCTTAAAAACGACTATGCTCTAGAGACTATCGGAAAAGATAACATTCACACATTTGAATGTGGAGAAACCGATCACTTAAAACCGACTATACTTTAGAGAGTATTACACTAAAACGAATGTCATTAATCTATACATACAATATTGATAGTATGTATAGTTACTGAGAATCATTATCTATGTAAAATGTTATTGTAGTTATATACTCGCACTTACTTTAAACATCTACCGATGTGGGACAAAACTACAACGAAAGACAAAGTTATAATAACCATATTTTAACATACTACAATATGCAAAATTACCTACAACATGTTTAGTGATGATTGCAGAAACTTTAAATGTTGTATAAAAGTATAGAACACACAAGATCGTTTAGGATGTATAACGATACACAAACTAAAAGCATGTTTGTTGTTGGATATATACATAATGCATACTAACACACATCACTGGTTTCATGGATTTGCCTATATGCGCTGGTTAGATTCGTTAGATTGTATGACATTAGTATTTAGTTGCATTTTTTGGTATTACAGTGACTAGACGAGTACTCGTGCATAACAATGGTGTATAACGGCAAATAGTTTGTGGTTTTGGTGCAACCTTTGATGCAACACTTAAGGATTCAGTTTGTAGTCATTGCGAAGAAAACAAATCTACGAGGTAGAAACGAGAAATGATAAAATTTTGAAGATTAAAAGATATTTACACTATTTATTTAGTAATAGATGTTGTTACCGATGTTGGGATTTAAGAACTACGTTAACCAATTAACGCATACGAGTATGATAAGGATTTAAAACGTACACTTTTAAGGGGTCATTTAAGCCCTTAATCGCCCACTTTTATATCCGTTACTGCTTAATTTCGTTCCTTTTCACTTTTTAGGTCTCTTGAAGGCAAAATGCTGGAATGATGCTTATTTGGACGAAAAGGAGTGAATATGTGAAGAAAATGGCTAAAGTAAAGATCAAGACACTCAAGCTGCTGGAATTGCACCCGACGGCGTCCCACACAAAGGGCGACGCCGTCCCTGATTTTGTGACGACACAGTAGCGAAACTACTATTTTACACCTGACGGGGTCAGGTTTTGAAGAGTAGGGCGTCACGAAGACTTTTCATCCCAGACGCCCTAGATCCAGATTCAAACGACGTCAGAGCTGAAGCTGACGGCGTCACAGCCACAACGTGACGCCGTCCCAAAGTTGACTTGGCCAAGACGAAACCCTAATGGCGGCGATATGACGGCGTCACAATTAAAAGGTGACGCCGTCGCAGTTGTAAAACTATATATATAATTTGATTTTCAGATTTTTAGAGAGGTAGACTTGTGGAGTAAAAACCTAAAATGATTATAGTCCGGTTTGGACAGTATTTTAGGGTTCTAATACCCTATTTTACATCGAGATAAGTTATTTATTCCCTTGATCTCATTATGTCTTCAATTGAATGTGTGTATGATTGCATGTTTAACATGTCCGGCTAATTTACTTGTGTGTTTGCTTAGATCTATGAAACCTAGTTATTAAAATATTGATTGGTTGTCTCTTATCTTAATTGTAATTGGCTTAGGAGTGCTTAAAGCCATCGTTGTGTTTTTAATGCTTGATTAATTTTTGTGAACATTAGTTTATAATTACTAGTGGAATTGTAGGCTAAAAATCCAAAGAAAACCTTAGTGTTAAGTTTATGAATTCTAGAGATTTCGTAGTCATTAGCCTTAAGGTAGTTTCAAAGAGTTAGAGATAAAAGCACACCCTACGACCTTAGAAAACACAACGTGTTAAGAATAAGGATGTGACAATTCAACCACCAATAAAAGATAAATAGGGAGTAATAGTATCTAGGTAGACACATCTTTAATCATCATACAATCACACTTCAATAGACATAGACTACCCCTTAGATTTGATAATTAGAATAGTAGAGTAATCGATAGAAGTACCACCCCCCAAATCCAAACCCCGAGATCGTACCTTTAGTTTTCTAAAAAAAATATAAAAAGATAAAAAAAATAATCTTCCTCAACCTCAACCTTAGCGTAGTAAATTTCTCACTAGCATTCCTATTCCCCTAAAGAACGATATCAATCCCCGAGGCTTACCCTAATACTACACCACAATTACTAGGTTCACTGCCTAGGGTTGAAAAACTTGCTCGAAGAAAAGGAAGTTTCCTTTGACCCCGAACGCGCGTTGTACGCGTATCAAGTTTTTGGCGCCGCTGCCGGGGAATAGAATAGCTAGTTATGATTCTATCTCATTTAGGTTCCCTTGCTTTGGGCCATCATAATTCAGAGGTCATGCAGTAAACGTTCGAGGAGCTAGGACACTTTAAATCGTAAATCCAGCAACTCGTCGATACGTTTTACTTAAATGAAACCCCTCACATGAACCTCCCTACTATTGTAGCACTTAGTAGATACAATATATGTTTTGAGTGAAGATTGTGATATAAATAAGTTTATCATGTTTTTTACAAGTTCTCGTCGTTTCATAAACATGATTACCTTAGTTAACGGTCTTGGGTAAACAAGCCTTGAGGCTTTAACCATGGCCTTGCCGTGACTTTGGTCTTGACTACCATGGTCTTGAGACTTAGCTTTGACCTTAGCCGTAGCCGTAGTCTTGGCTTATGGCCATTAGGCCTCTTGGTTTGCTTTTAGTTGTGACAAAAGTATAGTTGTGAGACTATATTTACGGCAGTTTCTGTTTTTGAAAGATTTTGGCCTATTTATGCGTTTTCAAGGTCCGAGCTTCTATGCTATTAGAGGAAAACGTCATTCCGGACAACTTTCGTGTTTTAACTTTTTGATGATTCGGACCAGAAGTACCACTTTTAAAAAGACAGAACAAAAAACAGCTTATACATGGTAGTTTTGGCGTTTAGGTTTCGCTAACTTCTTTTGCTTATAACTTTTGACTCGTTTGTCCGTTTCGGGTGATTCAAATTGCTATGTTTACCTTTTTATCTTGAATACCATATTATGTAAGTTAGAAAGTCCAAATATTACTGATTTTAATGGTCTCCATGTGTAGAATATGACTAGTTTACTAGTTTGTTACTTTTATGACAATATGTAAATTAAAACATGTGATTGAGTATAAGTACATCATGAATCAACATAGTAACTATATATATATATAGCATGAAATAGTTAAGATTATGAATAATAAAGATGAGATGATGGTGGTGATAAGTTGCTTACAACTTTTGGCTTTCAATAAGAAAGGAGTAACTTAGTAAGGATAGGACTTTGATTGATCGCGTAAGACTTCGGATTGAGCTAGCTTTCCACACCTTGGCACCCTTGCAAACTTGAAGAGTTGGTGATGAAGTACTAAGTGACTTTAGTGGATTTAAACTCAAGAAGATCACTTAAACTTGCTAGAGATTTGATGAAGTAGCTTGATCTTTGGAACTTCTTTGCATAAACTTGTAGTTTAAAGATCAAATGATGGAAGATATGATGGAATTAAGATATGAACGACCCAAAACAGTATGTGAGGGTGTTTAGGATGTATTTCACTTCCTATTTATAGGAGAGTAAGTTTGGTTAACCATATATTGGGTTAAATATTAACCATGGTTAAGTTAGGACACTTGTAAAGATCTAAATGAACCATGGTTAGGATGGTGCCACCAAAATGATGACTCCCCCCCTAAGTCGGCCATATAGTGATAAGATGATTTAGGTGGATATTTTTGATCTTATCTTGAGTTTAGAGCATGATTTGGTTCCGTTAAATGCCAACCGTAAGTCGTTAAGCCATAAAACGTAAACTCGGGTATCGTAAAAATACGAAACTTGTAGGAATGATGAAACTCATCATTATACTCCATATAAAAATATAAAATGGGTGATAAGTCTAATTGGGTGCAAAAACGCTGCTTAAAGCTGGAAATACGGGTCAAAAACGTGTAATTCGCAGTTTATCGGAAAAGAACGAAATTTCAGGGAAACGATCGTGAATTTATTTAGATTAGACTAAAATTAGGCTAAAAGTGATATGAGATGTTAAAATATGGTTTTCGTCATACACGGGATAACTTTACAGTTATTCGAGAAGTTTAAAAGTTACGCGATTTAAGCAAAAACGTAGAACGTACAAGCTTAATTTCTTTATGGTCAAAGGAGGAGGGAAATATGTTTGACTTTTCCAAAAATGTAAAAGTGTAAAAAACATATTAGAAACACAGTGCAGGAATCGTTAAGTCTGGATGTAAGTAGAATTGTTTAAAACGTAAGTTTAGTTTTGCTGCGCTGGGCTTATTTGGTAACATAAAAATAAATCTTAAAAATTCTCAAATTAATTGTGAGTGATCTAAAAATTTATCTGATGCGAGGAAAATTGTCAGAGATGGTTTTCGTTAAGCGCGTGATGACTAAATGGTGTTCCGACCAAAATGAAACTTTAAGACGATGTTTTCTTAATAACTTTTGCGAAAATGATCTAACGATGGTCGAACTCTCAGGTTATTACTAAAATAATTTATCTTACGAGGATGTGGATTAAAAATTTTACGGGATGAATAGTGAAAGTGAATAGTAAAAGTGAATAGTAACTTTTCAAAAATATGAAAAGTAACTCGAAAAATGCGGTTTGTTACACGAAGACTTTTCATCCCAGACGCCCTAGATCCAGATTCAGACGACGTCAGAGCTGAAGCTGACGGCGTCACAGCCACAACGTGACGCCATCCCAAAGTTGACTTGGCCAAGACGAAACCCTAATGGCGGCGATATGACGGCGTCACAATTAAAAGGTGACGTCGTCGCAGTTGTAAAACTATATATAGAATTCGATTTTCAGACTTTTAGGGAGGTAGACTTGTGGAGTAAAAACCTAAAACGATTATAGTCCGGTTTGGACAGTATTTTAGGGTTCTAATACCTTATTTTACATCGAGATAAGTTATTTATTCCCTTGATTTCATTATGTCTTCAATTGAATGTGTGTATGCTTGCATGTTTAACATGTCCGGCTAATTTACTTGTGTGTTTGCTTAGATCTATGAAACCTAGTTATTAAAATATTGATTGGTTGTCTCTTATCTTAATTGTAATTGGCTTAGGAGTGCTTAAAGCCATCGTTGTATTTTTAATGCTTGATTAATTTTTGTGAACATTAGTTTATAATTACTAGTGGAATTGTAGGCTAAAAATCCAAAGAAAACCTTAGTGTTAAGTTTATGAATTCTAGAGATTTCGTAGTCATAACCTTAAGGTAGCTTCAAAGAGTTAGGGATAAAAGCACACCCTACGACCTTAGAAAACACAACGCGTTAAGAATAAGGACGTGACAATTCAACCACCAATAAAAGATAAATAGGGAGTAATAGTATCTAGGTAGACACATCTTTAATCATCATATGAGCACACTTCAATAGACATAGACTACCCCTTAGATTAGATAATTAGAATAGTAGAGTAATCGGTAGAAGTACCACCCCCCAAATCCAAACCCCGAGATCGTACCTTTAGTTTTCTAAAAAAAATAATCTTCCTCAACCTCAACCTTAGCGTAGTAAATTTCTCACTAGCATTCCTATTCCCCTAGAGAACGATATCAATCCCCGAGGCTTACCCTAATACTACACTACAACGACTAGGTTCACTGCCTAGGTAGTTGAAAAACTTGCTCGAAGAAAAGGAAGTTTCCTTTGACCCCGAGCGCGCGTTGTACGCGTATCAGAGTACGCAACGAATATGGATATAGTAATCGCAATTAGGTTAACACGTATTAATAAACAATAACTGAATTAAAGGTAAAATAGGAAACTAACCTTTCGTGGAAATTGAACTTAAAGTAACGAACAAGAAAACCAAACGAAACCCCAAGTATCTAACGTAGATACCTCTATGAGTATCACACACAAACACGATAACCGTGTACGTTCGATAAAGAGCTAGTCGAGAACGTATTAAAACCCAATCAACCTTTGACACAACTTGAATATTACACGAACAAGAAAACCTCCAAGAACTTGTCTACTTCCTGTCCGAGAACCAAAACAGTCAAACGAACTGTATTCTCTTTACCCGATATCGGACAAAGAGGTGTCCGATATCCTATGTATTCTGTCCGAGAAGAAGATCCCGACCAGAAAAACTAAAACCTTTGTTGCTGCTGTTTGTCGACAAGAAACTCATAAACAAAGAACCTCCAATTTATCTAAACACTTGAATCAAAACAAGTTTAGGATTAATCAAAACCAAAACCCTAATTGACTTAGTGAACAAGTAGAATTAGAGTTTGAGCTAGGGAAAAAACTGGATTGGTTTAGGGATAGTTTAGGTCTAAGATTATGCGTACATGTGATGGGTGAGGGGTGTGTTTATATAGCAAAAACAACAGACATATGTTTGAGCCTAAGACTTGATCGACAAGTCAAAAACCCAACCAAACCCATTAATTCTTTGCACCTCTTGCCTGATCAGTGAAAACCAAGGCCCAAGCTTGTTCACTTTCGACCCATGTTCAATCCAAAATAGCCCATGGATTATATAGTGGATTGGGTCAAACAACATGCATAATACATGTATATAAATTCAAGTATTTAAATACGTTTGACACGTACACTCGTATTTATCGTGTGTGCCCCCACAGGCTCACAAACCTTTAGTGTTTTGTCGTGTTTACAACTCCCACAAACCAACATCTCCCACTTGAGAGTTGGTGTGTTGAATGGCACACAAAACTAACGACGGAAACGCCTAGCAAACACTCTCACTCGCTTTTTAACTAAAAGTGTCTGAGATAATAGTTTCATAAAAGTTTCTCAGTAGCATGGTCATTCAATGTCTTTCTTTAATCATCCTTTGTTATAGATACCGTTAAACCATGGATATTGATCTTAAATCATTCTATATAGTTTAACCATTTAGAATCTCGTTATAGATTTTAATTCAGATATGCCAAATTTAATCAAGAATCATCTTGCATTACCCTTTGGGTCTGGCCAGCCATTTATCTGATTAAATCTGAAGAGGCGCCATGAATCTTTCTGCACATATCAAGTGGAGTAACAAATCCTTTATTGACTACAAGTGTTGTGGATGTTGCTTCACATCATTCTAAAATATAGCCTTTATAACTACCTTGTTCAGATAGCGTTTTGCGTATACTTACAAAAAATGATATCCACACATAACAGAACTTGCTTGTATCTCAAGTCTAAGGATGAAGATAACAAACCATTATCAATATTTTACTTATGACAAGGATCCAAAAGTAAATGTTTGAAAGTTGGGGAATCCAATATGCATCTCTAGTGAATACATATGAGTTTGACGGGAACAATCCAAATTCTCGTTAGAATTATAACCAACACTCACATTTGCCTTATCATAAAAATATTCCCATATTGTTAACCAACAATGGACATATTTAGAATGATAAATCATTTCATGGATTAAATATGCAAATATGGAATAACATATTTATATGAATATACTAACAAATACCTCGTATCTTTATTAATCAGGAAATAATAACTGTCTTACAATTCCAAATTATCCAAATACTAATTAACACACAGTTTACATGAGACTATTAGCAGGTACCAAACCTATATCTCTAGTCAATTTAGAATGCTTAGGATACTTCAAAGCTTTCGTAAATGGATCAGCTAGATTGTCATCTGTGTGAACCTTTAATATCTTCACATCGCCCATTTCAATGGTCTCTCGAAGATAATGAACTTTAGCGCGATAATGTCTAGTACCTTTAGTGATTCCACTTTCATTAGCTATAGTAATGGCTCCAGTATTGTCACAATATATATTTATGGGTTCTTCAATTGTGGGAACAATGTTCAACCTAGAAATGAATTTACGAATCCATACAGCCTCTTTTGATGCATCACAAGCAGCAATATACTGAGCTTCTGTAGATGAAGTAGCAAAGATACGTTGCTTTGTGCTTTTCCAATCAACAGCACCTCCATTTAGAACAAATACATATCCAGTCTGAGATTTTAAGTCGTCAGCATCTGTTAGATATCCAACATCAGTGTAGCGAGAAACCCTGAGCTCTTGTTCTTCCTTTCCTCCATAAATCAGAAACATATCCTTAGTATTGCGTAAATACTTAAGAATATTTTTCACAGCAGTCCAGTGAAGTTCACCTGGATTATGTTGAAATCGGCTTGTCACATTCTGTGCGAACGCAACATCAGGACGAGTACATCTCACAGCATACATAATAGAACCTATAGTAGAAGCGTAAGGAACTCTTTGCATTCGCTCTTTCTGAGCAGGTGTTTCAGCACCTTGTGACTTACTCAACTTAGGCTCTTCTTGTATTGGGATAGCGCCACGTTTGGAGTTCTCCATACAAAATCTCTTCAAGATTTTCTCAATGTAAGCACTTTGACATAAACCAATTAATCATTTAGATCTGTCTCGATAGATCTTGATTCCAAGAATATATGCAGCTTCTCCTAAATCTTTCATGACGAAACATCTTCCAAGATAGGATTTTACATCTTGTAACATTGGAATATTGTTTCCCATAAGCAATATGTCATCAACATATAGAATTAGGAAAGTGACATAACTCCCACTAGCTTTATGATATACACATGGCTCATCTTGATTTTGAGAAAATCCAAATTTCTTAATCTCATCATCAAAACGTTTATTCCATTGCCTCGATGCTTGCTTAAGTCCATAAATGGAACGCTTGAGCTTGCATACACGGTTAGGATATTTAGGATAAAAAAAACCCTCAGGTTGCTCCATATAGACCTCTTCGTAAAGATGTCCATTGAGGAAGGCGGTTTTGACGTCCATTTGCCATATCTCAAAGACATAGTACGCCGCTATAGCTATGAGAATCCTTATAGCTCTAATGTCTACTACATGAGAAAAGGTTTATTTATAATCAATCCTGTAAGTTTGAGTAAAGCCCTTTGCTACGAGACGAGCTTTAAAGGTGTATACCTTACCATCCATGTCAGTTTTCTTCTTGAAGAGCCACTTGTTGCCAACTGTCTTGCAGTTAGGAGGAAGCTCAACTAAAACCCAGACATCGTTGTCTTTCATGGATTGCATTTACACATTCATTGCATCAAGCCATTTATTGGATTCAGGATCCAGCAATGCAGCTTTATAGTTATTGGGTTCACCAAGATCCCCTAACTCATGTTCCTCAGCGTCAATGTATAAACACATACGATCAGGAGCACGGCGTGTCCTAGTGGACTTTCAAATGGGAACAATATCACTTTGAGGTCCTTCAATTTTGATCCTCCTCATCATGATAAATGCTAGTGTCTAAAGAAGGTTGATAACATCAAATAGTCCTAAATATTAAGTGTCAATTTCCCCTGATAATGCTCGTTATTTATATCATTTATATGGATTTACGCTTGTTTTCCACTTTCAAGTAAATTACGAGCATTGGAGCTAAAGAGACGCGGTAATGGAAACATTACTAAAGATTCATCACAGTATGCTTATTTTGAAGAAGTTACGGCGTAACTCATCTCTCACATTACGCCGTAACTATTGCGTGACCCATAAGTCCAACTTATCAAGAGGTTACGGCGTAACTCTTCCCAAAGGTTACGACGTAACTCCATTAGGTCAAAAGAGGTTCCACGCCGCTGATACTTACGCCGTAACTACTGCATCACTTACGACGTAACCGAGTTTATCGAAGACTATGGCATAACCACTTATAAGGTTACACCGTAACTAGCAGATCTAGTGCATTTACGGATAAATAGAAGGTTACGGCGTAACTCCTATATTGGTTACGCCGTAACCCAGACCTGGCCTATAAATACCCCACGAATTCCAGCATTTCAAAGCATCCTATTCCACACACAATACTCTGAGAACGTGGGAAAAAGCTCAAGGCAGGTCTAGGGAAGCATACGGAGCTGTTTCCGAGGGAGAAGTCACACCATTATGATAAGCTTTAGCATTTATTATTTCTTTTACTTTCAATTCATGTATTTCGTACCTTTGAATATTGAATTGATTTGCATGATTAATATGAGCGGCTAAGCACCCTTTAGTGCTAGCCTAGTTATGATTCCTTAATTGTTTTGTTTGCGTTTACCTTTACTTCCGTACAATTATTTCTAAGTGTATGCATGCATAGTTCTTTGGTAGTCACCCTTGGTTCGGTAGTTTTGAATGGCGATAGAGGCCAATTGCCTAGGAGATATGACCAACTGACCCTAGGTGAGCGGACTGAGACGGGAAGGGTAAGATATGACCAATTGACGACCCTTTCTACTTGTGCGATTTGACCAACTGATCACCTATCGTTTGGATGAACTTAAGAATTGGGGGGTGTAGTGTCTAAGTTCCTAACGGCCGGGCACTCACTATTTAGAATATAGCATGTAGCAGTACTTAATGACTCGGCTTAGGGGACCAGGAACAACAGGACTTATGATGGTGCGCCTGATTTCTCTTGTGGTGGCATCTTTGCTGATAGGTTAAGGCGAATTGACCAAATGCTGTCCTCTCGAATTTCACCCCACCTGAAGAAATTGGAAGTAGGTAGAAGTAGACATAACTAGCTAGGAGGATTAACTAGGTTAGCACCACTATTCCTCTATTGATTTCCCTTCACACATTTATTTGTTTTTATTTTATATTCTGCATTAGTAGTTTAATTAATTAAATACCTATCAAAACCATTAATATTATGTGACAATTAGACTTAGTAATTATCCGACACACATACCTCTTGGGACGACCTCGGCTTTACCATTTACTATACTACACACGACCGGGTACACTGCCTGTTAGTGCATTAGGGTAGACCATAGGTATAGCGAGACACTATGAATATTAAGACCTGGTCAGTAAAACCTGCATCAAGTTTTTGGCGCCGCTGCCGGGGAGCTATATTAGGATTATTATTGAGTCTTTTATTTCATTTTTAAACTTTTCTCACGATCATATTTCAAGTTTTCAGGTACCATGGAAGTTGTTAACTTCGATAACCTCACTCTTGAGGAATACTTGGCGTTGACTAGAGCAGATCAAGGGCCGGGTCTCGTAAGACCGACAATCAGAGCGGATGTTCGTTTCGAGATTAAAGACCAATTTATGAGGGAGCTTCGCGCTAACCCTTTTTCAGGAAACAGGGACGAAGATGCATATGAGCACGTTGAAAATGTCCTATACATCGCTAGCCTTTTCAACATTCCGGGCGTGTCTCATGATGTTGTTATGCTCAGGGTCTTCCCAATGACTCTTACTGGAGCAGCCAGAAGATGGATCGAAAGATTGCCCGTCGGGGCAGTTAATACTTGGGCGCTACTAAAGAAACACTTTATTCAAAGATATTGCCCGCCATCAAAGATTTCTAATCAACTCTTGGAGATCCATAATTTCAAACAAGAAGACGACGAAACTCTGTATCAAGCTTGGGACAGATACAACGATCTTCTTTTTAAGTGTCCTACCAATGATCTAAATAACCATCAGAAGGTCAATATTTTCTACAAAGGAATAAATGTAACTACAAGACAGATGCTGGACTATCAAGGACCTATCCCGAACATGACTCCTACTACTGCAATTGAAGCCATTAAAAAAATGGCGGACCATTCTCAAAAATTGCACGACGGTGGAAGTAAAAGAAACCAAGGCGGAAGTTTCGACGGAATTGCAGCAATCGCTAGTAAAATTGAAAGTCTCAGTCGAGATATGCTGAAGGTCAGAGAAACCGTTCATGCCATCCAAGTGGGTTGTGAAAGCTGTGGAGGAGGACATCTTACGAAGAATTGTCCTCATATGGACGAAGAGGGTATTGAAGAGGCTAAGTATGGAGAAAATCGACCATTTTACGGTGATAATCGAAATAGTAATGGTTATCGTGGAAATTACAACCGTGGGCCTTATGGAGAAAGAAAGCCCAGTCTTGAAGAAACAATTAATAAATTTCTGGAAAATTCAGCCCAAAGACAAAAGGAGCAAGATGAGTGGTTGAAGGAATTCCAGGAAAACACTGATAGAAACATTTCCAAACACGACTCAACTCTGAAAAACCTTGAATCCATGGTGATAAAGCTCAGTGAAAAAGTAAGGAGAAATAACAATAAACCTGATGGATCTAAACCAACTATGGAATGTAAGGTAATTTTCTCGGATGATAACTCGAAGGTTCAGGCCAGTGATACGGGTTTAAGGGACGATTTCGTCAACAGATCTGAGTTACGCCGTAACATGCCTAATGAGTTACGGCGTAACCTCGTGTTTGACAGCGACAACGGGGTTGTGAAGAATACTGAGGAAAGTGACTCTAATGAATTACACCGTAACCAAGAATCTCAGTTACGGCATAACTGGGATACATGGGCAGAAAAATTCCTTGACATGGACGAGTCAGAAAAACTCGAGGAACTCTCCCTTGAAGATGAAGAAGAGCCACTTATCACTCACTGGTGTACTCCTGTCGTCATTACTGATGAAGAAACCACAAGGGCATGGCCTACATGCAGCCCCTTCCACGAGTATTGCAATGGAGGAGACAATGAAAGAAAGGAAGAATGGACATGCCCTAATGAGCGTGAAAGACATAGTATTAAATTCGGTAATTTGGCCTTTAAAGATTGGTACGCAATTCAATTTGGGGATGCCAAGATCAATCTAAATCTTCTTATGAAGCTAAAAATTGATTACGCATAGCACATTCAGAAGGAAGAAACTAATAAAGATATACTCTGCACGGATGAGCATTTAAGTGAAACTGACAACAAGGAACTACGCAGTCACTGGTGCGAAAAAGTAAAATCTCCTGGGGAAATTTTCTGGGCGTCATGCAACCCGTATGACGATATGTGTAATGGTGGAAGCAACTCTGGAAGATTAGGAAAAGATGAATTCTTTTGGTCCTCAACCAATTATGAGGAGAGAACGAGTTTACCTGGGATGGACAACCAGGGGTTTGATAGTTGGGTAAAAATTAAGTATGGGCATGTGGACACATTAACAAAAGATAAGATTTGGAAGGAATACATGGATCAAGAAAATTCAAACGACAAAAGTCTCAAGAACACGAGTAAAATAACAATTGACGATGACATAGAGCGGGTGAGTAATGATAAAGAAGAATGCAAGCGCGTACTAGTGGAGAATTTGCTCGATGAAGAATGGTTTAAGGGCACTGCTTCTGATGACGATGATATCGAGGGGATGCTAGATTACCTTGAGTTGCAAGGAAATGAGGAGTTCACTGATCCCGATGACGAAGCTTACGAACAAAGGAGGTGCAAACTCCTGGGGATACCCTACAAAAGACCACCTCCAATTATAGTCGAAAAATACGAATTCACTCGCTACCACCTAGGTCCGGAAGAGAAATTTTGTAAAGTCCAAAAAATCAAAACCATTGAATACCTCCGAACTGCCTCAAATGTTGCATGGATGAGACATAATTTGATGAAGGATATTGAAAAAGTAGGGCAAGCTCAGAGGCCCCCATAGGAGCCCCGCAGCTCTGAGTCTAACTTAAAGACTCGTAAATAAAGAAAAGTGCTCTTACGGGAGACAACCCAAATTACCCCTTTCTTTTGTTTCTATTTCCTTTCTGTTGGGTTTTGTGTTTTCTAACCATTTTTACAGGAGACAAAGAAGTAATTACTGCTGCAGTTGCTGATCTGAACAGAGTTACGGCGTAACTCATCTTGGTGATTACGCCGTAACCAACATTTTAGCAGCAGAATTATTGACGCATTACCAATTACGGTTTAATACCATCTCAGTGGTTACGCCGTAACTATTCGCTTCACAGCTCATACCAGGTTTTGCCAGTTACGGCGTAACTCTCTTATAGGAGTTACGACGTAACTCTCCTCTGCTTTAATTCTTTCATTTTAAAATACAGTAACCTTGTATTAGTTTTTAAATGAACTTTGTGGGTATGTTCCCTGTAAACCCTCACGAGACTTCACTCGTCCACTTGGGACACCAAGCGGTTTAAAAGGCTTGTTGCATTCGCTAAATGCAACCGTGATTCCTACGAAAGTGAGTTAGGTTTGTTTTTCATTTTATTATTTTTTTCTTTTAGAATTATGCTTGTCGGTAGTGTAATTTCAGGGATTGAAGTTTGTTTATGACGCTTAAACGAAGGCACGGTTCTTTCTCGTGGGCCTTCTTCTTTTTGGAGCAAATTTCAGGGAAGTTCTCGCTCTAATTCTACCTTTCTCTTAACCTTTATTTTAATGCCTAGTACAAAAGGGACTTTGTACAATTCAAGTGGGGGGGGGGGGGGGGGGGGGGGGGGGGCGGGAGTAGAATTATCTCTTGAACTTTATTTCGCCCTCATTTTTCTAGTTTATTTTGAAAAATTTTGACATGTTTTTCCGAACCTAACTAGATTAGACCTTAGCCGAGCACATAAAACCCTTGACATTTCATGGTGAGATTAGCCTTATCCGTTTCCAATATTTTACCTCAAATCCACCATATTATGAGTGTGCCGGTAGCTTGTAAACTTTAGAACTTGGCCTTTGCATCATTTCGAGACCATAGACAAGGTATGTTGAGTTAGCTCGATGCATTTGGACTTTTCAGTTTTAGAAGGCAGTATTATAGGATTATCACCCAAACAGCCTACCATTGTGAGTCTATCGATTAGTCACCTCGACTTTTCGACCCCCATGTGAAACCCTTTTGTTGCACTCCCCTTTAGTGCAAGATACCCCTAGATACACCCTTCTGAGCCATTACTTTCATTTTGTCAACCCAATATATTGTTTCGTTACACCCTTACACCTTAGCCTACCCTGTAGTCTTTATTTGTAATTGGGAAGTCATCATTTGCCTAAGTTCAAGGTTCGAGTGGAAAAGGTTTGGAAATCACGCTTTCATCGACAACAATTATGAAGATCATTGAAGACCCCCCGAATTCCCATTGTTCATCTCAAGTGGGGGGATGTTATGTTATTATGTTATGTTAAAAAAAAATATATATCTATATATAGTTGATTGAGTTATTGTAAAGTGCGATGTTATAAGCACTATAGTATGAGCTTTATTGTTTAGTATCGAGGAGGCCACCTCGGTCACATTAGAAGATTGGAGTTGGATTTATACCAACTGAAGAAGAAAAGGTAGTGTGCCCATCACGACATCCTCTAATGACACATCTACCTTGCATTTCATGATCCGGTCTCTAGACTTCTAAGCTTGAACTTTGGGCGGACGGTACGTGGTGATGACTTAGTTATAGATATAGACTACCTGCTTGTTTTTCATTTTACACCAATTATATATCCCATGTCTTATCCTACCCTTTAGTCATGAAGCGTGTCTAGGTGATGCAGCGAGTAATATTTGGTGTCTTGGCCATGGATTGGGTCATGTATCATTGATTTTGTCCACTTCGCCGTGACATGTTAGTAATGACGAGTCACCCCTTAACCTTTGTCGTGTCTACCCATATTGCCTTCGAGAATTGTTTAGCCCTTAACTCTAGTGGTGGATATTTGTGTAACCGCCAAGCTTATGATAGAATACATGCTATGACTGTGCGATTGAGTGATCACCCCGAAATTGACACTTAGAATAGTTGAGAGATTTGAGTGTTTGTTCCCCTTTCGTGAGGTGTTCGACTTTGTTTTATTCTAGCATAAGAGATTTTTAAACTCATATTTTCCAGGTTTTGGGAGATATCTTTTTAGGAATCTATCTAATAAGGTCTACTTGAGGGCAAGTAGAGTTCAAGTGGGGGGATATTTGATAACATCAAATAGTCCTGAATATTAAGTGTCAATTTCCCCCGATAATGCTCGTTATTTATATCATTTATATGGATTTACGCTTGTTTTCTACTTTCAGGTAAATTACGAGCATTGGAGCTAAAGAGACGCGAAAATGGAAACATTACTAAAGATTCATCACATTATGCTTATTTTAAAGAAGTTACGGCGTAACTCATCTCTCACATTACGCCGTAACTATTGCGTGACCCAGAAGTCCAACTTATCAAGAGGTTACGGCGTAACTCTTCCCAAAGGTTACGACGTAACTCCATTAGGTCAAAAGAGGTTCCACGCCGCTGATACTTACGCCGTAACTACTGCATCACTTACGACGTAACCAAGTTTATCGAAGACTACGACGTAACCACTTATAAGGTTACGCCGTAACTAGCAGATCTAGTGCATTTACGGAGAAATAGAAGGTTACGTCGTAACTCCTATATTGGTTACGCCGTAACCCAGACCTGGCCTATAAATACCCCATGAATTCCAGCATTTCAAAGCATCCCATTCCATACACAACACTCTGAGAACGTGGGAAAAAGCTCAAGGCAGGTCTAGGGAAGCATACGGAGCTGTTTCCAAGGGAGAAGTCACACCATTACGATAAGCTTTAGCGTTTATTATTTCTTTTACTTTCAATTCATGTATTTCGTACCTTTGAATATTGAATTGATTTGCATGATTAATATGAGCGGCTAAGCACCCTTTGGTGCTAGCCTAGTTATGATTCCTTAATTGTTTTGTTTGCGTTTACCTTTACTTCCGTACAATTATTTCTAAGTGTATGCATGCATAGTTCTTTGGTAGTCACCCTTGGTTCGGTAGTTTTGAATGGCGATAGAGGCCAATTGCCTAGGAGATATGACCAACTGAGGTGAGCGGACTGAGACGGGAAGGGTAAGATCTGACCAACTGACGACCCTTTCTACTTGTGCGATTTGACCAACTGATCACCTATCGTTTGGATGAACTTAAGAATTGGGGGTGTAGTGTCTAAGTTCCTAACGGCCGGGCACTCACTATTTAGAATCTAGCATGTAGCGGTACTTAATGACTCGGCTTAGGGGACCAGGAACAACAGGACTTATGACGGTGCGCCTGATTTCTCCTGTGGTGGCATCTTTGCTGATAGGTTAGGGCGAATTGACCAAATGTTGTCCTCTCGAATTTGACCCCACCTGAAGTAATTGGAAGTAGGTAGACGTAGACATAACTAGCTAGGAGGACTAACTAGGTTAGCACCACTATTCCTCTATTGATTTCCCTTCATACATTTATTTGCTTTTATTTTATATTCTGCATTAGTAGTTTAATTAATTAAATACCTATCAAAACCATTAATATTCTGTGACAATTAGACTTAGTAATTATCTGACACATATAGCTCTTGGGACAACCTCGGCTTTACCATTTACTACACTACACACGACCGGGTACACTGCCCGTTAGTGCATTAGGGTAGACCATAGGTATAGCAAGACACTATAAATATTAAGACCTGGTCAGTAAAACCTGCATCAAAGGATTTATATCTTCATCTTGAATTATTTCAAGATCTTCTAAACTCCCACTTGCTTCAAGATCCATAAGATCATTCTCAAAGAACTCAGCATTTCGAGCAACAATAACTTTGTTCTCAGATGGAAGATAGAAAGAATATCCCATAGTTTCCTCAGGGTATCCTGCAAAGATACACTTAACAACTCTAAGTTCAAGTTTGGTAAGTGTATCACGCTTAACAAGAGCCTCACAACCCCAGACTTTTAAGTAAGACAGCTGAGGGGCTTGCCCATGCCATACTTTGTATGGTGTCTTTTTCAACCTTCTTAGTTAGAACCATATTGAGAATGCGTGCAGCAGACTCAAGGGCATAATCCCAAAAGGAATTTGGAAGAGTAGTTTGTTTCATCATAGAACGCACCATGTCAAGCAGGGTTTGATTTCTGCTCTCAGATACACCATTGTGTTGTGGAGTATAAGGAGGAGTTCGATGGGCAATAATCCCATGCTTCTTCAGATGATCCAAAAACTCTTGACTCATATATTCACCTCCACGATCATAACGTAGTGATTTTTTGGTCTTACTGAGTTGATTTTCTACTTCCTTTTGAAACACCTTAAATGTTTCAAACACTTCATGTTTATGTTTCAGCAAGTAGACATAACCATACCGACTCTAATCGTCAGTGAAAGTCACGAAGTAATTTGCTCCTTGTCTTGATGTGATTCTAAATGGGCCACATACATCTGAGTGTATAAGTCCAAGTAGATCTTTAGCCCTTTCCACTTGATGTGAATAAGGTTTTCTTGCCATCTTACCAGACATACAAGCAACACACTTTTCAAGTGACTTAATGTCAGATGAGTTGAGAAGTCCATCGTGTTGCAACTTCTCCATGCATTTCTGGTAATGTGTCCAAGACGACCATGCCACAAGAGAGCAGAGTCCAAGTTAGACTTGGCTCTTTTATTGCTAACAGCAAACATAGAACATTCATTTGTATTCGAACAAGACATATCAATTTCATAAATACCATTACGAGGAATAGCAGTAAAATAAACAACGCTATTCTTAGAAACTGAAATAGCATTATTCGATTCAAAGCGGTTAATAAAACCATCGTCATACAAACGAGAAACTGAAATAATCCCTCTAGTAATAGAAGGAGCATAGTGACAATCATTTAAGACAATAACTAATCCACTAGGGAGACATAAATGAAAAACTCCAATTGCTTCAACCCCTGCCCATTGACCATTGCCCACGTACATACTTAAAGCTCCTGGTTTCAGCTTCCTACTTCCTTTGAGACCGTGAGTAGTATTACAGATGTGAGTACCACAACCAATTTCATATACTAAGGATGATTTAGGGAAAGATTAGAGCTCTATAGTGAAAATACCTGAAGAACTAGCTGCAAGAGATTTCTTCTTTTTCATTAACTCGGTGAGATACTGGGACAATTCCTTCTCCAATGTCCTGTCTCACCACACTGGTGACAAGTAGCGTCCTTCGTTGGATTATCCTTCTTGGGTGGTGGAGGAATCTTGGGTTTGGATTTGGAAGAAGAAGCATTGTATGGCTTATACTCAGTAGCATAACCAAACTTGATGTTTCCATTTCCATGATTCCCCTTAGCAGCCTTAAACGATTTATTCTTTTTGTGGTTTTTCTAGACCTTACCACCACCCCACGTACATAATGTAGTGCAGGTGCAACATCTTTCTTTGGAAACATCTGCTCATGTTGCTTAAGCATAGCATGTAGTTCATTCACAGTCTTCCCCATGCTGTGCATATTAAAGTTCTGCACAAACGTAATGTACTCTTTAGAAAGACCGATTAGGATCAAACTAACTCCATAGTTCAGATTAATTGGGTGACCAAGACGTTCCAAGTTGTCAAAGTAGCTCTTCATCTTTAGAACATATGAGCTAACCAATTGACCCTCTTCCTGCTTGCAAGCGTGAAATTCACGTGCAGTTTGTAGAAGCTCTTGCTCTGCCTGTTAGGAGAACATATACTTCAATTCCTGAACCATGTCATAAGCACCAAGATGAGTTAGATTTCATTGGATATCTAACTCCATGGTCATGAGCATGAAGGTAGCTATATCCCTGAGCCTTTGACCCAAGCAGTGTGAGCTGCAAGGGCCTCAGCAAGGATAGGGTGGCCAGGAGTAGCAACAGGTGCTGTAGGTATAGGATGCTCCAAATAAGTTTCCTTATCTTCAGCTGATAGTATAATGCGAAGCTGGCGATACCAATCAATGAAGTTAGGTCGAGTGAGTTTTTGTTTCTCAAAGAAACTCCTGAGTACCGAACTGTTTCTGACTGAAGTAGTCATCTACAATTTTGAAAAGTTCAAATAATTAGTATTTTCGATAATTACATTCTTAAAAGAATTAACTACCCAATTAACTACTAATAAGACTAAGATCCATCTTGCACTCCCACTTAATTACCAGAGGTCTGACCAGTGCGTAAAAAAATAGGACAAGAGGTAAGCGACGAGCGTTAATTGCATAACGCAACTCTTAGACTTTATGAGACTGTTTAAGGCATCAATATCAAGTAATACTGTCAAAAGCATGTTTAGTTCTCTTCTTATGCCTCGGGTTCAAGGTCTGACCAAGCCAACTCGAAATAAGTCGACCAAGTATGAACGTGTAAAAATAACCAGAGGTCTGACCAAAGCGAAATAATTACCATGGGTTGGAAAGGCCCTTAGGTCTGACCAGAGAAGTCAATCCAAATGCACGTATTCATAGTTGGATGGCATAGACTTAAAATTAACAAATAGGTATGCACATATAAATGTGGTAAAAGTCGTGTACGAAGAAGCATGTAAAACAACTTTGTAACACTAATTTTAAAAACTTTTGGTAATGACACTGTAGTGATCATCATGGTTCACGGTAGCTCCAATCGAACGCACAGGGAGGCAGAGGACCAGGTAAGCGCTGAAGCAATAACCTAGACATCCTTTCGGTGTGACTATGCGCACCTCTTTAAACCCTCTTTTGAGTTTGTTCTAGTGGGTGAGCCGTACATCCGAAGTGTCCATAGCGTCTAGTTTTTAAATCTTGAAAACGTGTTTCATTATAATAGGTCACTTTATTTAACAAAAACGATTTTCCACTAATCAAATAGCAGGTCACAATGAGCATGATATTTAGACGTGTAAATAAAGACCAAAATTAATGTTATGGTTACGATATTTATTATTCCATATTGCATACAATTAGGTGTCAAAGCAAGTAATAATGCACATATAGGAGTCACAAACATATAAGCATAAACATCAATATAAAACACAATTGTTCCGAGTCTTCCCCAAACGGAGAACCATAAGACCGTCACTAGGTACGAAACCTAGAATGCCCCATACATCACTTAAAAGCAATTGAGTGGGTCTTGTAGCCGGAAAACACATAAAAAGCATGGCAATCTTAATTAGCAGGTAATTACGTAATTTTATGTATTTATATAAACAATATGTAATTCTAGTTATCAATATAATTCTAACTAACAAGTAATTCTAATTAACAAATTTAATTCTAATTGACAAATTAATTCTAATTATCAATATAATTTAATTTGTGTGTGACTAGTTATTTTTTATTAATAATTGACAAGTATTGCATATATTTGTCAAAATAAAAATAAAACGAACAACTAATTAGTTTCATGCAGCCTTTTAAACATGTTTATTAATAAGAAACGTGTAACCCATAATCGCAAAAAGGAGTTGACTCGTGATGCCACTGTTGCGATTTAAGAACTACGATAACCAATTAACGCATACGAGTACGCAACGGATATGGATCTAGTAATCGCAATTAGGTTAACACGTGTTAATAAACAATAATTGAATAAAATGTAATATAGGAAACTAACCTTTCGTGGCAATTGAACTTAAAGTAACGAACAGGAAAACCAAACGAAACCCCAAGTATCTAACGTAGATACCTCTATGAGTATCACACACAACACGATAACCGTATACGTTCGATAAAGAGCTAGTCGAGAACGTACCCAATCAACCTTTAACACCACTTGAATATTACACGAACAAGAAAACCTCTAAGAACTTGTCTACTTCCTGTCCGAGAACAAAAACAGTCAAACGGACTGTTTTTTCTTTACCCGATATCGGACAAAGAGGTGTCCGATATCCTATGTATTCTGTCCGACCAGAAACTCAGAAACAAAGAACCTCCAATTTATCTAAACACTTGAATCAAAACAAGTTTAGGATTAATCAAAACCAAAACCCTAATTGACTTAGTAAACAAGTCGAATTAGAGTTTGAGCTAGGGAAAAAACTAGATTGGTTTAGGGATAGTTTAGGTCTAAGATTATGCGTACATGTGATGGTTAAGGGTTGTGTTTATATAGCAAAAACAACCGACATATGTTTGAGCCTAAGACTTGATCGACAAGTCAAAAACCCAACCAAACCCTTTCACTCTTTGCTCTCTTGCCCGATCAGTGAAAACCAAGGCCCAATCTTGTTCACTTTCGACCCATGTTCAATCCAAAAAAACCCATGGAATATATAGTGGATTGGGTCAAGCAGCATGCATAATACGGGTATATAAATTCAAGTATTTAAATACGTTCGGCACGTACACTCGTGTTTATCGTGTGTGCGCCCATAGGCTCACACACTTTTAGTGTTTTGTAGTGTTTACAACTCCCACAAACCAACAACCGATACTTATCATTTTAAAAACTTGAAAGCCTATAACCGTATATCATTTCAAAAAAGTAAAACTTGCCTTTCAAGTTGTAATTGTGTATATCATTTATTATGATTAATACGTTACTCAAATTTAACCATTTTTAAGTTTAAGGAAAATATTATGCATGCTTTATAAGTAGTAGAGATATGCATCTATAATCTCGTTCTGACAAGATTAGGTATTGTTGTTGTTGTAGTGACGTGCATCCATACAACATCCATGTTGTCTTTTTTATCTTATCATGAAAAATGCATACAAATTAATGATAAAATGGAAACATTCAAACCAAATGTGGGTGGTCAAGTTAACAATCAAGCTTTGTTTCAAAACCAAAAAATGTGCCACTCTAGAACCAACCATCAGTAGTTTCGATCATGTATTTTTATGGTGAACAATTATATACCCCCCCCCCCCAAACCAAGTATGAAAGTGAAAGATTGAGAGGTGGTATTGCTTGATCATGGTCGTGAAAGTGACGAGGTTAATTGAGTAATGGTAATGTGAATTCGTGTTTAGACTATACATTGTTAGCACATTCCATATGCATATAAATCTGTTACTCCGAGTAATTTTGATTAATCAAAATGTTGATAATGCTTGTTTTTACCTCGCATTAGCTAATTGTTTGCAATCTGTTATAATTATCTTTGCTTGAATCTATATTCACACAATTAGAAGTGTGATTTGTGGATTAAAAACTAACCACATCATTCTTATGTCCTGCAAACAATGAAGAGATCAGCTAAATTGTAAACTACCTAAAAAAACTCAAATCACAGCCATTGCGTACTATTTGTAGTATTTATTTTACAGTGATAATTTCCAAAAAAAAATGAATTTTGTTGGAAATAATTACCTTTACAGTCATTACCTTGGTTGTGATTTGTGAACTCCACTCATACTTTCGGCTAATGTTACCGCCCCTATTTCATATATGTTATTACAAATAAATAAACTTTTGATTATTCATTAACCATTAGAGGTGGTAGAGTTGGTTAGAGCTTGAGTCTACTGAAAATGCTAGAGTCTTAAGTTTGAACCAAGCTTATTGTAAGTATAGTAGTCAGTCACCTGTTGGACACCATGGTCACATACAAAATGACGCGCGAGGGTCTATTCTGCACTCCCCTAGCAGCATTCGTCCATCTGAACATTGGGACAGTAACGAGAAAAATGGCCCACTCCTCCAAATTCATAGAGGGGGGGGGGGGATCAGACTAATCATCTAGCTCCATGCAAAGACCATCAGAATATAGTTGTGAAAAAAAACCAAGGTAATGCCAGAGATTATTAACAAGAAGGAACATGTTTGGGTTTGTAACAAGTAATGCCAAAGTGGGTTCATAGTTTCTTCAGCAATGTACATTTATGCTTTCATTATCTTAAAAAAATTTACTGTCTTGTAAATCTTTTGGGGTAGCTGGGATTTGCAATATATACCGACTAATATTAGTTCTCAACTTCTAATTGTTTCGTTAAGTGATTATGACTTTTATTTTATAGTTTAGGGTCAAGTAATCATATATGAATAAGCATGTGACAAGTTTTATTAGAAAAGTGATTATACAGACTAGACGTAAAAAATTATCAACCTTAATTTTTCAAATCATCATAATCACTTTCTAAAAACACATCCAAACACCCGTAAGTGCAAAATTTTAATTCTAATCAATAAAGTACTAATAACGCGTAACACGAATGATCAATAAGTTTAGCTCAAAACACGTGACTACAAAGCACCTATCAGTCAGCTTCAGAATCTTCATCAAGCAATGGTTCCTCCAAATCTCTTTTAACCGAATCACTATGAGAGAGCTCATCAACTTCAGCACCTTCATCAAGTAACGGGTCCTCCCTATCTCCGTTTTCAACCGAATCACTATTGGACAACTCAACAACTTCAGAACCTTCATCAAGTAACGCTTCCTCCATATATCCCTTTTCATCTGAATCACTAACAAACATCTCATCAACTTCAGAGCCTTCATCCACCCAATCTCCGCTTTCATCTGAATCACTATCAAACAACTCATCGACTTCAAAACCTTCATCCTCCCAATCTCTATTTTCATCTGAGGCATGTTGGTGATTTCGCATCACCGATATTATTTAAGTGTAATGGATTGACTTAGGTGACCAATGTGTAATCGTGATAAATGTTATTAAGTCGGGGGTTGTGCGGAGTGGACACTTGTATGACGTTATTAAGATTATCATTCGGGGGCGAAGCCCCAAATGACGGGGGTCCGGGGGCAGCGCCCCTGGTAGCAGGGTCCAAGGGGCGGCAGTCCCTGGCAGGGTCCAATATTTTTTTGGTATAAAGTGCTATGTTAAAAACGCACTAGAAAATAAAATTTTCGGTATTTGGTCCCATATTTTAACTGTTTCGGTTGTGTAGTAACTGTTATGGCAGTTACAACCGCTATGCAGTTTTTGGTCATATATTCTCATTCTGGTTCTGTTTCATAAGACACAAAAATAGATTCACGATTCTAAATCTGAGTTTTATCCGATTTGAGATTTCGGTAGAACCACCAAAATACTTCAATCTGAAAGTGTTTACACGACTCTCAGATTACTGTGATTAAATTTCCTAACAAAGATTGAAGTATTCTGTGATCATGACGAACGGAGAATCTGTGAAGGATATGACGAGCAAGTTCGATAAGTTGGCAAAGTTTGAAGGGCAAGAGTTTCGTCGCTGGAAAAAGAAGATACACTTTCTTCTTTCCACTCTGAAAGTTGTGTATGTTCTGAGTACTCCCAGTCCGGAATGGGATGAGAATGAAACTTTGGATACGACCAGGAAGAGGATGAAGTGGGAGAATGACGACTACATATGCCGTGGTCACATTCTGAATGGTATGTCTGATTCCATATTTGACATCTATCAAAACGCTGAATCTGCAAAGGCACTGTGGGAGTCCCTAGAATCCAAATACATGGCAGAAGATGCTTCTGAAAAGATGTTTCTTGTGAGTAATTTTATGAATTACAAGATGGCTGATACCAGGCCTGTCATGGAACAATATCATGAGATGTTGAGGATTCTGGGACAGTATACCCAACATAAGTTGATGATGGATGAAGCCATCTCGGTTGCAGTTATCATTGATAAACTGCCTCCTTCCTGGAGAGAATTCAAACATGGTTTGAAACATAAAAAGGAAGAGTTAAATTTGGTTCAACTCGGTAGTCATCTACGAATTGAGGAAGGATTACGAAATCAGGAACTTGATAATAATCCTAAAGGAAAGAACCAAATTGGATCTTCTTCTGTTAACATGGTTGAAGGAGATGGAGTCAAAAATTCTAACAACAATTTTAACGACAACAAGAACAAAAGAAAGTTCAAAGGTGGTGATGATAAATTTGCCAATAAAAAGGGTACTTTGACTTGTTGGAAATGTAACAAGCCTGGTCATATGAAGAAGGATTGTCACTCTAAAAAGGGCAATAATGGCGCTGGTCTAAGTGTGTCTAAGGATCCTGAAAAGCAACAAGGTTATAATTCTGATTTTGTACAGAATTTTGATAATGTTTTACATTATGTTTCTGTAATTTCTGATGCATTTTATATTCAGGATGATGAAGTTTCTTGGTGGGTTGATTCGGGTGCGACGTGTCATGTTTGCAATGATCTTTCGTTGGTTTCAAGTATGTAATCCGATTGAAGATGGCTCATGTGTAAAGATGGGAAACGTTGCAACCGAACCAATCAAAGGAATAGGGCGTGTTTTATTAACTTTCACTTCTGGAAAAACTTTATGTTTAGATAATGTATTGTATGTACTCGGGATTCGAAAAAATCTTGTTTCTGAAATTGTGTTGAATAAGTTTGGCTACAAACAAGTGTTGGAAAGTGACAAGTATATCTTGTCAAGACATGGTTCATTTGTTGGATTTGGTTATGTATGTAATGGAATGATTAGATTAAATTTGAATTATCATTTGTTTAATGATTCTGCTTGTATGGTTACTTCTAGTCGTAGCAATAGTTTAAGCATATCTGAATTATGGCATGCTAGACTAGGACATGTTCATTACAAAAGAATGAAAGATATGTCTAGAATGAGTTTAGTAACTGCTTTTGATATGACACTAGAAAGTTGCAAGACTTGTATGTTAACAAAGATCACTAGACATCCTTTTAAGAGTGTTAACCGGGAAAGCAAAGTATTAGATCTCATACATAGTGATTTATGTGATTTTCATGCCAATCCTTCACTAGGACATAATAAGTATGTCATTACTTTTATTGATGATGCATCTAGATGTTGTTATGTCTATCTACTGCATGCTAAACATGAAGCTCTAGATGAATTTAAAATTTATAAACAAGAAGTAGAACTTCAAAGACAAGATTTGATAAAAGTATTGCATACTGATAGAGGTGGTGAGTATTATGATCCAGTTTATTTTCAATCCACTGGAATAATACATCAAACCATGACTCCTTACACGCCACAACAGAATGGTATGGATGAAAGGAAGAATAGGTCTTTAAAGGAAATGGTGAATTCCATGTTATCCTATTCTGGACTGAGTGAAGGGTTTTGGGGTGAGGCTATGTTGACAGCCTGTTATATTCTGAATAGAACTCCAAACAAGAATAGTAAACAAACCCCTTATGAAATTTGGACCAAGAAGGTACCACATTTGACTTATTTGAGGGTTTGGGGCTATAGAACAGTTGTAAGACTAACTGAACCCAAAATGAAAAATCTGGGTGAGAAAGGTATAGATTGTATCTTCATTGGGTATGCTGAGCATTCCAAGTGTTATAGGTTTTTTGTTATAGAACCTAATGATTATGTGTCGGTGAACTCTATAATAGAGTCAAGAGATGCAATATTTGATGAAGAACAGTTTACGTCTATACCTAGACCAAGAGGTATGATTCAGCCATCTTCGAGTAAGATAGTTGAAGATGATGTTGAAGGTACTGATGATGTACCTGGTCCATCTGTTCCTAGGAAAAGCACTAGGACAAGAAAAGCTAAGTCTTTTGGGGTCTGATTTTCAACTTTATTTAGTTGAAGGAACAAGAGATACGACTTTATCTCAACGTAAATATTGCCTCGTTATTGAGGAGGATCCAAGGACTTTGAGTGAAGCAATAGCTTATAGGGATGTTGCTTTCTGGAAAGAAGCAATTCAAAGTGAGATTGATTCCATCATGCAGAATGATACTTGGGAAGTCACTGATTTGCCTCCTGATGCAAAGCATTAGGAAGTAAATGGATCCTTAAAAGGAAGATGAAAGTGGATGGAAGCATAGACAAATAAAAAGCCAGATTGGTTATCCAAGGCTTTAGACAAAAGGAGAGAATTAACTTCTTTGATACTTATGCTCCTGTTGCTAGAATTTCCACTATTAGATTGTTGTTAGCTCTTGCAGCTATACATGATCTAGTTATTCACCAAATGGATGTGAAAACTGCATTCTTAAATGGTGATTTGGATGAGGAAATTTACATGAAGCAACCTGAAGGTTTTGTGATGTCTGGACATGAAAACAAGGTATGTAAATTGAAGAAATCATTGTATGGTCTGAAACAAGCACCAAAACAATGGCATCAAAAGTTTGATGATGTGGTATTGTCTAATGGTTTTTCTTTAAACCAAGCTGACAAGTGTGTGTATAGTAAATTTGATGCTTCTGGTAAAGGAGTCATAATTTGCTTGTATGTGGATGACATGTTGATCTTTGGTACTGACCAAGATCAAGTTGATAAGACAAAAGAATTTTTGTCATCTAATTTTGATATGAAAGATCTAGGGGAGGCTGAGGTGATTCTTGGTATTAGAATCAAAAGAGGAAACAATGTTATATCTATTTCTCAATCACACTATATTGAGAAGATACTGACAAAGTTTAACTTTGCTAATTGTTCTCCTGTTTATACTCCTGTAAATCCTACTGTGAAGTTTCGACCTAATAAAGGAACTCTAGTGTCTCAGCTAGAATACTCTAGAGCTATTGGATGTTTTATGTATGCCATGATTAGCACTAGACCATATATAGATTTTTCTATAGGAAAGCTCAGTAGGTACACTAGCAATCCTAGTGCTCTACATTGGCAAGCTCTGGGTCGAGTATTTCAGTATTTGAAAGGAACCATGGATTATGGTTTGACTTATAGTGGTTATCCTTCTGTTTTAGAAGGTTATTCCGATGCCAGTTGGATTAATAACATGGAGGATCACTCATCTACGAGTGGTTGGGTATTCCTTCTTGGAGGAGGTGCTATTTCTTGGGCTTCAACGAAACAGACTTGTATTACAAACTCAACTATGGAGTCTGAATTTGTTGCTTTAGCTGCAGCTGGTAATGAAGCTGAGTGGCTGAGGAATTTGATTTATGAAATTACTTTGTGGCCAAAACCGATATCTACCATTTCTATCAGATGTGATAGTGCTGCTACCTTGGCTAGGGCTTATAGTCAAGTGTACAATGGCAAGTCTAGACACTTAGGTGTTAGATATAGCATGATTCGTGAGCTTATCATGAATGGTGTGATATCTGTGGAGTTTGTAAGAACTCAACTGAATTTAGCTGACCATTTAACCAAAGGGTTAGCAAGAGATCTCGTACGCAAGGCGGCTATTGGGATGGGTTTAAAGTCCACCTAATTAAATCCTTGTATCAAGATACCCAATTCCCATCTAACGTAATGTTAAATGCTGAATTCAATGAGGAAAGCTTGATATCTTTGGATTGGAACACATAATTACATCATCCCACGGTATGTGTTCAGAACTGCAAGATAAAGGAGGTTGAAATTATATTTCTTAATGGTTTTTTGACAAATTGCATGTGCAGGTGCAAGAGTAAAGAACCACCTATATAAGCATGAAGTTTAGCTACTTCAAGAAGCTTGGGACTTGGCTTTGATATGCTTATTGAAGGATAGGACACAAGCTAGTAAAACATAGTGTCAAGTAGAACATGTGAATGTGTAAACTGTTGTGTATATTATCTTCATGTATTCACTATGAATAGAAGGAGTTCAATCCTTAGTGACACTCTTATATTCGAATATTTGGAATGCTAATGTACTAATGTGAAATTCAATCGTCTCGACATTTCATTTATGCATCAGTTTGTTGTTTGTTATGAGTTTGTTTTAAGTTAATCAAGATTACACTTAAATGGGGGAGGATTGTTGGTGATTTTGCATCACCGATATTATTTAAGTGTAATGGATTGACTTAGGTGACCAATGTGTAATCGTGATAAATGTTCAACAAGTCGGGGTTGTGCGGAGTGCACACTTGTATGACGTTATTATGATTATCATTCGGAGGCGAAGCCCAGAATGACGGGGGTCCGAGGGCAGCGCCCCTGGTAACAAGGTCCAAGGGGCGGCAGCCCCTGGCAGGGTCCAATATTTTATTTGGTATAAAGTGTTATGTTAAAACACACTAGAAAATAAAATTTCTGGTATTTGGTCACATATTTTAACTGTTTCGGTTGTGTAGTAACTGCTATGGCAGTTACAACCGCTATGCAGTTTTTGGTCATATATTCTCATTCTGGTTCTGTTTCATAAGACACAAAAATAGATTCACGATTCTAAATCTGAGTTTTATCCGATTTGAGATTTCGGTAGAACTACCGAAATACTTCAATCTGAAAGTGTTTACACGACTCTCAGATTACTGTGATCCAATTTCCTAACAAGGCATCATACAGCTCATCAACTTCAGACCCTTCATGAAGTAACGGTTCCTCCGGATCTCCACTTTCATCTGAATCACTATCAGACGTCTCACATATGACCTCTGAAGAAGCATCACCGTATTCAGGTGAAGTAACATCAGGAAATTTCAAGTTTGATGGCAAGATTAATCCTTTAGCTTCCAAGCGAGATAAATTCTACCAACACAAAAATACAATACGATGAGAACAATATTAGAAGACTAGCGATGCCAGCTCAAAACATAATTTGCCATCACAGTTGTTGAAAATAAAACAGACATTCAAAACATATGGATGGATCGTAAGAAGCCAAATGAGAAAAGAAATACAACTAAGTTTAACTACAAGTGTACACTAAATTGTGTATGCGCGAATATACAAGTTCACAGAAAGGTTCAGAAAATTGTGTATGTGCTATCGGACTCATCCACTTCAGAACCTTCCCCAAGAACCACACCTCAGACAAAGTTCAAATTCAAACGCTCAAACCTAGGACCTAAATAAAAAACCCTCCTTTTTTCACCGTCCCACAAGGACGTTTGCGCTGGGAAATAGGTTCGTGAAGACTGGCTCCTATCTGAACTTGAGACATCTACCGAAGAATCTCAAGCCTCCACCACTAAGGAATAATCAATAAAGTAAGAAAAAAAGGTAACCTGTTGGACGCACGAAAAATATGAGAAAGGTAAACACATAACACCATGATCAAAGAGACAAGGGGACATGATTTGAACCCATGAAATCCGTTTTGTAGTGCATGTCTGTCACCATTGATCTACCATCACGGGGACAGTCATTCAAGTACTACGAAAAGCTCATTACCAGTAACTCATATAAAGAAAATAATTGCGAAGAAGGAGGAAATCTTACTGTGGTACAGGAAATTCCAATTGTAAGCTTCTTGACATGGCTAAGTTTTAGTATTAATCATGTAAGCATCTCTTCTTGGCTTCTTTAGCCGTTGTTTCATAATAGCCTCCTTTGGAATAATCTAAGAAAGCTTCAACTAAAGAAGACTCATTTAGGATCAAAAGCTTCCATAAGTCCAACTCAAATTCGATTCTTAAAGACAAAATATAAGGAGCATTGATTTCTATAACATCTGATTGGTCATCCATTATCACAATTGTCATATCCCCAAAACAACAAGTTCTTAACACTTTTGGAAGTAATATCTAGGCGCTTGTAACCATAGCAATTATTTAACTCCAATGTTTCCAAAAGAGGACTCCCCGATAATATAGTTCAGATCAAATATTCATTTAGTTTTCCAAACCAAATACACAAACTAGTAAGTTTATTCCAAGTAATTACACCACTTGGATTGAGATTAAATACACAGCGCAACAACGTGAGGTGAGTAAAACATGTGGTGGTGAAAAAGTAGTCATTCAACACAAACCCATCTCCTGTTAATGCAAGTCAAGATTTTGGACGTTACATCGTATAGCAAATTGGATCCAGTTGTTGAATTGTGGCTCAAACTGAATATCGTACTGTGTAAATAGTTCAAATTTGTTGAGGTTCAAATGGCGACATTGAGACATCGTAATGTCGACCGACATATAGAAATCGTGGAGTGGGCGATCATCATTAGCATAACGTCGGAAAATGAGATTTAGAACTAAAGTCCAAAGATGTTGCCATCGTTTGGAGAGAGTACCTGTTTTGATGGCTTCCTTTGTGGAAGGTAAACGCGACAATATTTTGAGAATTAAGCAATCTGGTAACAAACTTACCCGATCTTCTGCTTCTTCCTCCATAAGTTTAAGTTTTTTTCTTACGTAGACTGTACTTTGTTTTAGTGTTTTTGGAAGATAAAAGAATTAAAAAAATGAGAAGAAGGAAAAGATAGGGGGGAATTTACAGCGGATTTTAGCTTTATTTGTTGATGGGCCAAAAAAATAGATAATTTAGGCTCCAATAATATATGGGTTGATTTTAGCTCTATATTATTATATAGGGCTTCAATATTCGATTTTTGTTGATTGTCATTAAGGTTTTTGCACGATCATCGGTTTAAACCCGACCCGAACCCACCCGTATCGAAAACCAAAAATCGGCAAAACCTAAATCGAAAACCGAACCGAAGTTACTCGGTTCGGTTCGGTTTTGATCTGTACGGGTCGGTTTTAGTCGGTTTTCTCGGTTTTTGGCTCGAACCGCACTGAACCGACCCGAACCAAAACCGAAAAGCGGTAAAAACCTGAATCGAGAACCGAACTGAAGTTACTCGTTTCGGTTCGGTTCGGTTTCAGTCGATTTGCCGGTTTTGTCGGTTCGGTTCTTGGTCGGGTTTTGCTCAGCCCTATTTTTCAATATATACAACTTTTTGTATGTCTAAATGAGTTACGATCAAATAATAAAAATAATTAAAATGTGACAAATGAGAAGTAAACACAACCATATTATATATTTGAGATGCACTTACAAAAATGAATGCATCTTCATTCAAATTGTCCCTCATCATTTGAAATGTGTGGCTAAAATTGTTTCTCGCCATTTTCCATTTTCAGGATAGACATTTATTAATGATTTGGACCTACCTTGGAACGAGGTTCCGTGGAAGTGTTGGGAATTATGGACTAACAGTGTGTTCTCTAGTTTGAGTGTGGAAAGAAAGGGAAGTAAAGAAGGGTCACACAAAAAAAATCATGTTCTTTAGTTTTTTGAAGTAAGTAAAGTGAGTGGAGGTAAGTGAAAGGGGCATATGGCTCTTTGATTTTTTCAAATAAAACTTTCTGCCCATATTCGGGCTGCAAGTGAAGAAAAGAGAGACACAAGAAGGTTTGTGACAAAAGTACCCCTCACCAATTTGTATTTATTGTGTGTGTAAGGGTATTATAGTAAATGTAAACTCAAGTATATAAAATAATGACTGACATGTTATGTTTCACTTTCTCTCTACTCTAAACTTAAGAACACAATCTTGTTCACTACATTTGCTTCCTCTCTCGTCCCTTTCTTTACTTTGCTTTCTCTACTTTACTTTTCATTCCAAAAAAAATACTTAAGAACAGAGCGTAAGTGAAGGTATTAATATTGATTTGGTAAGAAAGAAAGACACCGTCATGTTTATGTTTATTTCGTGATCCCAAGTTATACTCCTACTCTTTTTAGGTTATGTTATGAAGTCATACTCGTTGACTACTGTACATCTCGGCCAGGTCCGGCCGTGCACGGTTTGTTTTGGGCATGGTCCGGATTTCTTCTATTGGATCTGGAGTCTTTTTAAGACTTGATGTCTTATGCTCAATCATGTTTGGTCCAACAAAATTCTTTTTTCTTTTCTTTTTTGAAATAATTAGTGTTAAGGAAATACTACAAATACAAGGTAATGACTGAAATCGTAAACTCTTTTTTGGTGTTTATAAAAGGTATTTCAGAAGAAAAACTCTCCTCCCTATGGCGATTTTTTCCTATCTCCTATCTAATCAATCTTCAATAAAACATTCCCTAACCCTCTAATTCTTGCAACGATATGTTTAAATTATTGTTTAAACGTTTGTTTTTCATTAATTTCTTCATCATTGTTGCTTGATTCTAAGCGCTTAGGCTGTTTCTTTGGGAGTCGGTTACTTAGGGTTTTTTAGGATTTTAAAACCATAAATCGATCTGCTGCTCGATCCTTTAGCGATCGATCTGATTTCTTTTTAGGGTTTGTTTTAATCGCTCGTTAGGGTTTTTTAGTCGGTTTCTGATCTGCTGCAGTTTTGTTAATTATTCATTATCATCAAGCAGCAAAGTATGGGTTGAGTTATTATGCTAAATTCTTATAAACCCTAGGCAACTAGGGTTTAATTATCAGCCTACGATTGGCTTGTTTCTGGTTTATTTGCTTCGTTGAGGTTTTTACCTAGTAACTTCGTATTTTATTTGTATTGGCTGCGGTAATGGAACGATTAGGAGAGATGAATAATGGTTGACATACGTGATATGTCTAAGGCAACTATGCGACGTCCCCGACCAGGTCGCGGGAAGGATACTTGGTCCGCGCAAAACAGTCAAGCTAAATCACTCAAGCCTGCCACTTGTGAATGGCAGACCGTAATCAGCTTAAAACTGCTCAAACACGAATGCAATGAAGATCAGGAGAGTATAGTGTTTCCCCAGGTCGTTAAGTCCCAACGAGCTGTGCGAGAATAGCCAAACGTGTAGTGATCGAGGGATTTGAACGGGAAAGGATTTGTGATTTATTATAACTACAGAAAAAGCCCATAAACTACAGGGGCTTAAATGCAAATTAAAGAAAGTTAAAAAGTTAAAATCTATTAAATAAACGCTATCACTATATTTAAAATGATGAACGTTTAAAACTTAAAACTAAAAACTTACGTTTAAAATAAAATTACGTAATCGTACAAAATAAAAAGTGAAACTTACACAATATTAAGCCTAAAAATATGAGAAATACATTTTTACAATCCTAATGATAAAAGAAAATTTATAGAAAAAGAAAATTATTTTTATAACTAATTATATAATTATTATTAATTAAAAACTATTTTTAACTATTAAATAATAGCCTAAAATACAAGAAATTAGGAAATAAAACTAGAAAAATAGAATTATGACTTGGAAAAGTCTAAAATATCAAAATAGACTTTTCAAAACTTTTTTTGTATTTTTCTGATTATTTATGAATTTTCTAGGAATTAAAAACTATTAAAAACTAATTAAATTATTTAAAAATACAATTTTAACTAAGAAAAATATGGAAAAATACTTTTTTGGCTTTTTATATTTATCTTAACATAAGAAAAATGAAAAATTATTTTTTTGAACCTTTTCTTAATTTTTTGTATTTAAAGCTAATTAAAAATGCTTAAAAACTAATTTAAAGTAAGAAAAATAGCAAACAAGCTTGGAAAAATCTGAAAATTTCAGGAAAAGTCTAAAATATTATTAGGAAGCTAGGAAAATTGGAAAAACATGGTCCTATATGGAGGAATATGCAACTGAAGTGGAAGTGCTTATTGAAATAAGCACTTGATTAAGCAAATGGAATCCAAAGGCTACCAAACTGATACACAAGCTATAATAAGCTAAGAGAGCTAAAATGGAACAAGTTTCAACAAGCAATAACCTCTGGTTATCAGGTTGCAATGATTTGATGAATTGATCTAAAGAGCTAAAACAGTTAAAGGGATGCTTACTTTGGGCAAAGAAATAAGCACTACAATAATCTGGAACAGCAAAATGGAAATAGGACCTTGCACAAGACCTGGGTGGCTAACTAAAACCCCAAGCTGAGACCTAGAGAAGTTCAAATGAGACCTGTACAGGCTCTGCACAATCTGCTAAACCCCTGTGCAGGTTTGATGCCCTGCACAGGGCATTCAAGCCCATGATCACAAGCAATTTTGATCCTTGTAAAAAATTAACAAAAATGTACAAAAATGATGACAAGTAAATAGACCTATTGAAGTTTTAAAATCCACAAGTTTCACTTAAAATAGCCCAAGAATAAGCCCATGAAAAATCTTCCTAATTGGCTCAAAACTGAAATTTGCACCATTTGACTTTTGATAAAAACATGAAAGGTTGACTTTTGTGGATTTTGATCATGATTTAAAGACTGGAAATGAAATATTATGATGAAATGAGACTGAAGAAAGCTAGATCTATGAATTTGGAACACAAAACAAACTTTAGAATTGTTGAAAATCCAACAGTAAGCTAGATAGGACAGTAAAATGGTGAGATTGACTTTGAGACCTTGCAGGCACAGTATGATGACAGAAATGAGCTCAAAAGGACTTAATAAACATGAAACAAAAGGAGTGTACCACTGAACTATCCTAAATCACAGGTTTAGAAGCAATTCCAAACACCCTTTAACATACTGTTTTGAACTAAAACTGAGATAAACTGTTGAACCAACATGAAGTAAGGATCAAACTAGGTTTAATTACACTAATTAACATTAAATAAGCAAGCAGGAACTAAAATGAAACACAGGTACATATATAAGCTTATTATGAAAAATAGAACTAAAAATGGAAATGAGAAATTCCATACTCACAAGAAATCCAGCTGGTGCCACAGGCTAAACTAGACCCAATATACCCTAATTAAGCCTAATCCAACCCATTTACACCACTGCAACATCCCATATCAGCTTCCATTTCACATAGAGTCCAATATTGACTTTCATTGACCATGGGATAAAACTGCTTAAAACTTGATTGCAAGCTGATACAAAGCTAACATAAGCTTATACAAGATTGTTTGAGATACAATATAAGCTACTGCAGGCTTAAACATGAGAATTTAGAATTTAAAATTTCAACAGTAACCTGAAATGTAGAGTTTAGCTAAAAACTTGGATTGAGAACTCAATAACACATTACAATGATACTTTAACTTGAAAATGATACAGAGAAAGTGAAGTTACAACATTTTGACTTAAACTAATACTTTTATTTAAAAAAACGACATTAAAGGAAAATTAAAAACTAGCTACTACTTGTTTCCTCTTTCTTCTTCCTCTTTTATACTTTAAGTAGCTTCCACCTGTCCTCTTAATCCAATCCCACCACTTTATTGAGCCAATGGGAGAGTTTTGGCCGTTTTGGCCATTTCATGATTTTTGGCGGGAAAGGTGCTATTTGACTTATAGGGCTCTGACTTTGCAGCTAGGGGGGGGGGGTGGAGTGTAGGTATGATGAGTGTGAGATTTGGAAGAGATAAGGGTAAGGTTTTGAGGTGATGGGTGAGAGTTGCAGAGCTAGCAGAGCAAGTGGAAGGGGAAAACCATGGTGGGAGGGAAACCTCTGTTGTTTGACTGGGGTTGTTTGACCAGGGGGGTCAAAAATAGAGAAAGGGTCACAAGGCAGGGGGTCACAACTCAATTTGACAAGGCATAGGTTTAGTTATTGACAAGGACTATTTTTGCAATTTCTGAAATTGTGAAGGACCAATCCTGTAATTTTCCAAACTTGATACAAGGACTAAAACTGACAAACTTCAATAGTACAAGGACCAGTTTTGACAATTTCAAATTTTCCAGGGACCAAACTTGACATTTTATGAAAGTTCAGGGACCTTTTCTGCCATTTTACAAAAGATTTATTCAAGGACCATTTTTGACAAATTAGAATACTTCAGGGACCTTGAATAACATTTTTCTTTATTTAGATTTACCAGGGACTGTTTTTGACAACTTTTGAAACTTGGGGGACTAAAACTGCCAATTATGCAAACTTTATACGTTTTTCACCAGATTTTGATATTTTTGCATTTAAAACACATAAAACACTTATTTGTGATATTTTTATCATTTTGATGCATTTCTGAGTGTTTTCAGATGTTTTTGCAGTTTAAATGATACAAAAATGATGAGTATTTAGACACTCATCAATCCCCCACACTAAGATATTGCTAGTCCCTAGCAATGTTTTGAGAAAAATTTAATGGATTTCATCTCTTTACCAAAAGCCATTACTTCTGGAGTAGCCAAATGTTTCAGTTCAAGTAAGAACCTTGGTACACCGATAACCAAATGATTTTGAGCAAATCACCAGCTTTCAACGGATTTGATTTGTCTTTACCAGAAGCCGTACCCTTCTGGACTAGCCAACTCTTAGATAAATTATCAATATTATCTTTGGTGAGCTGATTACCAATTATGGATTTTCAACTGCCTTTACCACAAGCCATAAACTTGCGGGCTAGCCAACTCTTCACTTTTAAGGATATGGTGAGCTGAATACCATACAATTTTGGGCAAATTGTAAGCCGTCAACGGATTTGAGATATCTTTACCAAGAGCCGTTTGCTCCTGGATTAGCCAATCCTTATGTGGGTTAGACATGGTGGACTGATTACCATTTGTTGTGTTTAGTACATAGTACTTCCACTATAATAAAATTTTTAAATTTTGGCCATTTTGGGGGAAAAGGGACTAAAAGGGTACATTTATGATCAAAATTCGCCAGAATTTCCCCCCACACTTAGAAATGAATATTGTCCTCAATATTCAAAGTACCGGCTGTAATGCCGAAACTTAGAACGTAAAAAGATAACATTACTAGCTAAGTGTGGAAACACAACAATTATTCTCTTTTTTAATATTTACAATTTTCATTCATTTTTTAGATCTATATACAACATGTGGGGCATCTCCCCCACACTAGGGTGGTACACACGGGTGAAAACCCATGTTAAGCTACTGTTTTTGATTACCGAGTCGTTAGCTTGACTCGACCCCGAATTAATTGGTTCATGGGGAAGTAAGTGGAAGAGATAATCTCCATCGGACTTTCATTCAAGATGTTTGGATAAACATTTGAAGTACGTGAAAGTTCCACACCGATGACATACAGATAGACCCGGCTCACAAATGGTACATGGAAATGCCTGGGTCAAAGATAATGTCTTCATTCCCGAAGGAGTGAAGAACAGGAGAAGCTACGGGATAGGTGAAGAAGAGAAAGAAAATCATGACAAACATCATGACTAACTCATCTTCATCCATAGGAGGATCCATAATTTCAGGATTATGAATCTCATCATTTAAGCTTAAGTGATCAAGACAAATCTCAGGTGTGTCATGATCAATTTGGGAGTTATCATACTCCGGCGGAGATATGATATGAGTGAGTTCACCGGCGAACTCCTCGTGAAGAGAATCAATCACAAGATGTAAATCTGTGAATTCTTGTTCCACTGTAGACTCATCACTATCCTCAATCTGAGTATCAAAGAGTGGATTCTCAGAAATTAAGGTGAATTCAGGGTCGAATTCAAATAGAGGATTAGTGAAAGTAGTTTTGAATGTTTCAGGAACAAAGTGATTAATATTCTCTATTGGACTGTTGGGATAAGAAGTGAGTGAACGATCATTATTAATGAGACTTTCAGTTTCTCCTAGATCGGCTTCGAAATCAAAGAGTGGATTGATGAGAGTGAGTTCATTGGTGAACTCCTCAAGATGATGATCAGCATCAGACTGTGGGAGTGATGCCTCAACATACTTGATGTTTCCATGAGAAGTACAATCGTCGCTAATATCGGAGAAAATTTCAAAATGATCTTTTGAACACTCAATAGGGGAGATAGAATCACACACATGATCAGAAGTTCCCTGTGACTCTCTCGGGATTGGGACAAGGATCTCAACACTAGACTTTATGAATTCGTCCGATTCCTTTTCAGGAACAGTGTCAAGATGCTCGTCCCCCATGGTCAGAGAGTGAGTGGGAGCTTCGGGTGTGATAGCAGTTGTTTGAGATTGAATCTCAACTGCTGGGATATCATCTGATGAACTTGATGAATCAAGTGTATCATCATCATCACTGTCATCAGGAATAAAACGAAATTGAGAGCTAGATCTGGCTGCTTTTTCTTTTGCAATTGATTCCCTAACAGATTTTTCAAAGGCAATTTGGGAATTTATTTTAGCAGCCTGATCTTCAGCTAGCAATTCTTCCATGGATTTCTCATGTGAATTTTGAATGACAGGACATTGTGGAAGTGGAGATTTGTCAAAACCGGAAGGTTGACATTGATAATCATCATGAGGACCCCCACAATATACACAAGAAATACTGGGAATATTATGAAGTATAGTTTTATTGAACTCTTCACCTCTTTTCACTAACTCCAGAAGCTCTAGATAAGTGTCTTGTTGGGTTTGTTGAGGAGTTTGAGTTATTTGGCACTGTGGAGGTTGGTCGTGATATGGATAGTCGTAATTGTTACAAGGAAATGGATTCCCTGTTTGACAATCAGAGCTGAAATGGGAACCTCCACAGTTCTCACAACAAAATGATTGTTGTGGGTGGTCATGTGAATAATATGGAATTTGGTCATTTCCAAAGTCCTGAGTGTTACCAGAAAACTGTTCATAGACAAACGTGTTTCCGGATTGACACTCAAATCCTTGGTGAGGACCTCCACAAAATTCACAGTAGTTATGTTGATTATATGAAGATGAGTCGGGCTGTGGTGGGTAATTGGAAAAGTTTGAGGGGTCGTTAAATGAGTTCTGATTAGGATCATAATCAAATGAATTCCTTGAACCACAAAACAAACAACTCCCGTTACGGATATCATTACCACATTGTACACACGTACACCAACGACAGGGTGAACCATAAAGAGGCTCACCACAACCGACACAAGGAATAAACGATTCTATTTGAGAGTTATGAGAAGGAATCTGTTTATTCAAAGAATCAACAAAACCAACATGGTGATCTGAATGACTATCAAGTCTCGAAGAACATTTTGAAAAATCCAGAGGTGGGACAAGTGGTGTGCTCTGAGAGCTAGCAATTTCCACCACTTCCGTTATGGTCTCCGGTTCTGGTTCTTGAGAAACGTGAAGATTAGGCAAGTCATTCTTGCTAGTCACTAGTCTGAATTCTGCATGTTTGCTTTTAACCGTAAACCGTGAAAGTTTAGGATCAATTCTAGACGGCTTAGGAGCAATTGAGGGACTAGATCTTTGGATAACCGTGGGTTGGACGTATTTAGTACCTCCATTATCAGAGGGAAGTACCTGGTCCTTTGTCACCCCGGTTTTTCTTTCCATTTCCCTGAGCAGAATTAATGGATCTTCACGAACAACACGAATTCTAGACATTTGTGATAAAGTCTGAAGCTTTTCAGCTTCGTCCCAGAATTCGTTCTCGAGAGATTCCATGAGAATAGAAGTTTAGAATCAAATGTATAGAGGGTAAAGGGATAAAGAATCAAAAAGGGTAAGAGGGTAAAGAGGAATATTTTTGGTATTTTTGAAAAACATTTTGCAAAAACAAAGGATGAAAATCTTTTTGGGTTTTGATTATAAAGATGGTATAAACAAGGAGTGATGTCAAATCACTAATTTGCTAAACGTAAGACTATTAGCACTGCTCCCCGGCAGCGGCGCCAAAATTTGGTCCGCGCAAAACAGTCAAGCTAAATCACTCAAGCCTGCCACTTGTGAATGGCAGACCGTAATCAGCTTAAAACTGCTCAAACACGAATGCAATGAAGATCAGGAGAGTATAGTGTTTCCCCAGGTCGTTAAGTCCCAACGAGCTGTGCGAGAATAGCCAAACGTGTAGTGATCGAGGGATTTGAACGGGAAAGGATTTGTGATTTATTATAACTACAGAAAAAGCCCATAAACTACAGGGGCTTAAATGCAAATTAAAGAAAGTTAAAAAGTTAAAATCTATTAAATAAACGCTATCACTATATTTAAAATGATGAACGTTTAAAACTTAAAACTAAAAACTTACGTTTAAAATAAAATTACGTAATCGTACAAAATAAAAAGTGAAACTTACACAATATTAAGCCTAAAAATATGAGAAATACATTTTTACAATCCTAATGATAAAATAAAATTTATAGAAAAAGAAAATTATTTTTATAACTAATTAATTAATTATTATTAATTAAAAACTATTTTTAACTATTAAATAATAGCCTAAAATACAAGAAATTAGGAAATAAAACTAGAAAAATAGAATTATGACTTGGAAAAGTCTAAAATATCAAAATAGACTTTTCAAAACTATTTTTGTATTTTTCTGATTATTTATGAATTTTCTAGGAATTAAAAACTATTAAAAATTAATTAAATTATTTAAAAATACAATTTTAACTAAGAAAAATATGGAAAAATACGTTTTTGGCTTTTTATATTTATCTTAACATAAGAAAAATGAAAAATTATTTTTTTGAACCTTTTCTTAATTTTTTGTATTTAAAGCTAATTAAAAATGCTTAAAAACTAATTTAAAGTAAGAAAAATAGCAAACAAGCTTGGAAAAATCTGAAAATTTCAGGAAAAGTCTAAAATATTATTAGGAAGCTAGGAAAATTGGAAAAACATGGTCCTATATGGAGGAATATGCAACTGAAGTGGAAGTGCTTATTGAAATAAGCACTTGATTAAGCAAATGGAATCCAAAGGCTACCAAACTGATACACAAGCTATAATAAGCTAAGAGAGCTAAAATGGAACAAGTTTCAACAAGCAATAACCTCTGGTTATCAGGTTGCAATGATTTGATGAATTGATCTAAAGAGCTAAAACAGTTAAAGGGATGCTTACTTTGGGCAAAGAAATAAGCACTACAATAATCTGGAACAACAAAATGGAAATAGGACCTTGCACAAGACCTGGGTGGCTAACTAAAACCCCAAGCTGAGACCTAGAGAAGTTCAAATGAGACCTGTACAGGCTCTGCACAATCTGCTAAACCCCTGTGCAGGTTTGATGCCCTGCACAGGGCATTCAAGCCCATGATCACAAGCAATTTTGATCCTTGTAAAAAATTAACAAAAATGTACAAAAATGATGACAAGTAAATAGACCTATTGAAGTTTTAAAATCCACAAGTTTCACTTAAAATAGCCCGAGAATAAGCCCATGAAAAATCTTCCTAATTGGCTCAAAACTGAAATTTGCACCATTTGACTTTTGATAAAAACATGAAAGGTTGACTTTTGTGGATTTTGATCATGATTTAAAGACTGGAAATGAAATATTATGATGAAATGAGACTGAAGAAAGCTAGCTCAATGAATTTGGAACACAAAACAAACTTTAGAATTGTTGAAAATCCAACAGTAAGCTAGATAGGACAGTAAAATGGTGAGATTGACTTTGAGACCTTGCAGGCACAGTATGATGACAGAAATGAGCTCAAAAGGACTTAATAAACATGAAACAAAAGGAGTGTACCACTGAACTATCCTAAATCACAGGTTTAGAAGCAATTCCAAACACCCTTTAACATACTGTTTTGAACTAAAACTGAGATAAACTGTTGAACCAACATGAAGTAAGGATCAAACTAGGTTTAATTACACTAATTAACATTAAATAAGCAAGCAGGAACTAAAATGAAACACAGGTACAGATATAAGCTTATTATGAAAAATAGAACTAAAAATGGAAATGAGAAATTCCATACTCACAAGAAATCCAGCTGGTGCCACAGGCTAAACCAGACCCAATATACCCTAATTAAGCCTAATCCAACCCATTTACACCACTGCAACATCCCATATCAGCTTCCATTTCACATAGAGTCCAAGATTGACTTTCATTGACCATGGGATAAAACTGCTTAAAACTTGATTGCAAGCTGATACAAAGCTAACATAAGCTTATACAAGATTGTTTGAGATACAATAGAAGCTACTGCAGGCTTAAACATGAGAATTTAGAATTTAAAATTTCAACAGTAACCTGAAATGTAGAGTTTAGCTAAAAACTTGGATTGAGAACTCAATAACACATTACAATGATACTTTAACTTGAAAATGATACAGAGAAAGTGAAGTTACAACATTTTGACTTAAACTAATACTTTTATTTAAAAAAACGACATTAAAGGAAAATTAAAAACTAGCTACTACTTGTTTCCTCTTTCTTCTTCCTCTTTTATACTTTAAGTAGCTTCCACCTGTCCTCTTAATCCAATCCCACCACTTTATTGAGCCAATGGGAGAGTTTTGGCCGTTTTGGCCATTTCATGATTTTTGGCGGGAAAGGTGCTATTTGACTTATAGGGCTCTGACTTTGCAGCTAGGGGGGGGGGTGGAGTGTATGTATGATGAGTGTGAGATTTGGAAGAGATAAGGGTAAGGTTTTGAGGTGATGGGTGAGAGTTGCAGAGCTAGCAGAGCAAGTGGAAGGGGAAAACCATGGTGGGAGGGAAACCTCTGTTGTTTGACTGGGGTGGTTTGACCAGGGGGGTCAAAAATAGAGAAAGGGTCACAAGGCAGGGGGTCACAACTCAATTTGACAAGGCATAGGTTTAGTTATTGACAAGGACTATTTTTGCAATTTCTGAAATTGTGAAGGACCAATCCTGTAATTTTCCAAACTTGATACAAGGACTAAAACTGACAAACTTCAATAGTACAAGGACCAGTTTTGACAATTTCAAATTTTCCAGGGACCAAACTTGACATTTTATGAAAGTTCAGGGACCTTTTCTGCCATTTTACAAAAGATTTATTCAAGGACCATTTTTGACAAATTAGAATATTTCAGGGACCTTGAATAACATTTTTCTTTATTTAGATTTACCAGGGACTGTTTTTGACAACTTTTGAAACTTGGGGGACTAAAACTGCCAATTATGCAAACTTTATACGTTTTTCACCAGATTTTGATATTTTTGCATTTAAAACACATAAAACACTTATTTGTGATATTTTTATCATTTTGATGCATTTCTGAGTGTTTTCAGATGTTTTTGCAGTTTAAATGGTACAAAAATGATGAGTATTTAGACACTCATCAATACTTCTATCCGACAACAAGATAATTCTGAACCAAGTAGTGTCTCTGCGTCTGTGGGAAACTCTGACCCTATGGTTAAGGGTTTTCATGTTCATGAAGATGGTTTACATGCTACTGATGTTGCTATTGATGCTCCTAATGCTATCTCTGGTGTTGATTATGTACATGCCCTCTTGGGTGTGTCGATTAAAACTATTAAGGATATTGATGATTTCATTACAGGTCTTGAAGAGGGTAAATATCCTATGTGGGCTGATGTGGATGGTAACATTAAAGATAAGGTAATGGCTGATCTTAAGAATCTGTTATTCGAGTTAGAGGCTGCTAAACCTCAAGGGACTCCCATTGTTGCGTCAGAATGTGTAGGTGTTGATATCTCTATTCCTCGTAAAGTGGTGGAAAAGGTTAGTTCTCGTTTGGAACATACCTTATATGGCTACTTTATTGGGAAAAGGATGGCGTATCCTGTGGTTGAATACTATGCTAGGAGTAATTGGGCGAAACATGGTCATAAAAAGATTATGATGAATTCCAAAGGTTTCTTTTTCTTCAAATTTGATACATTGGTTGGTCTAGAAGTTGTCTTGGAAGGAGGCCCTTGGATGATACGCAAATCTCCAATTATTCTCAAGAAATAGTCTTTGGATACTTGTCTGCGTAAGGAAGAGTTAACTAGTGTTCCGATTTAGGTGAAATTGCATGATGTTCCTCTTCAAGTCTTCGAAGAGGAGGGTATTCGATTGATCTCTAGTTTCATTGGAAAGCCTGTCATGCTTGATTCATATACTACCTCTATGTGCATGGATTCATGGGGTAGGAGTAGTTTTGCTAGATGTCTTATTGAGGTTGACTCTCATTATGACCTTCTGGATACTGTGACCATTGGGTTCCCTTCACTTACGGGGGAGGGTTTTATTAAAGAGAGCATACACGTTGAATATGAATGGAGGCCCCCCAGGTGCAATTTATGCAGAATCCTTGGTCATACTCAAGATCAATGTTCTGAACAGGTGGTGAGGCCTCCTACACAGGTGATTAGCCCTTCTACTGTATCTACTTCTCATGTTACTACTCCTACAGTGGAATTGGATACTGATGGTTTTCAAAAGGTGGGTAAGAAGAAAAAGAAGAATGGTAAAGCAAAGGCTGCTAATGGGAATCCTCCTGTTGGTACTTCGGTTAAACAGTTCAAATCTGTTCCTAAAGCTACTATTAGTGAACCTAAGAAGGGTGCAAATACTATGGGTACTGCATATACATCACCGTCTCAGTTGAAGTCTACTGGTAACGCTTCTAAGGAAGTTAATGTGTCTACATCTAATCCGTATGCTGCATTGGTGATGGATGATGAAGGAAAAGTGGAAATGGTGTCTGATGAATCGGCCAATCTATTTGCTAATATGGGGGCAAGTTCATCTCGTACGTTTTCTGCTGGCTAGATGTTTTTTGTTTAATTCTAGATGCGTTTTTGTTTCTAGTTTTGTTAGTGCTTTTGGCATGTCTTAAGCACTAGAGTTAGGAGGTTATCAAGCTTGTTAGTTTGAGGTTAATATGGTATTTCAGCCATATTCCATTTGTACTTAAACGTTTTTGGTTAATCAATTTACCAGGGTGCAGGATTACTCCCCTTTACCAAAAAAAGGTATTTCAGAAAAATAATCATAATCTCAAATAAGTTTAACGATTATATCCTTACAGCTTTTGAAATATTTCAGGCGGTTTAATCTACCATTTAGCTGATTTGTTCATTGTTTGCATGACATAAGAATGATTTGGTTAGTTTCTAATCCACGAATCACAAGCAAAGAAAATTATAACAGTTTGTAAACAATTAGCTATTGCGAGTTAAAAACAAGCATTATCCACAATCTGCTTAATCAAAATTACTTAGGGTAACAGATTTATATGCATTTAGAATGCACTAACGAGTGTAAACATGAATCCAAATCATCTTTACGACCATGATCAAAGCAATAGCATTTCCTGGTCTTCACTTTCATATTGAATCATTATCAGACCAATCATCTAGCTCCAACCAATGACTATCAGAGTATAAATGTGATAAAACATCAACATGGTTACATGGATGATTTCTAAACATAACAAGTGATGCCAATGTGGGTTTATAGGCACATAGTTTCTTCAGCAACGTACATTTATAATTTAATGATTGCCAAAAAAAATTGAGTGTCTTGTAACTATTCTGGGCTTGCTGGGATGTGCAATATATACCGGCCAATATTAGTTCTCACTGTTTCGGTTAAGTGATTCTGAATTTTTTGTAGTTAAGGGTATGGTAATCATATATGAATAAGCATGTGAGAAATATTAAAAGAAAACTGACTACACATATCAGACTTAAAAAATTTATTAACCTGAATTCTTCTTATCATGATAATCACTTTCAAAACACACATCCAAACACAGCATAAGTGCAAATCTTTAACTCTGATCAATAAAATACTACTAACGCTAATGATCAATAAGGTTACCTCAAAACATGCGTCTCCAAAGCACCTAATAATCAACTTAAGAGCCTTCAGAATCTCGGCTTTCAACTAAATCACTATGAGACAGGTCATCAACTTCAGCACCTTCATCAAGTAACGGGTCGTCCGAATCTCCATTTTCAAGTGAATTATTATCGGACAGCTCATCAACTTCAGAACTTTCGTCAAGTAATAGTTCCTCCCTATCTCCATTTTCATCTGAATCACTATCAAACTCATCAACTTCAGAACCTTCCTCCTCCCAATCTCCATTTTCATCTGAATCACTCTCAAACAACTCATCAACTTCAGAACTTTCATCATGTAAAGGTTCCTCCCAATCCATGCTTACATCTGAATCACTGTCAGACAGCTCACATATGACATCATTGTATTCAGGTGAAAAACATCAAGAACTTTCAAGTTTGACGGCAAGATTAATCCTTTAGCTTCCAAGCGAGATAAAGTCTACCAACATGAAAATACAAAAAAATGAGAACAATATTAGAATACTGCAATGCCAACTCAAAATAGAAGTTGCCTAGTGGCAAAGGCTTGCGACTATCATCACTACTATATGAGAGGTTTCAATTTCAGTTCCTACTAGGTGCAAACAGCCTGGAGTGGGCACACCAACCTCTTGAAAAAGGAGGGCTTTACCTAATTTTAATATGTGTGGCGGTGGTTCCAACCCCGTGGAGTCGTCGGAAACAAAACTTACCCCCTCCCCCCCACCAAAAAGAAAAAAAATTGGATGGAGTTTAATCAGCCAATCGAGGAAAGAATTACAACAAAGTTTAACTACAAAACAAAATTGAGCATGCGCAATTAAACTAATTCGCAAAAGGTTGGTCAATGTGCAACCCTAACCAGGATCCAATTTGGACCTTATGTTACCCTTCCCCAACAACCACCGCAAGCAATGTTCTATTTTTTCCTGCAAACCTGGGGAGGGTGGGGGTGTGAAGATCAACATGACCTATGACACAAATAATTGTTGTCTGTGGGGTTTGAACTCGAGATCTCTATTGGAGAATCTCAATCCTCCACCACTAGGCTACACCTTCGGGGTGGTGCGGTTAAATGAATTATTGCTACTTCAGACGCAAAAATTGGTTTTTTGTGTTTGGGTAATTGGTTTATTAAAGTCGCACGGCAAACACATGCATCATGATAGGGAAACGTGACATGATGATTTGAACACATGACCTCGGTTTTACGGTCCATGTCCCTCACCATTGGTCTACCATCACGCGGACACAATCATTCAAGTGCTACTATTATCTCGTTATCATTAACTTATACAAAGACGCATATTGCGCAAAAAAAGAGGAGAAAATCTTACCCTCGCACAAGAAATCCCAATTGTAAGCTTTTTGATGTGGCGAAGTTTTAGCATAAATCCCTTAAGCATCTCTTCTTTCTCTAGTTTAGACGTCGTTGCATAATACCCTTCTTTGGAATAATCTAAGAAAGCTTCAACTAAAGATGACACGTTTAGGAGCGAAATCTTCCACAAGAACAAATTATATTCGATTCTTAAAGACAAAATATAAGGAGCATTGATTTCTATTATATTTGCTCCATTTTCACCCTTGGCATATCCTGAGAACAACAAGTTCTTAACACTTTTAGAAGTAATATCTAGGCGCTTGTAACCATAACAATCAGATAAGTCCAATGTTTCCAAAAGAGGACTCCCGGATAATATAGTTTGGATCAAATCTTCATTTAGTTTCCCACTATCAATATACAAACTCGTAAGTTTATTCCAAGTAATTACACCACTTGGATTGAGATTAAATACACAGCCCGACAATGTGAGATGAGTAAAACACGTAGTAGTGAAAAACAAGTCATTTAACAAGAACCCATCTCTCCATAATAGCAACTGAAGCTTTTGGACATTACATCTTATAGCATATTGAATCCAGTTGTTGAAATGTGGCTCAAACTGAATATCGTACCTTGCACATAGTTCGAATTTGTTGAGGTTCATCTGGTGACACTGAGTCATGGTTTTTTCGACTAACGAAAATATAGAATTCGTGCAGCGGACGATTATCATCCGCATAATGTTGGAATATGAGATTAGGAACTAAAGTCCAGAGATGTTGCCATCGTTTGGAGAGAGTACCGGTTTTGATGGCTTCCTTTGTAGAAGGTAAACGAGACAAGATTTCAAGAATTAAGCAATCTGGTAACCAACTTATTCGATCTTCTTCTTCCTCTATAAGGGCTTTCTGATTTTGTTTTAGTGTTTTTGGAAAGAAAAAAAAAGGAAAAGAGAGAGGCCAAAAAAAGAATTAAAGCTTTATTTGTTGATGGGCCAAAAAATGGTAGATTTATTTCATGTTTTTACAAAGTATAATATCTTGGGTCGATTATATATTGGGCTCCAATATTCGGGTTTTGTTGATTTTCATTAAGGTTTTTGCACGATTATTACATTTTTCAATATCTATACTACTTACAAAACAAATTTATTTATTTTTGAAACTTAAAAATGCTTTTTAAAAAAATGGCATAATCTACCCTTTAATATTTTTTAACTTTTATCTTAGATGCTAACTTTAAAATTGTTAACTAATAAAAACAATGTCAACTAAGAAATGAAAACTTATAAAAACACGGTTTAACAATTACATATAATTAAAAATGAAAACTAAGAAATGAATACTTATAAAGATACATTTTTACAAATATGTGATACATGTTTCTTTCTAATTTACAAATATGCATACAAGGTTCCATTCTTTTTTATTATTTTAAAAAACTTATAATAAATAATTTCAAAATAATCATCCTAATCTCTACTATATAAACATCATAACCTTTTTCTTACTTTTATAGTAATTCATAGTTAAGTTCAAGTAATGAATAATCAAAAAAATATTGAGGTGAGTACATTGTAATCTTTTATTTAGCGTTTGTTGTTTCACTGCTTTAGTTCATGATCATTTATATAACACATACTTATGCACTACTTTTGTTTGTTTGTATACAACTTCATCCTTCTCCCAATCCGATCCCAACCCCAACCTGTTTTTCAATCCCAATTTGTTAAACTGGATCTGTGATGATGCTATTGTCATCTCAGATGATGATGAAGATAATGAAGACATGCCAACGCCAATTGTTGAGAATCAAGTCTTGCCGCTAGAAAATCCAGTTGATATGCACATGTATATTAAACGTGAAAATGTTTATTAAAAATGAAACTCAATTGATCAAAGTGATCAGGATACTCATTTATACATAGTACAATTGATGGCGGGAAAGTTAGTTATCCAAACTAAGCTTTGACCAAAGTTGACTAAGCTATAAAACTAACACTAAACTTGAATTAATCACTAAAACTTGAGTTGTACATCAATCTACATTCTGCTACATTCCTTTAGACACTTCTTGTGGTGAGAGTAATTTGTGGATAACATTGTGTTGATCATACTTCCATTACCCCCCCCACCTGGGGTAAGTTGGTAGTGTGTATGGATCACACATGCCAAACTTGGAAATACAAGAATGGAAGGGAGATTTGCGGAGGCCTTTAGTAAGAACATCTGCTGCTTGTGAAGTAGAAGAAACATATGTGGGACTAATGATGCCAACTTTGATTTTGTCCATGACAAAATGGCAATTAATCTATGTGGGCTTTATCCTGGCATGTTGGACATGATTAGAAGCTAATGTAATAGAATATTGGTTATCATACAAGATAAGAACATGCTTGGTAAGAGGAACATGTAGGTCCATAAGCAGGCTTTGTAGTCAAGTTATCTCACAAGGACAATCTGTTAATGCCATGTATTCGGCTTCAATGGAACTTCCGGATACAACTGATTGTTTTTTGATTGCCAAGATATCAAACATGTGCCCAGGAAGATACCAAAACTAGTAATAGACCTTCTAGCGATGGGATAGTTTGCCCAATCAATATCACAATAAGCCTTTAATTGAAGAGAAGAATGTTTGGGGAAGTGAAGACCCTGACCAAGACATAGTTTGATGTACCTCAGGACTTTGATTAAAGCATCAAAGTTTGGTGCTCTTGGTGAATGGTTGAACTGACTAAGGCAGTGAGCAACATAAGATAAGTTTGGTCTTGTGATTGTCAGATAGAGCAGCTTGCTAACTAAAGCCCTATAAAGAGAGGCATCTGGAAGTAGATCACCATCATCAGTGTCCTTAAGCTTGACATTTGGGTCTATTGGTCTTGTGAGGTTGTGGTTGGTTTAGTCTGACTTTGTGAATCTGTGGTGCTTCAGTTAGTATAGGTGACTCATAATTGTTGTGTGATGTTTGGTTTGGTGTAATTGATGACTGAGTTTGTGGTGAAGGTGAATTGGTCGGGTTGTATTGAGTGGTGGTGAAGTAGTGTTTGGTTCAGTGAAGTGAGTTACATAAGGAGTGTTTGGGATATACTAGAAATCAGAAGGTGTGGATATGTTGGTTGGAGTTAAGGTAGATGAGGTTTTAAATGGCTGTTGGTGGAATGGAAAAAGGGATTCGTTGAAGTTAACATGTCTGCTTACAAAGGGTTTTTTTTTTTTTTTTTTTTTTTTTTTTTTTTTTGTGGTTTGTACAAAAGATAGTCTTTTTATGTACGAGATATCCAAGTAGGACCGATGGTATGGATCTTGCAGCAAACATATCATGTGTGTAATCATGTGCATATGCTTGGAATCTAATTATTGTGAGATGTGAAAGGGACGGTGGTGTTATGTAAATGAGCTCATATGGGCTTTTATTGTGGAGTGGTTTGGATGGGAGTCTGTTTATAATGTAAGTAGAAGCTAAAAGGCAATATCCCAAAAAATGTATAGGAAAGTTCGCTTGAAATCTATTGTTTTAGTACCTCAAGTAAGTGTTTGTGTTTTCTTTCAACCCTTGCATTTTGTTGTGGGGTGTAAGGACATGATGTTTGATGGACTATTCCATGTTGTTTGAAGAATTCAGTGAGTGATTGGCTTAAGAATTCTGACCCATTGTCACTCCTTATAGTGTTAATTGTAGTATTGAAATGAGTTTGTACAAATGAATGAAACATATTTATGTGTGAGATTGTGTGGTGTTTGGTTGGCATTAGGTATGTTCATGTAGCTCTTGAATGGTCATCAACAAGTGTTAGAAAGTATCTACAATTGTCAAATTGTACATGAATTTGGAGGAACTATACATTTTGAAGGTAAAGAAATGGATCTTATTCGTGTAATGTAGTGTAAGCTGAGTGCCCAAGCCTTGCATGCCAGAGATGATAATTGTTGTTGTTAATTGAAAGTGTGATAGACTGTGGTGTAGGTTCCTCTTGTTTGATGATGTATAGACCATTATAGAGGTTGTCATGTGCAATCCTCTTGTGTTGGTCCTGAAAGTAGCATGAAAATGGAGTAAATAGGACAGATAATGGTAAGTGAGTGCTTAGTTTACTAACTGAGAGCAAGTTGTATGAGAATGATGGAATGTATAAGACATCATGCAATGTGATGTTTGAATTGATGTAGACTGAAACAATTTGTCTTACTTGAGTTTGTTGTCCATTTGGGATTGTGACATAGATAAGATGTTTGCATAATATAATATTGTGCATTGATGTCAGTGTTATGCAGATATGGTCTGTGGCACCACTATCAACTACCCAAAGATGTACTTGATTAAGCATGATATATCCAACTAGTCTATAAGTAATGGAAGTGATATGTGAGATTTTGAGTTTAGGTATACCTGCAGAGTTCAAACCATTTGTCCCTTTGGTGTTGTGCTGCATCAGTAGCATCATTTGATTGAGCTGGTTTTGCAATTGATCCATTATAGCACTCATAGCAATTTTTGCACCACTTGATGATGTACCTGCATTGAACTGGTTCTCTTGGGTTGTTGTTGCACAAGGTGTTGTGTGAGCCATATTGACAGTCCTAGGGACATTCTTCCTCTATTTTGGTGGCTTGTCCTTCTTTACTTTTCTCTTTAATATTCGAATTTTTGTAGAGGTGTAATATAATCTACCATACAATGGCAAAATGGAAAATCAATGACAAAAGTAAATGAATGAGTTAATTAAGAGAATTCATTGAAGTTTTGTAACAAATAAACAAATAATTTGAATATTAATCTTATATAAGAAGCTTCTCTCATCAATTTTAAACATTTATATAACACTCACAGTTTTTCTCTAGGCTAATGGTTCGCTTCAAACTGTCAAGTTTATTACACAAGTCAACCACTTGTGAATGGTCAACCGTAATAAAATTCAAACAGTCTAAAACCAATGCAATTTCCCTTGGAATATAGTGGATTCCCCGGGTCGTTAAGTCCCAACGAGGTGTGAACACTGTAATAGAACGAATCTGTGATCGGGTGATATTGAATGGAAAAAGGGTTTTGAGTGATTTATACTAAGGAATAAAAGAAAATAGCTTAAACAAGCTATAAGAACAAGTACGTGAAAGCAAAATACTTAAAAACGTCAAAAATCTAAAAACGCGTATGTTTAATTAAAATTCTACGTAAACGTACGAAACAAAATGTGAAATTAAATAAATAAAACACCTACGGGTATGAAAATAATGTTTTTACAATCCTAATTATACTAGAAAATTATTGGAAAAATAAAATTATTTTTAAAACTATTTATCTAATTATTATTAATTAAAAACTATTTTTAACTATTTAATAATACCCTAAAATATAAGAAAATATGAAATAAAGCTAGAAAAGTGAAATTAAGACTTAGAAAAATCTAAAATATTATAAAACTTATTTTAAAACTGAAAATATATTTTTTAGACTTTTTAAATATTTATTATTAATTAAAAACTATTTAAAACTAATTAAAATGCTAGAAAATACTATTTAATCTAATAAAATTCCGGAAAAATACTTTTTATGACTTTTTGATTTTTCTAAAACTAGGAAAATTGAAATTGTATTTTTCTGAACATTTTCTGAATTATTTGGATTAAATGCTAATTAAAAAGGCTAGAAAATGACATAAAATGCAGAAAAATAGCAAATGAACAGTGAAAAATATGAAAACTTCCAGTCAACTATAAAATAATACCGAGAATCAAGGAAAAATGACAGAAACTACTTTGGAGATCAGGAACTATGATTTGGGCACACAACTAATATGAATAAGCACTTGAAATTAAGCTAAAAGCCTCAATAAGCTACCACTACTGAACCAAAGGTTGAATAAGCTATAAACAAGTTATGGGAACTTAGAATAAGCAACAACAACAAGAAAAACACACTGAATAAGCAGAAATAAGGAATAAGCAAAACGGGAGTTTTGTGAAAAAGGGCTTAAAAGAAGCTAGCAAATAAGCAGTTTACAACGCTAACTAAAAATTATAAAAAATACTATGATGAAGTCAAGCAACAGAATGACAAATATCCAAAAGCACAAGTCTTCAATCCTAATATTAAGTCCTACATGAAATTCACAAGTTTATTCAAAAACGGGTTTCTATGAAATTTTGACTTTTTAAGAAAACATGCAGTTTGACTTTTATGAGATTTTGATCTACTGAAATGGATTGAAATTAACACTAAATGCTATAATGAACCTAATGCAAGCTTGTTCTACTGATTCTAAACCTAAATGCAAAATCTCACTAGTTGATACTAACTGATTTAAATCACAAGGGCAGTTTAAACTAAATTTTGACTTAAGCTAAACTAGGATGCAAAATAATGATAGGATATGACTTAATGATGCTATATGAGACTGATGCAACCTAACTTGATCTCTACTAGAACCTATATCTCAGTAAAGATGCTTATGCCAAACACTGGTGAATAGACAAAAGTGCAAATTTTAACAACCAAAACTAAGTTCTAAGCTTATGATTACTACTATGACAGATTTATAGTACCTAAATGATGTAGATAAATCAGTAACTAAACACTAATACTAACTAAATCTACTGATGCAAATTGACAGAAATGAGATAACATTCAAAATGATCAGTACTTACATATGTCCTAGCCAAAATGGCTTGCCACTCAAAATCAAAGAACCACTATCCTATTCTGATCTCAACCCAATTTCTATCACAAACAACCCATATCTAATATCATTCCAGCAATCCAGAACCTAATATGCAGATTTTGACTTTTATTGACTCAGTTTGACTTTCGTTGACTTTTCTTCAAAATGAAATTAGAACCTTAGGAACCTCTCAATACTTATTTAATTAACTTCAATAAGCTCATAAGAGCTTATTTCAACAACTATTTCAGATTATAACATTAAAATCAAACAAGAACACTTTTGGCAGGAAAAACAGTTTTGACTGGAAACATGGAATTGATGATTAAAAACACTTGAAATATGATTAATATGATTCATACAATACATAATTAACAAAACCCAGCAAACTTTTACATGAAACTTGAAAAACGATATTAAAATTACTCTAAGAAATGGTCTAAAAACTGGGACACTTCTTTCTCTGTCTTCTTTTCCTTTTAATAGTCATCAAAAAGCTTCTCTAAACACTCTCACTTGATCTTGGCCCTTGATTTCATCAATTTCATCATAAACGTCCATTTGGACTTTTTGGTGCCAAAAAATATCAAAAGCAGGTTTAAAGCATTTAATGCTTCTTGGGAGATTGTGGAGGTGTAAGAGAGTGGGTAGACAGCTGGGGGGTGTGAGGTGGAAAGGTGGTGGTGGTTTAGTTTTATAGTGTCTGGTTTTGCTTGTGAGGGAGAGGGAACAGGGAGAGCGGTTTTATATTTTAAACCATGGGTTGGGTTTGTGATTGGGCCAGCATATTGGTGGGCTTGGGGATTGGGTTTTATTAATATAGGGTCCGGTTTGGTTTGTAGCTTAATCACAAGGACCATTTTTGTAATATTATGAAAGTGAGAGGCCTGATTTGACAAGTTTCCAAAATATCTTCAAGGACCTATTATGCCATATATGAATAGTGCAAGGGTTATATTTATTAATTTTCCATTTTAAATAAACCAGGGACCATTTTTGACACTTTTCAAAGTTGAGGGACCAAAGTTGTAAATATGCAATTTTAACTTCAAAGGACTATTTTTAACAACTTATGAATCCCCAAGGACCTTTAATGATATTTTACATGATTTGAATATCCAGAGACTAGTTTTGCCAATTTATGAAAGTTTAGGGACTGAAACTGCAAATTATGTAAACTTTGTTGTTTTTCATCAGTTTTCAATCCTTTTGCACTTGTAACACATAAAAACACATTCCAATGATATTTGTAACATTTATATAGTCATTTGTGTGCTTTTGATCCTTTTTGTGGGTTTAAACAAGGTAAAATATATGTGTTTTTAGACACATATCAGCTAATAAGCGTAATATTGTTCTCTGCATACGACTAATTATTTTCTATCATTTTTTTTCTTTTGCAGATTGATATAGCATTTCAGTCTTCATTCCCTTTGCATGAAAATATGAAGATATGTTTTAATTGTTGTTATTATGTTGTCATACATATTGTTTCATTATTGGTGTTTCACTTTGCTCATGCACTTATACTTCGTAAATTTATTAGGATGGCCATGTGGATGATTGATCTCATGAGGAAATAAAATGATCAACAAGAGGTGTATTTTTAAGGTTTTGTTGAAGCTCTTTGATGATGCTGAAATAATACAATCAATGATCGGATATTTTTAGGTTCATGATGTGTGATATACTTAAATTCAAAAGTCTAAAGCTTTCGAAGCACTTTGCAACATCGTATTTATTACTTAGCTTTAAATATGTTGTTATTCTTTGTAGGATGTTCAAAATAAAGTGAAATTTCAATCAATGAAGAAGGATGTCTTTGTTTATAGTTGTTTTGATTCCAAGGGATTGAAAATTTTCGCGTTTGTATCATGATGGTTTGAGATTAATATAATTTTTCTCAAGGTAATCCTCGGCTCCATACTGCTCCAGCCGCTTGCTGTAATAGCTTGCTTCTCGGGTGGCTCGCACCCAGGGTGGTGCGGCTGAGCCAGAGTGGGCTCAGCAGTTGGCCTATCATTTCGGGTGCATGGGTTAAAATATATACATGGAGCAAGGTAAACTGTGAGTATTTCAACAAATTCCAATTTTGGATGTCATGTATACTAATTCGCCTTTTACACTGTTTGAACTGATTTCTCATATTGCAAGTTTGGATTTATCTTTAGTGATTTTGCAAGAAGTTCGGGTGTCATTTGCTAGATGCGATATTGTTTATTGATCTGTAAATTTTCATGGTTCAAATTTTATTGCCTTTTTATGATCCATGTTACAGTTTCAACTTACATGTGAGGCAACTCCTACAAGCTTTGATGCAAATAGGGGCTGGTACTATAAAGATTGCAATTAATGCCGCAATAGACTACTTGTGAAGCAATGTTGTTAATCATAGTTTTAATGTTACAAATATCTAATAAGCATGTCAACAAACATTTATTTGTTGCAAACATGGCAAATGTTGTTATATGCTCTTTGATACATGTTAAGAATTTTTGCTAAAGTTGAATTATCACATGTTACAACCGTTTGTAATTACATTTTGATCTTTTCACGTTCTATTTTTAACGTTATACGAAACACTTACCACAAAATTGCATATCGTTAATTGTCTACTGTTAGAAACCGCTGCTGCAAGGCGCGAGGTACTCGCCTAGTATTTAATATACATGTATTCTTAAGGCTTACGCATACCCATCACGACTCACCTTTTACATCTCTTAACCCATTTTAATTTAACCTTTTTATTAGCAATACAAGACATTTTTTAAACAATTTTCGTTTGGTTTTTTTTCTTTTAATACTTTTGACTTGTTAAACTCTAAATTTTTTGTTTTGTACTTTATTTTTTTAGTTTTATAATAATTTTTTTTTATAAAATAATAAAAAAGAAGGGGTGAAGAGGGGTAAATTAGAATCTAAATAGGGGGTGGTATGTATATTCGTTCCGTTTATATAACTTTTAGAATCATAAAATGCTATTCCAAGTTGATTCTTAGATGCCAAGAGCATGTTTAGTTTCTTGAAAAGGGGTAAGTTTGTTTATTTCTTTTCACATAAACTTTCTGAAATCTGAGTAACCATAGATCCAAGTTTTCTTATGATAGAAAGAAACTTGATTTTCTGTCTTCCATTGAGAAATTTCAAAGAAAATAAGAAAGAACTTTTCTAAAAACCTTCTCACTTTCGGAAAACTCATTTTTAAGCAATAGATAAAAGTTTGGGAAATTACAAGACCATGGAGGCATGGACTAAAACAAGTCATATATTGGCCCATCATCAGAGAAGAAATCAGAAAAAAAACCTAATGGAGGAAGAAGAAGAAGATCGAATAAGTTTGTTACCAGATTGCTTAATTCTCGAAATCTTATCTCGTTTACCTTCTACAAAGGAAGCCGTCAAAACAGGTACTCTCTCGAAACGATGGCAACATCTTTGGACTTTGGTTCCTAATCTCATTTTTCTACAATATGAGGATGATAATCGTCCGCTGCACGATTACTATGTGTCGGTTGACAAAACGATGTCTCAATGTCGCCATTTGAACCTCAACAAATTCCAACTACGTACACAGTACGATATTCAGTTTGAGCCACATTTCAACAACTGGATTCAATATGCTATAAGATGTAATGTCCAAAAGCTTGAGTTGGTATTATGGGGAGATGGGTTTGTGTTGAATGACTACTTTTTCACCACCACATGTTTTACTCATCTTATATTGTCGGGTTGCGTATTTAATCTTAATCCAAGTGGTGTGATTACTTGGAATAAACTTACCAATTTGTGTATTCGTTATGGAAAACTAAATGAAGATTTGATCCAAATTATATTATTTGGGAGTCCTCTTTTGGAAACATTGGAATTGTCTCACTGCTATGGTTATAAGCGCCTCGATATTACCTCCAAAAGTGTTAAAAACTTGTTTTTCTCAGGATACTATAATTATGATCATGAATATGATGACCAGTCAGATATTATAGAAATTAATGCTCCTTACATTTTGTCTTTAAGAATCCAAGCTAATTTGGACTTATGGAAGCTTTTGCTCCTAAATGTGTCGTCTTTAGTTGAAGCTTTCTTAGATTATTCCAAATATGGGTATTATGAAACAACACTAAAAGAAGCGACAGAAGAAATGCTTAATGGATTGATACTAAGGTGTCGTTTGTTTTTTTTCAATAAGTACTTTTTTCCTCTTTTCACTTCTTTTGTCTGCAGGAGGGCAGAGGTTTTTTGTTTGTTTTTTTGCAGACATAAGTGCTTCTTTTCACTTATTTCCTCTTCTAAATTTCAGACATTATTTTTCACTTCTTACCTCTTCTTTCACAAACCTTACATCTCTTTCTCAAAATCTTACATCTCTTTTACGTTTCGTCTGTTTTTTTCCTTTTTCGTCATTTTTTACGCTTTCGCCCGTTTTTTACGTTTTCGTCATTTTTAACGTTTTTATTCTTTTTTCTTACGTTTTCGTCCGTTATGTTAATTTTTCGTCCACTTTTTTACGTTTTCGTTCGCTTTTTTATGTTTTTGTCTGTTTTTTAACGTTTTATACGTTTTCGTCTGTTTTTATTACATTTTCATTCATTTTTTTAACGTTTTCTTATAGCACAAAAAAGGAAAAAAAAATGAAAAAAATGAAGTACTTCAATAATAAAAAAACAAACGGTCTTCATCCATGCAGATGAAGACTTTAGATCTACCTCTTCTTTTGCAGACATGGTTTACAGATGAAGAGGTAAAAGCTCTGAAAAAACAAACGACACCTAAAACTTCGCCATGTCAAGAAGCTTACAATTGGAAAGTCCTGTGCTGGGGTAAGATTTCCTTCTTTTTTGCTATTTGAATGAGTTACTGATAATTAGTAGTAGCTTTTGTTGTCCCTTTATTGATTATTCCTTACTAAACTTGCTACCTAAACACTAAAGACCAATTCTTTTGCCTCTGAATTAGCAATAATTAGTTTGATCGCACAGACACAATCGTGTGGTATATTGTATTAAAACTTTGTTGTATGTCTTTTCTTATTTGGCTGCTTAGAATACATTCATATAGTATGAATGCCGTTGTTTTAACGGGTGTGATGGGAAGCTCTATTTCCAGTTGGCATTGCAGTGTTCTAATTTTGTTCTCATTGTACTCTGTTTTTATGTTGATAGACTTTATCTCGATTGGAAGCTAAAGGAATAATCTTTCCTTCAAACTTGAAAGTTCTTGATGTTACTTCACCTGAATATGGTGAGCTTCTTTATAGTGATTCAGATGAAAACGGAGATTCTGAAGTTGATGAGCTATTTGATAGTGATTCAGATGAAAACGGAGATTGGGAGGACAAAAATTCTGAACTTGATGAGCTGTTTGATAGTGATTCTGAAGTTGACGAAGGTTCTGAAGCTGATGAGCCGTTTGATAGTGATTCATCAGATGAAAACGAAGATTGGGAGGACGAAGGTTCTGAAGTTGATGAGATGTCTCATAGTGATTCAGTTGATAGCAGAGATTAGGAGGAACCATTGCTTGAGAAGGTTCTGAAGTTGACTGATAGGTGATTTGGAGACACGTGTTTTGAGGTAAACTTATTGATCATTAGCGTTAGTATAGCAGTACTTTATTAATCAAAGTTAAGGATTTACACTTAACGAGTGTTTGCATTTGTGTATTCGAAGCGATTATCACGATTTGAAGAATTTTTAGGGTTTAAGATATGATCGAAAATCTTTGAACCTTATAGGATCAACTCATGTAACTTTGTTAATTAGAATCTATTTTGTTACTGTTTTTTATTCAATCTTGGTTGATCTCTACCTTATGACTTTCTTTTGATACGATTGAAGTCATTATATAGTCTAAATATTCATATCTATACTCACTACAATTAATGAGACTTTATGGTCTTTTCCCGTCATTTTCGTTTCTTTCTTTACCTCCTTTGATCTTTATTTAAGCTTAGTAAAAAAATTAAAAAGATACAATGTTGTTTCTTTTGTAATATAGTCGTTTGATAGCTCAACTGTTCTGATGCAAAATTTTGGTTTATATCATGGCTATACAAGGAGAGGATTTGTCAAAAATAGTATGTTTGTTTCCAATTTCAAACAGGCGATGTTGGGTTGGGTTGACCCGGAACATTTAAAAGGTTTATCATTTATGCATTAAAATGACACTTTGTGAGACTTTCATCATGTTATTGTTTAGCTACATTTTATTATTCTTCTTTCCTATCTGTCTCGTTAGAGGTAAAGCATACCCAAACTGATCCAGACATAAGTAAAAGACTAAAAGGGTCAAAGTTGGGTTTCAGTTTGGTTAACCACTTTTTTAAAAGACCAACCCTCTTGAGATATAGAGATATGGGACGGCTGGACGGATATATTACGAGCCAAAGAAATTCCAAAGGCTTTGCCAACAATTAGCTTTTAAGAGTTTTGGAAAAGTATTATCCAGAATCTCGTCAATTAAAATCACTTGGAGTGTCGAATATATATGCATTTGGAACGCACTAAGTGCCACTAACAAAGTAACAATGTATATCAGAACATTAATTCAAATTAAAGTGCCATCAATCAATTAATCTCGTCACTATTACAAATATGAGGAGGCAATAGCACCTCTCAACCTCTTCTTTCAGTTGAATCACTATCAGATCAAGCGACACCGTTTCATCTGATAGTATATAGGTGAAATGACCATGTTTGATGGGCAAACAAAACCTATAGCCTCCAAACTAGCAAGAACCTGGCAACAAAAGGATAGAATACATCAATGAATAGAGACCAAATATGAGAACTATGAAATGTTTCGCTGTATACATTAAAATTGATCAGACCAAAATGATAAGTAATCACACCCTAAAAAGCAAGAAAGAGACCCAAGAGGAAGAAGCAGAGATAATTATTACTTTCAAAACGCACCCCAAACACCTCCTAAGTACATATCTTTAGATTTTACCCAACGTACTTGAAACAAAGTTTTTGCATTTTGCCCAAGAACAACCAATACAATTTAAACAAAGATATAAATTTTACCTTAAAGCAGAAAAACTCAATTTCAAACTCCTTGACATGGTGGAGGTTCAGTATAAATTCTTTGAGCATTATGGCCTCCTCTTGCTTTCTCCCATAAAGCCCCGGCATTTTATAGTTTAATTGAGCTTTGACTAAAGAAGACACGTCGAGCAACAATATCTTCCCTAAGTTTAATTCACCTTTGATCGTTAATGACACAATATTGGGAGCATTGATTTTAATAAGATTTGCATAATGCTCAGATTCATTTTTAGGGACCCTGTAACCCCAAAACACCAAGTTCTTAATGCTTTTTGAAGTAATATCAAGCTGCCTGTAACCATAGCAATTGTACAAATTCAAAGTTTCTAATACAGGACTTCCGGATAATATATTCCGAATCAAATCTTCATTTAATTTTCCGTTGGAAATAGACAAACTTTTAAGTTTATCCCAACTAATAACACCGATCGGATTAAATACGCAGCCTGCCAATTTCAGATTAGTAAAACATGAGCTCGAGAAAAACAACTCATCTATCACAATCCCATTCCCATATTTCAAATTCATACCCCACAGAGATAAATCAAGCTCTTCAACGCTACATCTTATAGCATGATGTATCCACTTCTTGACTTGTGTCTTATACTGACTATCGTATTTGGTATCTAGTTTAAATTTGTTGAGCTTCAACTGACGACATTGAGTTAATGTTTTGTCAACAAATGAAACATAATCTTTGAGATAATCATAATGAATATCGTCTTCATCGTCAATAACAACATCATCATCATATCGAAAAATAAGATTAGGTACTAAAGTCCAAAGATTTTCCCATCGTTTAGATAGTGTAGATGTTCTAATGGCCTCCTTTGTTGTCGGTAAACGAGAGGTGATATCAAGTAGTAAGCCTTCTGGTAACACGCTTATACGATCTTCTTCTTCTTCTTTTTCAATTTTGAATCGTTTTGGTGCAATTTGCATGGCGGCAATAAAGTGAGTGTTTTGGGTTTTAGGTTATTGTATTCACATTTGAGTCTCTGGGCAAAAGGCTTTGCAAAAGGCCCTGTTCAGCTTTTAATAAACGTTTTTTTATATGTGACCACAAGAGTCGAGACCGTATATTCGCACACTTCATTTTCTGATTGGGACAATCAATCTTATGCATTAGATTATTGTATTGTGTATATACACTGTTTTAACAGATTGTACGAATGAGTGTACAAATCAAAACATAATATGTGCAAATCATCTCTCATTCTCTAAACCTTTTGGCCACTCATCGTCCAAATTAAAAATAAGTCACATTCTATCTCTTTTTTTAAATAAAATATTTTGCAAAGGGTGAATCGTTAAACGATAAAAAATATACTATCGCGACGAGAATTTATTTTATCTTTCAGTAGTTGAGCTATTCGATATACTTTCGATGAACCCCTTTTTGAACAATCACATGCAAATTGTATGTTAGAAATCACGTCGAAAAAGTATATAGAACCGCCTAGGAGTGAGCAACGGTTCAAACCTGACCCGAACTGACAAAAACCGACCCAACCCGAAAACTGACAAAGGAAAAAACTAGAGCCGAGAACCGACCTGAGAAATAGATATCAAAACCGAAACCGAACCGAATAACTCGGTTCGGGTCGGTTTAGCAATTTCAAACCGAAAAAACCGACAAAAACCGAACTGAACCAAAACCGAAATACATATATATAACTGAAATCGAACCGAATAAGATCAGTTCGGTTCGGTTCGATCATGTTTCGGTCGGTTTGTCAGTTCGTGTCGGTTTTCGGGTAGGTGCTCAGCCCTAAAAGTGCCCCTCTATAGAAAAATTATTTAATTTTTGTCGTGATAGCATGATTATTTTCGCGTAACTATTAACGGTTTGTGAGATATTTATTTTTATTTTTATTTTTTGATAAAAAAATGAATAACCAAAATTGGTTCATTAGGTCTTTACAGAATTTGGGGTTTTTTTCTCATGACAAAAAACAAAACTTAAATTTTTACCGGGCTCCTTATTTTTAGAGTTTTTACGAAGAATAAGAAAGAAAATCGCAGCAACATGTTTCATCAATATTAATTGTGTGGGTTATACAATATTTTTGTAGGATTGAGATCTACAAAAGTTTGTCTCTCATGTTGAACTAGGAGTGATAATTAAGTCGTGTTCGGATTGACTTATTCCGGTTCGTGGATTGGTATAATCTTTACCCAAACACGATCTGCTTATTAATCGTGTCACAAAACTCAACCCGAACCATCATACTACATACAACCCGTTTGTAACCCATTTAATTTGTTTTAGTAAACAGGTTAAGTAGCGAAGAAGGTTACTATCAATTCAATAAAAATGATATAATGGTTCAAAAAATGAAAAATCTACATATAAGTAAAGAGTAAATTGCAAAAATTGTCCTGGCCAAATTGCACGTTTTGTATTTGTGGTTTATTAAGTGCAACGGTGGTAGGTATTTTTTTACTGTTACGTGCACTTTTGTTCTTTCATTTTAACAAGCGTTAAGTGAGTTCCGTTAATAGTTTCACGTTAGCCTTTTTGGCTAACGATCGTTGCAGCGTTCATCCTTTACCGTTGCAGCGACCATTCTTTACTAACGGCCGTTTATAACTTAACGTTTTCGTTCGTTTTATTACGTTTTCGTTCTTCTGTTTACGTTTTCGTTCGTTTCTTTACGTTTTCATCCGTTTCTTTACGTTTTCGCCCGTTTCTCTACGTTTTCATCCGTTTTTTACGTTTTCGTCCATTATTTTACGTTTTCATCCGTTTTTACATTTTGTCCGTTTTTTTACGTTTTCTTCCGTTTTCGTCCATTATTTTACGTTTTCGTCCGTTTCTTAACGTTTTCGTCCGTTTCTTTAACGTTTTCGTCGTAAACATTTTTCGAAATAAAAATTTTGAAAAAACAAATTGAAAAATTTTCGACATAATTTCTTTTTCCAATTTTTCAAAAAAAAAAAAAAAAAAATCCAAAATTTTTCGACATAAAAATTTTCAAATTTTTTTTTCCAATTCTTTTTCAAAAAATATTGAAAAAGAATTTCGAAAAAAAAAATATTGAAAAGAAATTCAAAAATAAGAATTGGAAAAAAAAATTATGACGAAAATTTTTTATATCGAAAAAATTATCAAATTTCTTTTTTTGAAATTTTTATGTCGAATTTTTTTTATGACGAGAACGTTAAAAAACAGAAGAGAACATAAAAAAACGGACGAAAGCAAAAAAAACGAATGAAAACGTACAAAAAGGGATGAAAACGTAAAAAAATGGCCGAAAACGTAAAAAAATGAACAGAAACTTAAAGAAACGGACGAAAACGTAAAAAACGGAAGAAAACGTAAAAAAAGGGCGAAAACGTAAAAAAACGGACGGAAATGTAAAAAAACGGACGAAAACGTATTAATACGGACGAAAACATATAAAAACGGACGAAAACGTAAAAAAACGAACGAAAACGTTAAATTATAAACGGCCATTAGTAAAGGATAGGCGCTGCAACGGTAAAGGATGAACGCTTCAACGATCAATAGCCAAAAAGGCTAACATGTAACTATTAACGGACCTTACTTAACACCGGTTAAAATGAAGGACTAAAAGTGCACGTAACAGTAGAAAATACGTACCATCTTTGCACTTAATGAACAACAAGGACGAAACGTGCCATTTGACCAAATCATAAGGACGATTTTTGCAATTTACTCTATAAGTAAATATACAAAAATTTGAATAATACCGAAGTTATAATCGTAATTCAATGCCATATCAACTACAAAGGAAAAAATATATATATTTTTGGTAAATGGTTACTCGTAAAATAAATAGAAAAATAGATTTAATTCAAATCAACCATATAATCCAAGCAGGGACGGAGACAGTGAGGGAGTCAGGGGTGCTCGTCCTCTTCTAGCACGCCTAATCGTTTTGCTATTTATCTTATAAACTTGAAGCCTATGACACAACTATTGGCAAATGACCCCCTAACCTTTAGAACACAAAAGAATTAAAAGAAACTTGACACCGTTTCATGCATAAGATTTTCATCTAGTATCTTTTTTATTAGCTATCATGTGTTTTTCTTATCAAAATTTTAAGTTTGTAACCGGCCTATATGATCATCAGAACCTACCATTTAAAGTTTTAGTTATATTACTTTGTTAGTTCAAGAAAAAAATCCGGCCACCCTTATTGCCAATTCGTGGCTCGGTCCCTGAATCCAAGTTATATATTTTATTTTTCAGAGGCTTATATACATAAACGGGTTGACGTTAGTAACACTTACTCAACCCAAATACACCCCGTTTTTCAAACGGGTTAGACGGGTACACCAGTTTTATAATCAAACATGTTTATCCTCAATCCAAAAATGTTTAATTTCGTGTCAGGTTCGTGTTGGTTATCGTACTGTGTCAAGAATTACCACCCCTATCTTGAACCAATAAGATAAAAATAAATATAATAGTTAAGCCATCGATATGTGAAATATGAGAGCTACTAACTTACTCCATCTTACAAAATGTTAGCATGAGAAGAATGTGAGTGAGAAATTAAAAGATCATAATCTTAAAAAGTAATTGAAAAGCTACTTACATATAACAAATGTTAAAATACATATTGTTCACTGATTGGTTGAGGTAGTATGATACTTTTGACCATAGCCTACAATTGGTTGGTTGCATTAATATGAGATGGTGACTTCATTTGGACGGTGGCATGAGAAGAAAAGTTGGTGCCTGCAATCTTGAGTTGTATATTGACCAATGGTTTCCCACATGCATCTAGTGTTTTACTAACACTATAAATAGAGGTGTTTACAAGCTCATTGTGCATCCCATTCTTTCCAAGTAAAAGTGTACAAGTCTCCTGAGTTTATAAGTTTATTAGAGAGTTTGTGTAATATTTCCTAATTACAAAAGATTATTCTAATCTTTGTAATTAGAGAAAAGGTGTAACTCCTAATTTCCATTATAGTGAAACGTATCTTTCCTTGCCCGTAGTTTTTACCCTATTAGGGTTTTCCACGTAAAATCCGTGTGTCATCTTTTATTAGTATTTTCTTATTTTAGTTGTGGTTTTGCTTCAATCCGGTATCGCTTTTCTCAACAAGTGGTATCAGAGCTAAGGTTGGGTGTGTGTATAATTATTTATCGTATGCTCTGTGGTTGCCACTAATTAGTGGACCCTCCACATCAAAAGATAAATAAGATTATACTCACTCAAAAGGTGTCCGTTACTATTTTCTACAAATAGTAGTTTTGTCGAAAAGAAGATTGTGATTGTGATTGTAGCTATGGCGACGAAATTTGAAATCGAAAAGTTCAATGGGAATAATTTCTCATTGTGGAAATTAAAGATGAAGGCTATCCTTAGAAAGGATAAATGTTTGGAGGCCATTGGTGAAAGGCCAGCTGAGGTCACGAATGATAATTGGACGAGATGGATGGAAATGCTATTTCAAATCTTCATCTTGCGTTAGCAGATGGGTTTTTGTCAAGCATAGAGGAGAAGACGACTGCAAAGGATATCTGGGATCATCTTGCACGACTATACGAGGCAAGATCGCTCCACAACAAAATTTTCCTTAAGATGAAACTTTATGCTCTTCGCATGGCGGAATCTACTTCAGTGACAGAGCACGTTAATAGTCTGAATACTCTATTTTCTCAGCTCACATCTTTGAGTTGTAAATAGAGCCACAGGAACATGCTGAAATTCTACTTCATAGTTTACCAGACTCATATGACCAACTTATAATCAACTTAACCAGTAATGTTCTTTCTGACTATCTAGTCTTCGATGATGTTGCAACCGCTATTCTGGAGGAAGAAAATAGGCGTAACAATAGGGAAGACAGACAAACCAGTTCAAGACAGGTGGAGGCTTTGGTGGTGACGAGAGGAAGGTTAATGGAACGTGGCCCCAGTGGGAGTCACAATCATGGTAAATCTAGAATAGGAAGGAAGAAGAATTTTAAATGCTACAAATGTGGAAGCCGGGTCACTTTAAGAAAGATTGTCGGGGTTTAAGTACCTCTAATCCTTAGGGAAATGCCGCTAGCACTTCAGAAGATGGCAACGCTCTGTGTTGTGAAGCAGCGGTTGCAAATGAAGGTAGGAAGAGATTTGCAGATGTATGGTTGTTCGATACGGGAGCTACTTTTCATATGACCGCAAGAAGAGAATGGTTTCATCAATATAAATCTATCTCTGGAGGCGGGTCTGTGTACAGTTGCAATGATCATGAACTAAAGATCATTGGAATTGGAAATATCATGGTGAAGGTGCATGATGGTACAGTTCGTACTATTCGGGATGTGAGACACGTGGAGGGCCTGAGAAAGAATCTATTGTCTCTAGGACAATTGGATGATCTTGGTTGTAAGGTTGAAATACAAAACAAGATCATGAAAGTTATAAAAGGCGCGCTTGTACTTATGAAAGGTGAAAAGGTGGCTGCGAACTTATACCAACTGAAGGGAGAGATAATGGAGGAGGCAGAAGCATCTGTTTCTTCACATAGTCCAAGTCATAGAGTTGCAGTAACATGGCATCAGAAACTTGGACATATGTCGGAACAAGGAATGAAGATTCTTGTGGAAAGGAAGCTAATTCCTGACCTTACAAAGGTTTATTTACCTTTCTGTGAGCATTGTGTTATTAGCAAGCAGCATCGCCTAAAATTCAAGACATCAATTTCTAGAAGTGTTTCTGTTCTAGAATTGGTTCACTCTGATGTGTGGCAAGCACCGGTTCAGTCCCTGGGAGGAGAAAGGTATTTTGTATCTTTCATTGATGATTATTCCAGGAGATGTTGGGTGTACCCAATCAAGAAGAAGTCGAATGTGTTTGAAGTTTTCAAGGCTTACAAAGCGCGGGTGGAACTTGATTCTGGAAAGAAGATCAAGTGCTTGAGGACAGATAATGGAGGCGAATATACAGGTGATGAATTTGATACTTTTTGCAGGAAAGAAGGTATCAAAAGGCAGTTCACGACGGCATACACTCCTCAACAGAATGGAGTGGCAGAGCGGATGAACAAAACCTTGTTAGAAAGAGCAAGAGCAATGTTGTCAACTGCAAGCTTGGAAAAATCGTTCTGGGCGGAAGCAGTCAATACCGCATGTTATGTGGTAAATCGGTCACCTTCAACTGCGGTTGAGTTGAAGACACCGATAGAGATGTGGACGGGAAAGCCAGTCAACTATTCGGACCTTCATATATTCGGTAGTCTTGTGTACGTGATGTCCAATACCCAAGAAACTACGAAGCTGGATCCAAAATCCAGAAAATGTTTGTTCTTGAGGTATGTTGACGGAGTAAAGGGGTATCAGTTGTGGGACCCCACTGCCCACAAAGTAGTCGTCAGCAGAGATGTTGTCTTTATGGAAGACAAAATTCAAGAGAATGAAGAAGGTGATAGCACTACAAGAGAAACTACATCAATACAGATGGAAAAGCAAATTCAGTCGAGTGATTCTTCTGAAGCCGTACCACAGCACGAGGTGAATGAGACAACCGAGTCTCAAGCTCCAATGACTCGTACTCTTAATCGTGAAAGAAAACGTCCGGTATGGCACTCGGATTATGTTATGGAGAGCAACGTTGCATACTGTCTTCTTACAGAGGAAGGAGAGCCATCAACTCTTCAAGAAGCACTGAATAATTCAGATGCGTCATTCTGGATGGCAGCAATGCAAGAATAGATTGAAGCTCTTCATAAGAATAAAACGTGGGAACTGATGCCACTACCGGAAGGTAGAAAACCCATTGGAAACAAATGGGTGTATAAGATCAAGAGGAACGGTGATGACCAGGTGGAGAGGTATCGTGCAAGATTGGTAGTTAAAGGATATGCTCAGAAAGAGGGAGTCGACTTCAGTGAAATATTTTCCCCTGTGGTTCGAATGACAACTGTTTGAGTGGTTCTGGCAATGTGTGCTACGTATGATTTACATCTAGAGCAACTAGATGTGAAAACTGCATTTCTTCATGGAAATCTTGAGGAAGAAATTTACATGCTCCAACCAGAAGGTTTTAAACAAGAACGAAAAGAGAACTTGGTTTGCAGGTTAAACAAATCTATGTACGGGTTAAAACAAGCGCCGCGATGTTGGTACAAGAGATTTGATTCTTTCATCATTAGCCTTGGATATAACAGACTACACGCAGACCATTGTGCATATTTCAAGAGGTTTGGAGACAATTATTTTGTCATTTTGCTGTTATATGTTGACGACATGTTGGTTGCAGGCCCCAACAAAGATCGTATCAGTAACTTGAAGGCACAACTCGCTAGGGAATTTGAGATGAAAGACTTGGGACCAGCAAACAAGATTCTAGGGATGCAAATTCACCGAGATAGAGTTAGTAGGAAAATTTGGCTTTTACAAAAGAGTTACTTGAATAAAATCTTGCAACGCTGCAATATGCAAGATTGTAAGCCAATATCAACCCCGTTTCCTACTAATGTCAGATTATCCTCCAAGATGAGTCCTAGCAGTGAAGAAGAGAGGATGGAGATGTCTCGAGTACCGTATGCATCAGCAGTGGGAAGTTTAATGTTCGCGATGATTTGTACAAGACCAGACATTGCACATGCAGTGGGAGTAGTGAGTCGGTACATGGCGGAATCTGGTAGAGAGCATTGGGAAGCTGTGAAGAGGATCCTTAGATATATCAAGGGAACCTCAGATGTTGCATTATGTTATGGGGAATCGGGTTTGTCAAGGGATATGTTTATTCTGATTATGCAGGCGATCTTGACGGAAGTAAATCAACCACCGGGTATGTGTTTACACTTTCTGGTGGAACTGTAAGCTGGGTTTCAAAACTGCAGTCAGTTGTGGCTATGTCAACAACAGAAGCAGAATATGTTGCAGCTGCTCAAGCCAGCAAAGAGGCAGTATGGTTGAAGATGTTGTTGGAAGAGCTCAGGCACGCACAAGAGAAAATTACTTTGTTTTGTGACAACCAGAGTGCCTTGTATCTTGCAAGGAATCCAGCATTTCATTCAAAGACAAAGCATATACGAGTTCAGTATCACTTTGTTCGTCAGCAAGTGGAAGAAGGAACCGTGGATATGCAGAAAATTCATACTGATGATAACGTGGCGGATTATCTGACGAAAGCAATCAACTGTGACAAGTTTATATGGTGCCGATCCTCATGCGGCCTAGCGGAAACGTAAGCAACATGAAAGTGCAAGGAAGGATAACAGTGTTAAGATCGATTTAGCTTCAATCGGATCTTCAAGTGGGAGATTGTTAAAATACATATTGTTCACTGATTGGTTGAGGTAGTATGATACTTTTGACCATAGCCTACAATTGGTTGGTTGCATTAATATGAGATGGTGACTTCATTTGGACGGTGGCATGAGAAGAAAAGTTGGTGCCTGCAATCTTGAGCTGTATATTGACCAATGGTTTCCCACATGCATCTAGTGTTTTACTAACACTATAAATAGAGGTGTTTACAAGCTCATTGTGCATCCCATTCTTTCCAAGTAAAAGTGTACAAGTCTGCTGAGTTTATAAGTTTATTAGAGAGTTTGTGTAATATTTGCTAATTACAAAAGATTATTCTAATCTTTGTAATTAGAGAAAATGTGTAACTCCTAATTTTCATTATAGTGAAACGTATATTTCTTTGCCCGTGGTTTTTACCCTATTGGGGTTTTCCACGTAAAATCCGTGTGTCATCTTTTATTAGTATTTTCTTATTTTAGTTGTGGTTTTGCTTCAATCCGGTACCGCTTTTCTCAACAACAAAAACTAGAAATCTTCAAAAACTGAGCAGCACTAAAAAGAGAAATTTGTTCTTTATCTTTGTAAGAAATGTAACTTTTAGTTCTTTTATTTGTCAAAAAAGTAACATTCAGTACCTTTAAATAATCTCAGTAAGCCATAGATATTGCGTCAAAGGTTTGGTACAGAAACCAGTGTATTTGGGCTAATTTGACTTTCTAAGGTCAACTCAGTTGGTGTGTAAATAAACTTTCTCATGTTAAAATTTGACATCGAATCTAGTATTTCCATCTTATAGTTTGATGAAACGATAAATTTGGCACGCTCACAGCATCTCACACCATCATCCGGGCCACATTGACATCCAATAAGTTTCGAGTGAATAGCTAGAACGGTTCAAACCTTATCACTCAAGAAAAGGAATCACAGACCAATTTGACACGAGACCTATATTTAATAAGCTTATGAGCCAAGAAAATTAAATCAAAGTATTCCGACAATTATCTTTTTTGAGGTTAAAGCAAAGCATTATTTAGAATATGTTTACTCAAAATCACTTGGGAGTAACAGATTTAGATGCATTTGAAATACACCAAAAATGTGTACCTAAACATGAACTCAAAGTGTCATCAATCAGTTAACCTCATCACCTTCACTACCATCATCAGACCATAGATCCTCTGAATCTCCACTTCCATCTGAGTCACTATCAGACCAGCCACTTAGCTCCATCGAATCACTGTCAGCTACCTTCAAGTTCGGTGGGAAAATGTAACCTTCAGCTTTTAAACGATAGAAAACCTGCCAATGCAAAGAGTACTACATTAGAACAGAACAGTGTGAGTATGACTTAACTATAATCAGGACGAACTGAAATATAACATGTCATCACACGTGTTAATAACAAAAGACACATGCCCAAGAGAAAAAAACAAATACATTCACAACATTTTAAGAATTCAATTGAGGAACCTACAGCAAATTAAGTTGTGTTAAAAGAGAACACACACTTGTGTTTGTTACAGCAAACAGTTACAATTTGCCAACAGTTACCTTTAGCTTATAAACGAGAGAAAACCTACCAACAAAAGACGTGAAAATAAAAATGTGTACGTGTTTGTTACAAATAATGCTGAGGTTTCTTCAACACTATCATTTAATGATCCTCAAAATTGTTTGAGTTTGTGCTGTCCAATTATACTGACTATTATGAATTTTGATTGTTTCGGTTAAGTGATTCTGATTATCTAGGGTCAAATAATCTAATACGAATAAGCATTTCATGAAGTTTGAAAGAAAACTTTATCTAACCTAATTCTTAAAGTGTGGGTAAACAATCCCAAAACACAGATGCAAACAGAGTTAATTGCATATCTTTAAGTTTGACCAAGTAAGTTTAACAAAATGTAATCAGTCTAGTACTAACAACGCTAATGACCTTGTAGGTGAATTTAACATCGAGAAATCACGCACTTCTGTTGGTGACAAGATATGCTCCGATGGGTTCATAGTATCTTCTAAATGTACACACTGATAATCTTCACAATCATTGCAGTATGTGTTGTGAGTTCAAAGGGACATGTGGATGTGTGATTAAACTAATAATTGCTACTTTGAAGGGGCACAATTGTTATAGTTTGTTTAGGTAGCGTGATTACAGCTTGGGTAAAAATAATCAGATGAGAATTGATCATATATAAAGGTTATTTATATGTGTATCCCTTGCTTGAAATAGCTGATAATCTAAGAATACATCATCAAGTCCCAATAATGACTTTTGGAACGTATATGCACCGCCTTAGTACAATTACTTGACTTTGATCAACTATACAATAAAAAGGCTTATAGAGAATAACATTAAGTACAACTAAAGCAAACGATCAATAAGCTATACACAGAGATACAAATTGCTAAAAAAATAAACACACAATCTTACCTTAAAACTAAAAGACCCGATGGTAAGGTCGTTGACATGGCTAAGGCTTTGTATAAGTCCTTTGAGCATATGTTCTTGCTCTTTTTTTGTTTTCTTATGGTAATACCTATAATTTAAGTTAGCTTTGACTAACGAAGACACATTTAGCAAGATAACCTTCCACAAATGGAAGCACTTTCGGAATGTAAGTGACAATATATAAGGAGCATTAATTTCAATAATATCGTCATGAACATAAGTATACTTGTTGTATCCAGACAACGCCAAGCTCTTAACACTCTTTGAAGTAACATCAAGCCGCTTATAACCATAGCATTTTTTCAACTCCAAAATTTCCAACACCGGACATCCTATTAATATTCTTTGAACCAAACCCTCATCTAGTTCCGCATGCGAAATACACAAACTCCGAAGGTTTTTCCAACTAATAGCACAAGTTGTATTAACTGAAACCCCCGACAGTTTGAGTTTAGTAAAACAGGAAACTGTAAAAAAGGACTCATCTAAATGTCCTCCATTCCATAAAGTCAAAGCAAGGTCTTGAACGTTACGCCTAACAGCATAACGAATGCATTCATTGATTTTGGATTTAACCAATTCAAAGAAAAAGGTTCTCAGTTGGAATTTGTTAAGGTTGAAATGGGTAGCACATTGAGTTACAGTTTGGTCAAATAATGAGAAGAAATCAACGATTGAGTCATAGTTCAAATAATCATATGTGAATGAGAGATTAGAAACTAAAGGCCAAAGATATTGCCATCTTTTAGAGAGCATACTTGTTCGAAACGCTTCTTCTGTAGAGTCTAAACGAGATATGATATCAACAAGAATGGAATCTGGTAACGAACATAGTTTTCGACCTTCTTCAATAATTTCTTTCGATCTTTTCTTTTGGGGGTTCATGTTTGGGTGAATTTTTTAGCCCGCCTCTTCCACCAGTACAAGTCTCGGGAGGTTTAAAAGGATAGAAATAAAGTTTTGCTTTTTGACCCCTGCACTTTGTAGAATTTGGCGTTTAGAACTACTTTATTTTTCTTCGATTTACTTTACAACATCTTTTAACTTTATCTTTTCGAGTCAAATTGTTTTGAAGACTTATAAGAACATGAAGATTAAGGGACAAATTTTACCAACTCATTTTTATGTAATAAGAGAAAAATTGTGTGATGATGATTAATCATTTTATTGACCAATAGAAGAGTTCAATTACAAAATCGAGCCTCTTAGCTAATAAAAATCAAAATTGATTTTCGTTTGGTCAAACTTTTCTAAATTGTCTACCAAAGTAAATATGTACACATGTGTCGACTATGTAAGAAAAAACTAAAAAAGAGGTAATTAATAAATCTTTAGTTGTTGAATTTTAAATAGAGTATACGGAGTTAAATGTAAACTCGTCGGTTTTTGTAACACCACGAAATTTGAAATTTTAGTTATGGATATTAAATAGTATTTTTAAGAATTTAGAAAGTTATTAAAGTTAGTATTTAACGGAATAAGGACCTGATATGCAAAATAGTTAACTGAAAAAGGGCCTAAGTTGTAAAAGGACATACTATCCCTTACGGGTTTATAACACCAAATTGCAAAGGTTTAATCTCTCATTCTTAAACGCGTTGTGTACGTGTAATTAAGGACGTTTTTAGGATGGAAAAGAGTTTAGCTACTTTTCTTTATCCAAATTCACAGGATTATTGCAAGAGGAGTGATCGATGCAAAACCGTCAAGTTATCTCACGCAAGCTAGCCACTTGTGAATGACCAACCGTAAGAAACTCAAAACAGCTCACACACCAAATACAATTTAGATCAGAGGAATATAGGGAATTCCTGGGTCGTTAAGTCCCACGGAGGATGAATTGGTGTTTAAACAACTTCAGATGATAGAAGGATCACTAAGGATAGTGATCAGTAAGGTTTTGGATGGAAAATTATACCTAAAGAGAAAATCTACAAATTAAAGCGACTTAAATGCAAATTAAGAAAATTAAAAAGTTAAAATCTATTAAATAAACGCTATCACTATTTTTACAGATCGATGAACGCTTATTTTATAAAACAAAATAACTTAAATAAACTATTTTATTTAAAACGTAAACCTAAATAAACTTAAAACGTTACTTAAAACGGAAACGAGCGTTATTTACGAAAATGGCGCTGGAGCGCAAAATAAAACGTAAATTTTAAGAAATAAAAGGTCTAAGAGTGTAAAATCAATTTTCTTACAAAATATATGATAAAAGAAAATTTTAGAAAAAAGATTTATATTTTTTTGACTTTTATATTTTTTATTATGATTTAAATAAGTTTTTACACTAATTAAATGTTAAAAAATACTAAAACTATTTATAAAAATCTGAAACTTTTTTAGAAAATACTTTATACTAATACAGATTTATGAAAATTAGAAAAGATGAAAAAACTATTATAAATAAGCTGGAAATAAGCTTAAAGCTACGTATAAGCTTAAAATGGAAAAAGGGGTTATGTATTTAATTGTGTAAACCTTGACAAGAAAGACCCAAGGGCGCAGTCTATCCAAGTACACACTCTATCACTCTCATAAAGGGGGAGGTCTCAAGTTCGAGCCTGCCTACCCCCTTTTTGCTAAACATTTTTATTTTTGGATTTTTATTTTACAAACTTGTTAAACACATGAAAATAAGCATATTTTACAACTACGACATTTTATGAAAATCACTAATAAGCTCTGAAACAGCTTAATTATCTCAACAGTTAATAAGAAATGGAAATAAGCACTAGATTAAAGCCAAATGGCTAATAAGCTGATGAATAAGCAAATTTAAGCTAAAAATAAGCTAAGTAGCTAATAATAAGCTAATATGAAAACTGAGAAAGCATAAAGATCTAGAAATAAGCACAAAATAAGCCAAAATGAGCATAAGTCCTTCACTGGTGCACAGGACTGTATGGTTTTACTAGGTACCTTTAAGCTACTATTTAAACACTTGAATAAGCTAGGAAATGCAAATAAGCAATGGACTTCACAAGTACACCAGTTGAGCTCTCTAAAAAACTATTTTACAAGGTTTGGCTTTCACAAATAAGCTCTTGAGGAGCTTTTGAAATTTTGATCAACACTGACTCACTTATACACTTAAATGATTTGAACCAATCTAAAAGGCAATTGCAGCCTAACTAAACAAGTTGCAAAATCAAAACTAACAACTGAGACCTTGAGATGGCTAGTTAAGCTTCTCAAAAAGCTAAAACATGCAAGCTTAAGTTGACTGGTAAGCTCTAGAAGAGCTTATGAAAATGTGTACCACAACTGTGCACAAGGCACTTACTCAGACAAAGGTCTAAACAAAACTAGGAAATAAGCTGTTAATAAGCAAAGAAAACACAAGCTGATATTTTTCTAATTTTATTAAGCAGCTGAACTTTACTATCTTAGAAGCTCATGAACTAATTTTTAGTATTAAGCACACAATTAAAATCTAAGTTTTATTCAAAAACAGGCAAGTGAAATTTTGACTTTTAATTTACACTAACTAGTTGACTTTGATGAACTTTAAATGATCCTAGATGATTTAATGTGTTATGTTAAGCTATATTAAGATGAAATTAGGCTAGAGTACTAAGTTTTAAGCTGATTTGATGAGATTTGTATTGAAAAATCTCAACAGTGAACTGTTGAGGATGAGATTAAGCTTATTTTGACTTTTTTACAAGTAATGACTGGTTTTTATGCTTGAACTGAGCTAGTATATGCTATTGTGACATGCAATGATCAAGAACAAAGGTATAAACAATCTCTATTGCAGTTTAACAAACAAAACCAAACATTCCTTAATGAGACAGTTTTGAAGCTTTTTACACTAAAACAAGATTTCAAACCAAATAACCTATTAATTAACTGAAATTAACTATATTTAAACAGGTTTAAACCACAATTGACAGGTATTAAGTACTTGAAACTAGAAAATGTAAAAATCAAGAAAATAGCTTACAAATGAGTTTAAGCTCAAAACAGAGAACCAAGGTCTGAGATCACATCCTATGGCTTCCCAAGAAGCACTAAACCCAATAGCAGTCCAATTCCAGCTCTGCTTCAGCTCTTGATCATCATTCCCATGATTTTTGAATTTACACTAATTTTTTGGTATTTTTGAGAATTTTTGAGTTAAAACTTTAAACTGAACTTTATGACTTCTAAAAGCTTATAAGAGCATAGTAAAAGCTTATGTGAGCCTTTAAAATCCTTAACAATAACTAATAACAACAGTTGAGCTTATTGAGATTTTTAACAAAATAAAGCATAAACTGAATTCATAAACACAAACTGAAATTTAAACCCTAAACAAAATTTGATTCCTCCCGAACTACCTTCTTTTATTTCTCCGTCACACTTGTCAACCGCTTGTGAACGGTCAACCGTAACAGATGATAAAAGGGCGACAGCCCGGGAGAGAAATGCAAGTTTACCAAGGATTAAAAATATCCTTGGATCGTTTATGTCCTGGTGAGGCGTGATATTCTGGTATAGTGACTTGTGGATTATTGAAAAATAATATTAGTATAGGAAAACAGGAATCTGATTGACTAACACTAGGAATGTGAATAGTAATAGCTCTGTCACAGCTACGTTGTTAAAAATGTACAATCAGAAACCTAAAAACGTAAAAGATATACAAACGTACGTTTAACATAAATTAAACGTAAACGTATAAAAACAAAACGATTATAACTATAGTAGGGATTTGCATGTCTTAGCGACTTAAATGCAAATTAAAAGAGATTAAAAAGTTAAAATATATTAAATAAACGCTATCACTATTTTTACAGATCGATGAACGCTTATTTTATAAAACAAAATAACTTAAATAAACTATTTTATTTAAAACGTAAACCTAAATAAACTTAAAACGTTACTTAAAACGGAAACGAGCGTTATTTACGAAAATGGCGCTGGAGCGCAAAATAAAACGTAAATTTTAAGAAATAAAAGGTCTAAGAGTGTAAAATCAATTTTCTTACAAAATATATGATAAAAGAAAATTTTAGAAAAAAGATTTATATTTTTTTGGCTTTTATATTTTTTATTATGATTTAAATAAGTTTTTACACTAATTAAATGTTAAAAAATACTAAAACTATTTATAAAAATCTGAAATTTTTTTAGAAAATACTTTATACTAATACAGATTTATGAAAATTAGAAAAGATGAAAAAACTATTATAAATAAGCTGGAAATAAGCTTAAAGCTACGTATAAGCTTAAAATGGAAAAAGGGGTTATGTATTTAATTGTGTAAACCTTGACAAGAAAGACCCAAGGGCGCAGTCTATCCAAGTACACACTCTATCACTCTCATAAAGGGGGAGGTCTCAAGTTCGAGCCTGCCTACCCCCTTTTTGCTAAACATTTTTATTTTTGGATTTTTATTTTACAAACTTGTTAAACACATGAAAATAAGCATATTTTACAACTACGACATTTTATGAAAATCACTAATAAGCTCTGAAACAGCTTAATTATCTCAACAGTTAATAAGAAATGGAAATAAGCACTAGATTAAAGCCAAATGGCTAATAAGCTGATGAATAAGCAAATTTAAGCTAAAAATAAGCTAAGTAGCTAATAATAAGCTAATATGAAAACTGAGAAAGCATAAAGATCTAGAAATAAGCACAAAATAAGCCAAAATGAGCATAAGTCCTTCACTGGTGCACAGGACTGTATGGTTTTACTAGGTACCTTTAAGCTACTATTTAAACACTTGAATAAGCTAGGAAATGCAAATAAGCAATGGACTTCACAAGTACACCAGTTGAGCTCTCTAAAAAACTATTTTACAAGGTTTGGCTTTCACAAATAAGCTCTTGAGGAGCTTTTGAAATTTTGATCAACACTGACTCACTTATACACTTAAATGATTTGAACCAATCTAAAAGGCAATTGCAGCCTAACTAAACAAGTTGCAAAATCAAAACTAACAACTGAGACCTTGAGATGGCTAGTTAAGCTTCTCAAAAAGCTAAAACATGCAAGCTTAAGTTGACTGGTAAGCTCTAGAAGAGCTTATGAAAATGTGTACCACAACTGTGCACAAGGCACTTACTCAGACAAAGGTCTAAACAAAACTAGGAAATAAGCTGTTAATAAGCAAAGAAAACACAAGCTGATATTTTTCTAATTTTATTAAGCAGCTGAACTTTACTATCTTAGAAGCTCATGAACTAATTTTTAGTATTAAGCACACAATTAAAATCTAAGTTTTATTCAAAAACAGGCAAGTGAAATTTTGACTTTTAATTTACACTAACTAGTTGACTTTGATGAACTTTAAATGATCCTAGATGATTTAATGTGTTATGTTAAGCTATATTAAGATGAAATTAGGCTAGAGTACTAAGTTTTAAGCTGATTTGATGAGATTTGTATTGAAAAATCTCAACAGTGAACTGTTGAGGATGAGATTAAGCTTATTTTGACTTTTTTACAAGTAATGACTGGTTTTTATGCTTGAACTGAGCTAGTATATGCTATTGTGACATGCAATGATCAAGAACAAAGGTATAAACAATCTCTATTGCAGTTTAACAAACAAAACCAAACATTCCTTAATGAGACAGTTTTGAAGCTTTTTACACTAAAACAAGATTTCAAACCAAATAACCTATTAATTAACTGAAATTAACTATATTTAAACAGGTTTAAACCACAATTGACAGGTATTAAGTACTTGAAACTAGAAAATGTAAAAATCAAGAAAATAGCTTACAAATGAGTTTAAGCTCAAAACAGAGAACCAAGGTCTGAGATCACATCCTATGGCTTCCCAAGAAGCACTAAACCCAATAGCAGTCCAATTCCAGCTCTGCTTCAGCTCTTGATCATCATTCCCATGATTTTTGAATTTACACTAATTTTTTGGTATTTTTGAGAATTTTTGAGTTAAAACTTTAAACTGAACTTTATGACTTCTAAAAGCTTATAAGAGCATAGTAAAAGCTTATGTGAGCCTTTAAAATCCTTAACAATAACTAATAACAACAGTTGAGCTTATTGAGATTTTTAACAAAATAAAGCATAAACTGAATTCATAAACACAAACTGAAATTTAAACCCTAAACAAAATTTGATTCCTCCCGAACTACCTTCTTTTATTTCTCCGTCACACTTGTCAACCGCTTGTGAACGGTCAACCGTAACAGATGATAAAAGGGCGACAGCCCGGGAGAGAAATGCAAGTTTACCAAGGATTAAAAATATCCTTGGATCGTTTATGTCCTGGTGAGGCGTGATATTCTGGTATAGTGACTTGTGGATTATTGAAAAATAATATTAGTATAGGAAAACAGGAATCTGATTGACTAACACTAGGAATGTGAATAGTAATAGCTCTGTCACAGCTACGTTGTTAAAAATGTACAATCAGAAACCTAAAAACGTAAAAGATATACAAACGTACGTTTAACATAAATTAAACGTAAACGTATAAAAACAAAACGATTATAACTATAGTAGGGATTTGCATGTCTTAGCGACTTAAATGCAAATTAAAAGAGATTAAAAAGTTAAAATATATTAAATAAACGCTATCACTATTTTTACAGATCGATGAACGCTTATTTTATAAAACAAAATAACTTAAATAAACTATTTTATTTAAAACGTAAACCTAAATAAACTTAAAACGTTACTTAAAACGGAAACGAGCGTTATTTACGAAAATGGCGCTGGAGCGCAAAATAAAACGTAAATTTTAAGAAATAAAAGGTCTAAGAGTGTAAAATCAATTTTCTTACAAAATATATGATAAAAGAAAATTTTAGAAAAAAGATTTATATTTTTTTGGCTTTTATATTTTTTATTATGATTTAAATAAGTTTTTACACTAATTAAATGTTAAAAAATACTAAAACTATTTATAAAAATCTGAAATTTTTTTAGAAAATACTTTATACTAATACAGATTTATGAAAATTAGAAAAGATGAAAAAACTATTATAAATAAGCTGGAAATAAGCTTAAAGCTACGTATAAGCTTAAAATGGAAAAAGGGGTTATGTATTTAATTGTGTAAACCTTGACAAGAAAGACCCAAGGGCGCAGTCTATCCAAGTACACACTCTATCACTCTCATAAAGGGGGAGGTCTCAGGTTCGAGCCTGCCTACCCCCTTTTTGCTAAACATTTTTATTTTTGGATTTTTATTTTACAAACTTGTTAAACACATGAAAATAAGCATATTTTACAACTACGACATTTTATGAAAATCACTAATAAGCTCTGAAACAACTTAATTATCTCAACAGTTAATAAGAAATGGAAATAAGCACTAGATTAAAGCCAAATGGCTAATAAGCTGATGAATAAGCAAATTTAAGCTAAAAATAAGCTAAGTAGCTAATAATAAGCTAATATGAAAACTGAGAAAGCATAAAGATCTAGAAATAAGCACAAAATAAGCCAAAATGAGCATAAGTCCTTCACTGGTGCACAGGACTGTATGGTTTTACTAGGTACCTTTAAGCTACTATTTAAACACTTGAATAAGCTAGGAAATGCAAATAAGCAATGGACTTCACAAGTACACCAGTTGAGCTCTCTAAAAAACTATTTTACAAGGTTTGGCTTTCACAAATAAGCTCTTGAGGAGCTTTTGAAATTTTGATCAACACTGACTCACTTATACACTTAAATGATTTGAACCAATCTAAAAGGCAATTGCAGCCTAACTAAACAAGTTGCAAAATCAAAACTAACAACTGAGACCTTGAGATGGCTAGTTAAGCTTCTCAAAAAGCTAAAACATGCAAGCTTAAGTTGACTGGTAAGCTCTAGAAGAGCTATGAAAATGTGTACCACAACTGTGCACAAGGCACTTACTCAGACAAAGGTCTAAACAAAACTAGGAAATAAGCTGTTAATAAGCAAAGAAAACACAAGCTGATATTTTTCTAATTTTATTAAGCAGCTGAACTTTACTATCTTAGAAGCTCATGAACTAATTTTTAGTATTAAGCACACAATTAAAATCTAAGTTTTATTCAAAAACAGGCAAGTGAAATTTTGACTTTTAATTTACACTAACTAGTTGACTTTGATGAACTTTAAATGATCCTAGATGATTTAATGTGTTATGTTAAGCTATATTAAGATGAAATTAGGCTAGAGTACTAAGTTTTAAGCTGATTTGATGAGATTTGTATTGAAAAATCTCAACAGTGAACTGTTGAGGATGAGATTAAGCTTATTTTGACTTTTTTACAAGTAATGACTGGTTTTTATGCTTGAACTGAGCTAGTATATGCTATTGTGACATGCAATGATCAAGAACAAAGGTATAAACAATCTCTATTGCAGTTTAACAAACAAAACCAAACATTCCTTAATGAGACAGTTTTGAAGCTTTTTACACTAAAACAAGATTTCAAACCAAATAACCTATTAATTAACTGAAATTAACTATATTTAAACAGGTTTAAACCACAATTGACAGGTATTAAGTACTTGAAACTAGAAAATGTAAAAATCAAGAAAATAGCTTACAAATGAGTTTAAGCTCAAAACAGAGAACCAAGGTCTGAGATCACATCCTATGGCTTCCCAAGAAGCACTAAACCCAATAGCAGTCCAATTCCAGCTCTGCTTCAGCTCTTGATCATCATTCCCATGATTTTTGAATTTACACTAATTTTTTGGTATTTTTGAGAATTTTTGAGTTAAAACTTTAAACTGAACTTTATGACTTCTAAAAGCTTATAAGAGCATAGTAAAAGCTTATGTGAGCCTTTAAAATCCTTAACAATAACTAATAACAACAGTTGAGCTTATTGAGATTTTTAACAAAATAAAGCATAAACTGAATTCATAAACACAAACTGAAATTGACAATGAAATTGAGTTCTTAATTCACTGAGATGAGATTACAAAACACTTTGAAAGCTTAAACTTGAACTGAAAAACTTAAAAACTTAAAACGACATAAGCTAAATCTAAACTATTCTACTTCTAACTACTGCCCTTCCATCTCTGCTTCTATCTTTCTTTATAATGACTTCTAGGGCTCTGTGGGTCCCACTTGGTCTTTCCCATCAATAATCTGAGCCTTTGGATGAGTCAAACTCATCCTAGCCTTCAAATCTGTTTTGGCGCCAAAATTGAGACTAGTGGATTAGAGCAGTTCTGCTGTAATTAAAGAAGCTTGGGGTGTTGTGGAGGTGGAGGGGGACAGATTAGATAGTAGGTATGGGTCTTGGGATGATTTGGAAAGCAAAAGCAGTTTTGTGAGTGCTACAGTGGAATGCTATGGTGGGGATGCATTTATTAGTTGTGGGCTATGTTGTGAGGAGGGGGGTTGAGCTGGAAAGGTGAATGAGGTGGAAAGGGTGAGAAAACCATGGCTGGTTTTGAGATTACAGGGGTAGAAGAAGACGATGTACAGTGTCTGTGGTATATTGGCGCGTTTTGGTGGGTTTGACCAGGGATTGGGGTTGACTTGGGCTTGGGGAGATTGGGCCAGTAGCTGGGTAAGGATTGGATTTGTTTTATGGGATTAATAATACAAAGGTCCATTTGGTTTTAGTTAGTAAATCACAAGGACCAATTTGTAAATTGAGCAAAGTTAAGGGGCTGGAATTGTAATTCTCCCAAAGTGTTTTCAAGGACTGAACCTGCAATTAACCATTAGTACAAGGACCACAAGTATAAATTTCATTATTTTAAACCTTAGGGACCAAATCTGTCAATTTAGAAACTCCAGGGACCAAACTTGAAATTTTCCAAAAGTTTATCACAAGGACCAATATTGCCATTTATAAATAGTATAAGGTTTATTTTGATTATTTTCTTATTTTTAAAACCTTAGGGACTAATTTTGACACTTTTCAAACTTGAGGGACCAAAGTTGTAATTTTGTGATTTTAAACTTCAAAGGATTATTTTGAACAACTTGTGAATCCCAAGGACCTAAAATGATATTTTTACAAGTTTTGGAATGACCAGGGACCAGATTTGACAACTTTTGTAACTTGGGGGACTAAAACTGCCAATTATGCAAACTTGATACGTTTTTCATCAGATTTGGATGTTTTTGCATTTAAAACATATAAAACACTTGTTTGTGATATTTTTATCATTTTGAAGCATTTCTAAGTGTTTTCAGATGTTTTTGCAGTCTAGATAGTATAAAAATGATGAGTATTTAGACACTCATCAATCCCCCACACTAAGATATTGCTAGTCCCTAGCAATGATTTGAGAAAATTTAATGGATTTTATCTCTTTACCAAAAGCCATTACTTCTGGAGTAGCCAATTGTTTTAATTCAAGTAAGAATCTTGGTACAATGATAACCAAATGATTTTAAGCAAATCATAAGCTGTGAACGGATTTGATTTGTCTTTACCAGAAGCCGTTTGCTTCTGGACTAGCCAACTCTTAGATAAATTATCAATATTATCTTTGGTGAGCCGATTACCAATTATGGATTTTCAACTGCCTTTACCACAAGCCATAAACTTGCGGGCTAGCCAACTCTTTACTTTTTAGGACATGGTGAGCTGAACACCATACAATTTTAGGCAAATTGCAAGCCATAAACGGATTTGAGATATCTTTACCAAGAGCCGTTTGCTCCTGGATTAGCCAATCCTTATGTGGGTTAGACATGGCGGACTGATTACCATTTGTTGTGTTTAGTACATAGTACTTCCACTTAAATAAAAAATTTTAAAATTTGGCCATTTTTGGGGAAAAAGGGACTAAAAGGGTACATTTATGATCAAATTCGCCAGAATTTCGCCCCCACACTTAGAAATGAATATTGTCCTCAATATTCAAAGTACCGGCGGTTATGCCGAAACTTAGAACATAAAAAGATAACATTACTAGCTAAGTGTAGAAACACAACAATTATTCTCTTTTTTAATATATACAATTTTCATTTATTTTCAAAATCTATATACAACATGTGGGGCATCTCCCCCACACTTAGGTGGTAGAAAGGGGTAAGAAGTCAGAAATATGGGTGAAAACCCATATGGTGTGTGCTACTGTTTTTAATTACCGAGTCGCTAGCTTGACTCGACCCCGAATTAATTTGATCATGGGGAAATAAGTGGAAGATACAATCTCCATCGGACTTTCATTCAAGATGTTTGTATAAACATTGAAGTACGTGAAAGTTCCACACCGATGAGATATACATAGAAAGACCCGGCTCACAAATGATAAATAAAAATGCCGGGGTCAAAGATAATGTCTTCATTCCCGAAGGAGTGAAGAACAGGAGAAGCTACGGGATAGGTGAAAAAGAGAAAGAAAGTCATGATAAAGATCATGATTAACTCATCATCACTCACAGGAGAATTCATGGTTTCATGAATTTCATTTTTTAAGCTCAATTGGTCTAGACATATCCCGGGTGTGTCTAGATCAAAGTAGAAGTTATCATACTCCGGTGGAGATATGATATGAGTGAGTTCACAGGAGAACTCCTCAAAGGCGAATGATTCATATTCGGGATTGATTTGACTGAGTTCACTGGGGAACTCCTCAAAAGTGAATGATTCATAATCGGGAAGAGAATTATGAGAATGAGAAGTGGTAATACCACTAATCTTCTCTCCCATATGATCAAAATGGAACGTTTGCAATTCGGGAATAGAATCATTGAAGAAAAGTTTACTATCCTCAAAGGGGATAGAATATGAAGTAGGCTTTTCATTAAAAGCCTCGATTCTAGAAATGAGAAGATTAACATTCAATAATGTAAGACGAAGAGCTTCGTCTTGGATTATTTCTTCATTATTCTCTTCTCCTAAGCTGACAGGCTCAGAAGGTAATTCCCCCACATAACTTATGTCTCCACAAGATAAAGAATAGTCCTCATCAGAATCAGAGCACATCTCAACATGATTACTTGGAAAGACAAGAGGAGGAGGGATATCACACACATGGTCAAAAGTTCCCTGTGACTCTCTCGGGATTGGGACAAGGTCCTCAACACTAGACTTTATGAATTCGCCCGATTCCTTTTCAGGAACAGTGTCAAGATGCCCGTCCCCCATTTTCAGAGAGTGAGTGGGAAGTTCGGGTGTGATAGCAGTTACATGAGAATGAATCTCAACTGCTGGAATATCCACTGATGAATTTGATGAATCTTCAAGTGTATCCTCATCATCACTGTCATCAGGAATAAAACGAAATTGAGAGCTAGATCTGGCTGCTTTTTCTTGTGCAATTAATTCCCTAATAGATTTTTCAAAGGCAATTTGGGAATTTATTTTAGCAACCTGCTCTTCAGCTAGCAATTCTTCCATGGATTTCTCATGTGAATTTTGAATGACGGGACATTGTGGGAGTGGAGATTTGTCAAAACCGGAAGGTTGACATTGATAATCATCATGAGGACCCTCACAATATACACAAGAAAAACTGGAAACATTATGAAATGCTGTCTTACTCAACTCCTCATTTCTTTTCACTGACTCCAGAAGCTCTAGATAAGTGTCTTGTTGAGTTTGCTGAGGATTTTGAGTCATTTGGCACTGTGGAGATTGGTCGTGATATGGATAGTCATAATTGTTACAAGGAAATGGATTCCCTGTTTGACAATCAGAGCTGAAATGGGGACCTCCACAGTTCTCACAACAGTAAAACTGTTGAGCCTGGATTGGTGAATCATATGGATATTGGTCATAACCAAAGTTCTGAGCATCACCAGAAAACTGTTCATAGATAACCGTATTTCCAGATTGACACTCAAATCCTTGGTGAGGACCTCCACAAAATTCACAGCAGTATTGTTGATTATATGAAGATAAGTCGGGCTGTGGTGGGTAATTAGAAAAATTTGAGGGGTCGTTAAATGAGTTCGGATTAGGATCATAATCAAATGAATTCCTCGAACCACAAAACAAACAACTCCCGTTACGAATATCATTACCACATTGTACACAAGTACACCAGCGACAGGGTGAACCATAAAGAGGCTCACCACAACCGACACAAGGAATAAACGATTCCATTTGAAAGTTATGAGAAGGAATTGGTTCATTCAAAGAATCAACAAAATCAACATGGTGATCTGAATGACTAATAAGACTCAAAGAACATTTTGAAAAATCCGGAGGTGGGACAAGTGGTGTGCTCTGAGAGCTAGCAATTTCCACTACTTCCGTTATAGACTCCGGTTCTGGTTCTTGAGAAACGTGAAGATTAGGCAAGTCATTCTTGCTAGTCACCGGTCTAGATTCTGCATGTTTGCTTTTAACCGTAAATCGTGAAAGTGTAGGATCAATTTTAGACGGCTTAGGAGCAATCGAGGGATTAGATCTTTGGATAACCGTAGGTTGGACGTATTTAGCACCTCCATTATTAGATGAAAGTACCTGGTCCTTTGTCACCCCGGTTTCTCGTTCTATTTCCCTACGCAGAATCAATGGATCATCACGAACAACACGAATTCTTGACATTTGTGATAAAATAGGAAGTTTTTCAACTTCGTTCCAGATTTCGTCGTAGTCGAGAGATTCCATGAGAATAGAAGAAGTTAGAATCAAATGAATAGAGGGTAAAGGGATAAAGAATCAAAAAGGGTAAGAGGGTAAAGATGAATATTTTTGGATTTTTGAAAAACATGCCATAAAAACAAAGAATGAAAATATTTTTGGTGTTGTTAACACTTTAGGAAAAGTGTTAATGAACTTTTTGATTTTTAAAAACTGTTTACAAAAAACTGTTTACAAAAAGGTGGTATATGTGCAAGAATGGATCTGGAAATGCTTAAAACACGCTTACAGCCTCCCCGGCAGCGGCGCCAAAATTTGATCGATGCAAAACCGTCAAGTTATCTCACGCAAGCTAGCCACTTGTGAATGACCAACCGTAAGAAACTCAAAACAGCTCACACACCAAATACAATTTAGATCAGAGGAATATAGGGAATTCCTGGGTCGTTAAGTCCCACGGAGGATGAATTGGTGTTTAAACAACTTCAGATGATAGAAGGATCACTAAGGATAGTGATCAGTAAGGTTTTGGATGGAAAATTATACCTAAAGAGAAAATCTACAAATTAAAGCGACTTAAATGCAAATTAAGAAAATTAAAAAGTTAAAATCTATTAAATAAACGCTATCACTATTTTTACAGATCGATGAACGCTTATTTTATAAAACAAAATAACTTAAATAAACTATTTTATTTAAAACGTAAACCTAAATAAACTTAAAACGTTACTTAAAACGGAAACGAGCGTTATTTACGAAAATGGCGCTGGAGCGCAAAATAAAACGTAAATTTTAAGAAATAAAAGGTCTAAGAGTGTAAAATCAATTTTCTTACAAAATATATGATAAAAGAAAATTTTAGAAAAAAGATTTATATTTTTTTGACTTTTATATTTTTTATTATGATTTAAATAAGTTTTTACACTAATTAAATGTTAAAAAATACTAAAACTATTTATAAAAATCTGAAACTTTTTTAGAAAATACTTTATACTAATACAGATTTATGAAAATTAGAAAAGATGAAAAAACTATTATAAATAAGCTGGAAATAAGCTTAAAGCTACGTATAAGCTTAAAATGGAAAAAGGGGTTATGTATTTAATTGTGTAAACCTTGACAAGAAAGACCCAAGGGCGCAGTCTATCCAAGTACACACTCTATCACTCTCATAAAGGGGGAGGTCTCAAGTTCGAGCCTGCCTACCCCCTTTTTGCTAAACATTTTTATTTTTGGATTTTTATTTTACAAACTTGTTAAACACATGAAAATAAGCATATTTTACAACTACGACATTTTATGAAAATCACTAATAAGCTCTGAAACAGCTTAATTATCTCAACAGTTAATAAGAAATGGAAATAAGCACTAGATTAAAGCCAAATGGCTAATAAGCTGATGAATAAGCAAATTTAAGCTAAAAATAAGCTAAGTAGCTAATAATAAGCTAATATGAAAACTGAGAAAGCATAAAGATCTAGAAATAAGCACAAAATAAGCCAAAATGAGCATAAGTCCTTCACTGGTGCACAGGACTGTATGGTTTTACTAGGTACCTTTAAGCTACTATTTAAACACTTGAATAAGCTAGGAAATGCAAATAAGCAATGGACTTCACAAGTACACCAGTTGAGCTCTCTAAAAAACTATTTTACAAGGTTTGGCTTTCACAAATAAGCTCTTGAGGAGCTTTTGAAATTTTGATCAACACTGACTCACTTATACACTTAAATGATTTGAACCAATCTAAAAGGCAATTGCAGCCTAACTAAACAAGTTGCAAAATCAAAACTAACAACTGAGACCTTGAGATGGCTAGTTAAGCTTCTCAAAAAGCTAAAACATGCAAGCTTAAGTTGACTGGTAAGCTCTAGAAGAGCTTATGAAAATGTGTACCACAACTGTGCACAAGGCACTTACTCAGACAAAGGTCTAAACAAAACTAGGAAATAAGCTGTTAATAAGCAAAGAAAACACAAGCTGATATTTTTCTAATTTTATTAAGCAGCTGAACTTTACTATCTTAGAAGCTCATGAACTAATTTTTAGTATTAAGCACACAATTAAAATCTAAGTTTTATTCAAAAACAGGCAAGTGAAATTTTGACTTTTAATTTACACTAACTAGTTGACTTTGATGAACTTTAAATGATCCTAGATGATTTAATGTGTTATGTTAAGCTATATTAAGATGAAATTAGGCTAGAGTACTAAGTTTTAAGCTGATTTGATGAGATTTGTATTGAAAAATCTCAACAGTGAACTGTTGAGGATGAGATTAAGCTTATTTTGACTTTTTTACAAGTAATGACTGGTTTTTATGCTTGAACTGAGCTAGTATATGCTATTGTGACATGCAATGATCAAGAACAAAGGTATAAACAATCTCTATTGCAGTTTAACAAACAAAACCAAACATTCCTTAATGAGACAGTTTTGAAGCTTTTTACACTAAAACAAGATTTCAAACCAAATAACCTATTAATTAACTGAAATTAACTATATTTAAACAGGTTTAAACCACAATTGACAGGTATTAAGTACTTGAAACTAGAAAATGTAAAAATCAAGAAAATAGCTTACAAATGAGTTTAAGCTCAAAACAGAGAACCAAGGTCTGAGATCACATCCTATGGCTTCCCAAGAAGCACTAAACCCAATAGCAGTCCAATTCCAGCTCTGCTTCAGCTCTTGATCATCATTCCCATGATTTTTGAATTTACACTAATTTTTTGGTATTTTTGAGAATTTTTGAGTTAAAACTTTAAACTGAACTTTATGACTTCTAAAAGCTTATAAGAGCATAGTAAAAGCTTATGTGAGCCTTTAAAATCCTTAACAATAACTAATAACAACAGTTGAGCTTATTGAGATTTTTAACAAAATAAAGCATAAACTGAATTCATAAACACAAACTGAAATTTAAACCCTAAACAAAATTTGATTCCTCCCGAACTACCTTCTTTTATTTCTCCGTCACACTTGTCAACCGCTTGTGAACGGTCAACCGTAACAGATGATAAAAGGGCGACAGCCCGGGAGAGAAATGCAAGTTTACCAAGGATTAAAAATATCCTTGGATCGTTTATGTCCTGGTGAGGCGTGATATTCTGGTATAGTGACTTGTGGATTATTGAAAAATAATATTAGTATAGGAAAACAGGAATCTGATTGACTAACACTAGGAATGTGAATAGTAATAGCTCTGTCACAGCTACGTTGTTAAAAATGTACAATCAGAAACCTAAAAACGTAAAAGATATACAAACGTACGTTTAACATAAATTAAACGTAAACGTATAAAAACAAAACGATTATAACTATAGTAGGGATTTGCATGTCTTAGCGACTTAAATGCAAATTAAAAGAGATTAAAAAGTTAAAATATATTAAATAAACGCTATCACTATTTTTACAGATCGATGAACGCTTATTTTATAAAACAAAATAACTTAAATAAACTATTTTATTTAAAACGTAAACCTAAATAAACTTAAAACGTTACTTAAAACGGAAACGAGCGTTATTTACGAAAATGGCGCTGGAGCGCAAAATAAAACGTAAATTTTAAGAAATAAAAGGTCTAAGAGTGTAAAATCAATTTTCTTACAAAATATATGATAAAAGAAAATTTTAGAAAAAAGATTTATATTTTTTTGACTTTTATATTTTTTATTATGATTTAAATAAGTTTTTACACTAATTAAATGTTAAAAAATACTAAAACTATTTATAAAAATCTGAAATTTTTTTAGAAAATACTTTATACTAATACAGATTTATGAAAATTAGAAAAGATGAAAAAACTATTATAAATAAGCTGGAAATAAGCTTAAAGCTACGTATAAGCTTAAAATGGAAAAAGGGGTTATGTATTTAATTGTGTAAACCTTGACAAGAAAGACCCAAGGGCGCAGTCTATCCAAGTACACACTCTATCACTCTCATAAAGGGGGAGGTCTCAGGTTCGAGCCTGCCTACCCCCTTTTTGCTAAACATTTTTATTTTTGGATTTTTATTTTACAAACTTGTTAAACACATGAAAATAAGCATATTTTACAACTACGACATTTTATGAAAATCACTAATAAGCTCTGAAACAGCTTAATTATCTCAACAGTTAATAAGAAATGGAAATAAGCACTAGATTAAAGCCAAATGGCTAATAAGCTGATGAATAAGCAAATTTAAGCTAAAAATAAGCTAAGTAGCTAATAATAAGCTAATATGAAAACTGAGAAAGCATAAAGATCTAGAAATAAGCACAAAATAAGCCAAAATGAGCATAAGTCCTTCACTGGTGCACAGGACTGTATGGTTTTACTAGGTACCTTTAAGCTACTATTTAAACACTTGAATAAGCTAGGAAATGCAAATAAGCAATGGACTTCACAAGTACACCAGTTGAGCTCTCTAAAAAACTATTTTACAAGGTTTGGCTTTCACAAATAAGCTCTTGAGGAGCTTTTGAAATTTTGATCAACACTGACTCACTTATACACTTAAATGATTTGAACCAATCTAAAAGGCAATTGCAGCCTAACTAAACAAGTTGCAAAATCAAAACTAACAACTGAGACCTTGAGATGGCTAGTTAAGCTTCTCAAAAAGCTAAAACATGCAAGCTTAAGTTGACTGGTAAGCTCTAGAAGAGCTTATGAAAATGTGTACCACAACTGTGCACAAGGCACTTACTCAGACAAAGGTCTAAACAAAACTAGGAAATAAGCTGTTAATAAGCAAAGAAAACACAAGCTGATATTTTTCTAATTTTATTAAGCAGCTGAACTTTACTATCTTAGAAGCTCATGAACTAATTTTTAGTATTAAGCACACAATTAAAATCTAAGTTTTATTCAAAAACAGGCAAGTGAAATTTTGACTTTTAATTTACACTAACTAGTTGACTTTGATGAACTTTAAATGATCCTAGATGATTTAATGTGTTATGTTAAGCTATATTAAGATGAAATTAGGCTAGAGTACTAAGTTTTAAGCTGATTTGATGAGATTTGTATTGAAAAATCTCAACAGTGAACTGTTGAGGATGAGATTAAGCTTATTTTGACTTTTTTACAAGTAATGACTGGTTTTTATGCTTGAACTGAGCTAGTATATGCTATTGTGACATGCAATGATCAAGAACAAAGGTATAAACAATCTCTATTGCAGTTTAACAAACAAAACCAAACATTCCTTAATGAGACAGTTTTGAAGCTTTTTACACTAAAACAAGATTTCAAACCAAATAACCTATTAATTAACTGAAATTAACTATATTTAAACAGGTTTAAACCACAATTGACAGGTATTAAGTACTTGAAACTAGAAAATGTAAAAATCAAGAAAATAGCTTACAAATGAGTTTAAGCTCAAAACAGAGAACCAAGGTCTGAGATCACATCCTATGGCTTCCCAAGAAGCACTAAACCCAATAGCAGTCCAATTCCAGCTCTGCTTCAGCTCTTGATCATCATTCCCATGATTTTTGAATTTACACTAATTTTTTGGTATTTTTGAGAATTTTTGAGTTAAAACTTTAAACTGAACATTATGACTTCTAAAAGCTTATAAGAGCATAGTAAAAGCTTATGTGAGCCTTTAAAATCCTTAACAATAACTAATAACAACAGTTGAGCTTATTGAGATTTTTAACAAAATAAAGCATAAACTGAATTCATAAACACAAACTGAAATTTAAACCCTAAACAAAATTTGATTCCTCCCGAACTACCTTCTTTTATTTCTCCGTCACACTTGTCAACCGCTTGTGAACGGTCAACCGTAACAGATGATAAAAGGGCGACAGCCCGGGAGAGAAATGCAAGTTTACCAAGGATTAAAAATATCCTTGGATCGTTTATGTCCTGGTGAGGCGTGATATTCTGGTATAGTGACTTGTGGATTATTGAAAAATAATATTAGTATAGGAAAACAGGAATCTGATTGACTAACACTAGGAATGTGAATAGTAATAGCTCTGTCACAGCTACGTTGTTAAAAATGTACAATCAGAAACCTAAAAACGTAAAAGATATACAAACGTACGTTTAACATAAATTAAACGTAAACGTATAAAAACAAAACGATTATAACTATAGTAGGGATTTGCATGTCTTAGCGACTTAAATGCAAATTAAAAGAGATTAAAAAGTTAAAATATATTAAATAAACGCTATCACTATTTTTACAGATCGATGAACGCTTATTTTATAAAACAAAATAACTTAAATAAACTATTTTATTTAAAACGTAAACCTAAATAAACTTAAAACGTTACTTAAAACGGAAACGAGCGTTATTTACGAAAATGGCGCTGGAGCGCAAAATAAAACGTAAATTTTAAGAAATAAAAGGTCTAAGAGTGTAAAATCAATTTTCTTACAAAATATATGATAAAAGAAAATTTTAGAAAAAAGATTTATATTTTTTTGACTTTTATATTTTTTATTATGATTTAAATAAGTTTTTACACTAATTAAATGTTAAAAAATACTAAAACTATTTATAAAAATCTGAAACTTTTTTAGAAAATACTTTATACTAATACAGATTTATGAAAATTAGAAAAGATGAAAAAACTATTATAAATAAGCTGGAAATAAGCTTAAAGCTACGTATAAGCTTAAAATGGAAAAAGGGGTTATGTATTTAATTGTGTAAACCTTGACAAGAAAGACCCAAGGGCGCAGTCTATCCAAGTACACACTCTATCACTCTCATAAAGGGGGAGGTCTCAGGTTCGAGCCTGCCTACCCCCTTTTTGCTAAACATTTTTATTTTTGGATTTTTATTTTACAAACTTGTTAAACACATGAAAATAAGCATATTTTACAACTACGACATTTTATGAAAATCACTAATAAGCTCTGAAACAGCTTAATTATCTCAACAGTTAATAAGAAATGGAAATAAGCACTAGATTAAAGCCAAATGGCTAATAAGCTGATGAATAAGCAAATTTAAGCTAAAAATAAGCTAAGTAGCTAATAATAAGCTAATATGAAAACTGAGAAAGCATAAAGATCTAGAAATAAGCACAAAATAAGCCAAAATGAGCATAAGTCCTTCACTGGTGCACAGGACTGTATGGTTTTACTAGGTACCTTTAAGCTACTATTTAAACACTTGAATAAGCTAGGAAATGCAAATAAGCAATGGACTTCACAAGTACACCAGTTGAGCTCTCTAAAAAACTATTTTACAAGGTTTGGCTTTCACAAATAAGCTCTTGAGGAGCTTTTGAAATTTTGATCAACACTGACTCACTTATACACTTAAATGATTTGAACCAATCTAAAAGGCAATTGCAGCCTAACTAAACAAGTTGCAAAATCAAAACTAACAACTGAGACCTTGAGATGGCTAGTTAAGCTTCTCAAAAAGCTAAAACATGCAAGCTTAAGTTGACTGGTAAGCTCTAGAAGAGCTTATGAAAATGTGTACCACAACTGTGCACAAGGCACTTACTCAGACAAAGGTCTAAACAAAACTAGGAAATAAGCTGTTAATAAGCAAAGAAAACACAAGCTGATATTTTTCTAATTTTATTAAGCAGCTGAACTTTACTATCTTAGAAGCTCATGAACTAATTTTTAGTATTAAGCACACAATTAAAATCTAAGTTTTATTCAAAAACAGGCAAGTGAAATTTTGACTTTTAATTTACACTAACTAGTTGACTTTGATGAACTTTAAATGATCCTAGATGATTTAATGTGTTATGTTAAGCTATATTAAGATGAAATTAGGCTAGAGTACTAAGTTTTAAGCTGATTTGATGAGATTTGTATTGAAAAATCTCAACAGTGAACTGTTGAGGATGAGATTAAGCTTATTTTGACTTTTTTACAAGTAATGACTGGTTTTTATGCTTGAACTGAGCTAGTATATGCTATTGTGACATGCAATGATCAAGAACAAAGGTATAAACAATCTCTATTGCAGTTTAACAAACAAAACCAAACATTCCTTAATGAGACAGTTTTGAAGCTTTTTACACTAAAACAAGATTTCAAACCAAATAACCTATTAATTAACTGAAATTAACTATATTTAAACAGGTTTAAACCACAATTGACAGGTATTAAGTACTTGAAACTAGAAAATGTAAAAATCAAGAAAATAGCTTACAAATGAGTTTAAGCTCAAAACAGAGAACCAAGGTCTGAGATCACATCCTATGGCTTCCCAAGAAGCACTAAACCCAATAGCAGTCCAATTCCAGCTCTGCTTCAGCTCTTGATCATCATTCCCATGATTTTTGAATTTACACTAATTTTTTGGTATTTTTGAGAATTTTTGAGTTAAAACTTTAAACTGAACTTTATGACTTCTAAAAGCTTATAAGAGCATAGTAAAAGCTTATGTGAGCCTTTAAAATCCTTAACAATAACTAATAACAACAGTTGAGCTTATTGAGATTTTTAACAAAATAAAGCATAAACTGAATTCATAAACACAAACTGAAATTTAAACCCTAAACAAAATTTGATTCCTCCCGAACTACCTTCTTTTATTTCTCCGTCACACTTGTCAACCGCTTGTGAACGGTCAACCGTAACAGATGATAAAAGGGCGACAGCCCGGGAGAGAAATGCAAGTTTACCAAGGATTAAAAATATCCTTGGATCGTTTATGTCCTGGTGAGGCGTGATATTCTGGTATAGTGACTTGTGGATTATTGAAAAATAATATTAGTATAGGAAAACAGGAATCTGATTGACTAACACTAGGAATGTGAATAGTAATAGCTCTGTCACAGCTACGTTGTTAAAAATGTACAATCAGAAACCTAAAAACGTAAAAGATATACAAACGTACGTTTAACATAAATTAAACGTAAACGTATAAAAACAAAACGATTATAACTATAGTAGGGATTTGCATGTCTTAGCGACTTAAATGCAAATTAAAAGAGATTAAAAAGTTAAAATATATTAAATAAACGCTATCACTATTTTTACAGATCGATGAACGCTTATTTTATAAAACAAAATAACTTAAATAAACTATTTTATTTAAAACGTAAACCTAAATAAACTTAAAACGTTACTTAAAACGGAAACGAGCGTTATTTACGAAAATGGCGCTGGAGCGCAAAATAAAACGTAAATTTTAAGAAATAAAAGGTCTAAGAGTGTAAAATCAATTTTCTTACAAAATATATGATAAAAGAAAATTTTAGAAAAAAGATTTATATTTTTTTGACTTTTATATTTTTTATTATGATTTAAATAAGTTTTTACACTAATTAAATGTTAAAAAATACTAAAACTATTTATAAAAATCTGAAACTTTTTTAGAAAATACTTTATACTAATACAGATTTATGAAAATTAGAAAAGATGAAAAAACTATTATAAATAAGCTGGAAATAAGCTTAAAGCTACGTATAAGCTTAAAATGGAAAAAGGGGTTATGTATTTAATTGTGTAAACCTTGACAAGAAAGACCCAAGGGCGCAGTCTATCCAAGTACACACTCTATCACTCTCATAAAGGGGGAGGTCTCAGGTTCGAGCCTGCCTACCCCCTTTTTGCTAAACATTTTTATTTTTGGATTTTTATTTTACAAACTTGTTAAACACATGAAAATAAGCATATTTTACAACTACGACATTTTATGAAAATCACTAATAAGCTCTGAAACAGCTTAATTATCTCAACAGTTAATAAGAAATGGAAATAAGCACTAGATTAAAGCCAAATGGCTAATAAGCTGATGAATAAGCAAATTTAAGCTAAAAATAAGCTAAGTAGCTAATAATAAGCTAATATGAAAACTGAGAAAGCATAAAGATCTAGAAATAAGCACAAAATAAGCCAAAATGAGCATAAGTCCTTCACTGGTGCACAGGACTGTATGGTTTTACTAGGTACCTTTAAGCTACTATTTAAACACTTGAATAAGCTAGGAAATGCAAATAAGCAATGGACTTCACAAGTACACCAGTTGAGCTCTCTAAAAAACTATTTTACAAGGTTTGGCTTTCACAAATAAGCTCTTGAGGAGCTTTTGAAATTTTGATCAACACTGACTCACTTATACACTTAAATGATTTGAACCAATCTAAAAGGCAATTGCAGCCTAACTAAACAAGTTGCAAAATCAAAACTAACAACTGAGACCTTGAGATGGCTAGTTAAGCTTCTCAAAAAGCTAAAACATGCAAGCTTAAGTTGACTGGTAAGCTCTAGAAGAGCTTATGAAAATGTGTACCACAACTGTGCACAGGGCACTTACTCAGACAAAGGTCTAAACAAAACTAGGAAATAAGCTGTTAATAAGCAAAGAAAACACAAGCTGATATTTTTCTAATTTTATTAAGCAGCTGAACTTTACTATCTTAGAAGCTCATGAACTAATTTTTAGTATTAAGCACACAATTAAAATCTAAGTTTTATTCAAAAACAGGCAAGTGAAATTTTGACTTTTAATTTACACTAACTAGTTGACTTTGATGAACTTTAAATGATCCTAGATGATTTAATGTGTTATGTTAAGCTATATTAAGATGAAATTAGGCTAGAGTACTAAGTTTTAAGCTGATTTGATGAGATTTGTATTGAAAAATCTCAACAGTGAACTGTTGAGGATGAGATTAAGCTTATTTTGACTTTTTTACAAGTAATGACTGGTTTTTATGCTTGAACTGAGCTAGTATATGCTATTGTGACATGCAATGATCAAGAACAAAGGTATAAACAATCTCTATTGCAGTTTAACAAACAAAACCAAACATTCCTTAATGAGACAGTTTTGAAGCTTTTTACACTAAAACAAGATTTCAAACCAAATAACCTATTAATTAACTGAAATTAACTATATTTAAACAGGTTTAAACCACAATTGACAGGTATTAAGTACTTGAAACTAGAAAATGTAAAAATCAAGAAAATAGCTTACAAATGAGTTTAAGCTCAAAACAGAGAACCAAGGTCTGAGATCACATCCTATGGCTTCCAAAGAAGCACTAAACCCAATAGCAGTCCAATTCCAGCTCTGCTTCAGCTCTTGATCATCATTCCCATGATTTTTGAATTTACACTAATTTTTTGGTATTTTTGAGAATTTTTGAGTTAAAACTTTAAACTGAACTTTATGACTTCTAAAAGCTTATAAGAGCATAGTAAAAGCTTATGTGAGCCTTTAAAATCCTTAACAATAACTAATAACAACAGTTGAGCTTATTGAGATTTTTAACAAAATAAAGCATAAACTGAATTCATAAACACAAACTGAAATTGACAATGAAATTGAGTTCTTAATTCACTGAGATGAGATTACAAAACACTTTGAAAGCTTAAACTTGAACTGAAAAACTTAAAAACTTAAAACGACATAAGCTAAATCTAAACTATTCTACTTCTAACTACTGCCCTTCAATCTCTGCTTCTATCTTTCTTTATAATGACTTCTAGGGCTCTGTGGGTCCCACTTGGTCTTTCCCATCAATAATCTGAGCCTTTGGATGAGTCAAACTCATCCTAGCCTTCAAATCTGTTTTGGCGCCAAAATTGAGACTAGTGGATTAGAGCAGTTCTGCTGTAATTAAAGAAGCTTGGGGTGTTGTGGAGGTGGAGGGGGACAGATTAGATAGTAGGTATGGGTCTTGGGATGATTTGGAAAGCAAAAGCAGTTTTGTGAGTGCTACAGTGGAATGCTATGGTGGGGATGCATTTATTAGTTGTGGGCTATGTTGTGAGGAGGGGGGTTGAGCTGGAAAGGTGAATGAGGTGGAAAGGGTGAGAAAACCATGGCTGGTTTTGAGATTACAGGGGTAGAAGAAGACGATGTACAGTGTCTGTGGTATATTGGCGCGTTTTGGTGGGTTTGACCAGGGATTGGGGTTGACTTGGGCTTGGGGAGATTGGGCCAGTAGCTGGGTAAGGATTGGATTTGTTTTATGGGATTAATAATACAAAGGTCCATTTGGTTTTAGTTAGTAAATCACAAGGACCAATTTGTAAATTGAGCAAAGTTAAGGGGCTGGAATTGTAATTCTCCCAAAGTGTTTTCAAGGACTGAACCTGCAATTAACCATTAGTACAAGGACCACAAGTATAAATTTCATTATTTTAAACCTTAGGGACCAAATCTGTCAATTTAGAAACTCCAGGGACCAAACTTGAAATTTTCCAAAAGTTTATCACAAGGACCAATATTGCCATTTATAAATAGTATAAGGTTTATTTTGATTATTTTCTTATTTTTAAAACCTTAGGGACTAATTTTGACACTTTTCAAACTTGAGGGACCAAAGTTGTAATTTTGTGATTTTAAACTTCAAAGGATTATTTTGAACAACTTGTGAATCCCAAGGACCTAAAATGATATTTTTACAAGTTTTGGAATGACCAGGGACCAGATTTGACAACTTTTGTAACTTGGGGGACTAAAACTGCCAATTATGCAAACTTGATACGTTTTTCATCAGATTTTGATGTTTTTGCATTTAAAACATATAAAATACTTGTTTGTGATATTTTTATCATTTTGAAGCATTTCTAAGTGTTTTCAGATGTTTTTGCAGTCTAGATAGTATAAAAATGATGAGTATTTAGACATTCATCAAGGAGCTTTGGGGGAAATGTGTTAATCATAAGAATGATTCAATCATTTTTTTTTTTTTTTTTTTTATCAAAGTAAGTTCATAAAGTCATTAGTTTCATGATTATTGTTATAATGTCAATTTGAGGTTTTTATGTGAATTTGGTATTATGATAAATCTAACCTTAGTTGAGATATTTAGAGATTAAAAGATGATTATGTCATATATGAAATTTGGTAAGAAGCATTTTAGTAGAAATTATGATATGAGAATATGATGAAATAGTAGTGATGGTTTTTGATGATTTTTAATAGAGTGTTTGGTATAAAGTTTCAAAGAGACCAAGTTTGATAGTTAAAGTTGAATCTTATGAGTATTAGATGAATTAGTGAATTTTAATGATGTTAGTATGATTACCATGTGTCTAGGTGATCGAGGCAAACTAGAGGAACGCTTAAACCAAGTTTAAGGTGAGTAACAGGTAAAATTTAAATGTTTTGTAGTATAGTCATGATATGAGATTAATACTGGAACTAACCGGGTATGATTATGTTATAATGACGGGGTATGATTGTGTTACAATGACCGGGTACGATTATGTTATAATGACCGGGTATGGTTATGTAATAAGGACCGGGTATGAATATGATGTTAGGACCGTGTGATCTCCAGGTATGAATATGATGTTAGGATCGGATGATCATCAGGTATGAATATGATGTTAGGACCGGGTAATCGTCGGGTTTGAATATGATGTTAGGAACGGGTGATCGTTGGGTATGAACATGACATTAGGATCAGGTGATAGCAGGGTATGAACATGGCATTAGGACCAGGTGATAGCCAAGTATGAACATGGCATTAGGACCGGGTGATAGTCGGGTATGAATGTGAAATGAGCACCGAAGATAACCGGTTACATTATGTAAGATTTATATAAAAAAAAAAAAAAAATAGACCATATAGTGATTGTAGTATGTTTATGATTATGATATAGTACTGTTTACTCATTGAGTCATTACGACTTACCGTTATGATGTTTACCTTTTTGTAAGTAAATGATATGGCTTGGGGCTTGTAGATAAAGAAAGATTATTTTGAGGGAATGCTAGTGCTCGTGGAATATCTTACGAGCATTCTCATTTGCATGTTTTTGTATGACAGCTTGTAAATGCCCCGAGAAGTTGTAGTCACAGTTCTTATGAGTCAAAAACAGTTTCTAGTTAGTTTATGGGTCAAGGTTTCATGTTTATGAACAAAATTATGGGGTGTTTGGACTAACACCCGCACTTCTTGTATTTAGTGCTTCAGCGTGTCGTATCTGTGAAACTTATGTATGAACATGAGTATGAACGAAAGATGTTTTCCAGGTTTAAAGATTTTACGACAAGCAGAGGTTCTGTTTTCCGAAAAATGAAGATTTGGGTCACAGAGAGTCTATACGGTGTATAGGGTAACCCTATACGCCGTATAAACCCTATACGGTGTATAGGCAAAGGCGTGTAAAAAGAATTACGGACGTTACAATTTTCATGTCTTTAATAAATAACTTTGTGAAATAAATAAATATTCCTTTAGACTTTATAACCCCTATAATTTATTTATTTATAAAACAAAACAGCACACATGTTGTTATTTATAAATATTATCAGTATAGATTAAATTCATGCATATATACGATGTTATAAATATAAAAAAATTTAGCGGGTTATTGTGATAGGTAAATAAATGCATGATTGTACATATAGGAACAACTCATGTTTTTTCTTTTTTTGAGGTTAAGTAAGGATAATTGAAAAAGTTTTTTTTTACTATATGTGTTCCCAACCTGCGCGTTGCTGCGGAGTGCCTGTATACGTAGGAGTTGACTCGGTCCTTATGCGTTAGATGTGTTTGTAACAATATTTGTGATACAACAATACTCACAAACATATAAAATAATCAATATATTACAAACGCACTTGTAACAAAATAACTAAACATACAATTAGTATTTGTAAGTAAGGTACATAAAAAAATGGAAAAAAAGAAAAAGAAAAAAAGCATTTTAATTCCCTGACACAAATAAAGTGTTACAAAACTGTTCCCACTTCTAAATCACCGATTCTTTTGCTAACATATCTCGGTTATAGTTTTTCTTCCATTAATGAATTTGTTGAGCAGGTCTTCTGGAAGTGGAGGGAAACTAATGTCTTTAAGAATTTTAGAACAGTTGCTAAGAGCATCCACTATGATAAACCTTTTACAAAGGTTTATACAATTAAACATCATTAATTTTTAAACATTTTGATATTATAAACTTACATTCGTTATGGTATAAACCTTTAAAATTTCATAAAATGTCTTATAGAACAAAGTGCATTGAATGTATTAAATTTATAAAGAGGTTCAAGAATTAGGACCTCTTCATGCCACATAGACATGAAATGAGATTTCACTATGGTTGAAATGAAAAATAAATCTTTTCATGTTTTTAGACCTTTTAATAAACCTCCCATAGTGGATGCCCTAAGTATCACCCCCAATTCATAAAACACATTGTTGGGAATTATGTAAACCAGACTTAATACTAGTAGTATAACAGTTAAGTCTGGTAGGTTAGATTTAGTAGTTAAGTCTGCCAGTACTAAAGTTAATGTGACAACTGGCAATTTAGGGAATTTATTTTAGATAACCGCATTACGTTAAACTAAACCGCGTTTTTGCCTTTAGCACTATTTTTATAAACCATGACTTGATTTTACATCGTCTATTGGTTTTTACGGTTTATTTCATTATTAAATGAGTTATCGTAAGAGGTTTAACTATATTTGGTGGGCACTATTCGATTCGGCACTAGAAAAGCCAAAAACGAGAATTATTGTAACTTTTCGACCGTAACTCGAAAATTGACAAATAAATAGTCAAAACGCGTGAAAAAACATAAATAACGATGATAGAAAGTCGAATGAACGTCGGGGGATACTCGTGGGACAATATATGAGCTCGGGAATGGGTAAAGGGGATAGTTTACGAAAAATGACGGTTTCGGCCCTTCCATTCTCACCTAGGCCGGCCACCCCTCCCCCATTTCTATTTATTTTTAGGTCCCTAGTGTCCAAGTATAAATACCCCCTCATATCTTCATTCACTACTTTCATTTCTCTCTCTAAAAATCACCTACACCCACTTTCTCTCTCTAACTTTCTCTCTCTCCCAAAAATCAAATAAACCCTAACCCTAAACTACCTTGGCCGCCGGCCACTATTCCGGCCACCACGGCCTACCACCAGCGCGTCACCATATACCACCACCACCATATCGAAGATCTTTTCATCCTCTTTCCAACCATATATTACACGCTCCATTTGGACCTCCATAACACCGTCAAATCTTCGAATCAAGATTCGTACTTTTAAGGTTTCAAGTGGGTTTTGCAATTGGTACTTGAATAAGGTAAATGGAACAAGATTAGAGCTTGTGTGGGCAATAATAAGCCACGAATTGCATTCTAGGGTTTCGACCCTATGATGAAATTTGGGGCTTTTGGGTGGAACATGAAATTAAGTCTAATTAGAGTCTTAATAAACAAGTAATTAGTGTTTGGTAAGTGTGTGGTGTATCAATTTGATGGGTTTATGCATTTTAGGTCTAGTTTCATATTTTTGGTTAAGATAGATGATGGGTTTTGTGTTTGGTTAGTGATTGGAGCTTGAATGATTGGATTTGGGTGTTGTGGAATTGATTTGGTAGTGTTTGGATTGGATTGGAAGGGTGTACGAGCCACAAAGGGCACGTACGTAGCCCTTGGCTTGCGTACGTGACCCACTTGGGCCATGGGTCCGGGTCGGGTCGATTTGGTAGCTTGTTGGTTGGTGTAGTTGAGGTTTGGATGAGACGCTTGGAGCCGAAAAGCTTCTAGAGCTTGTTTGGTTCACGTGGTCTTAACCGCGACCGTGTCATGACCATTAGGGTCATAACATTGGTTTCGAGTACATTTGGTTGATTGATTGGTTGGCGAGTTTGTTTTGAGCTGGTTTGAGATTGAATTGCGATATTGTGACTTTTTAAATTTGGACTTGATATATATATTGTTGACTTTGAGCTACGTCGGCGTTACTTTGACTTTTTAGTCAATAGTTGACTCCGACAAAGCCGTAACATGGACTTTAGTATAATTTGGACTATTGATTGATTAAAAACCGAGAAGTTATGACTCGTGCTTGTGGACTCGAAACGAATAACGATATGAGATTAATATTGTAATTTGACGAAATATATATATAAACATGAAAATGCTAATAAACTATGAAATAGAAATAATAAATGGGCTTTTGTACCAAAAATGTCAATAACAAGTCTTATCTTGTTATTTACTATTTTTAAATGGAAGCTAACGACTAAATTGGAAATGTTTTGTAATAAATAAGTAATTAATGTTTCGAGTACACGATTATCAATAAATGTCGATTGTGGAAATTTAATATTAGTTAAGTATTTATTTACTTACGTTGTGTGCATTGGTTACGGATAACCTAGCATTAATAGTGTTGATCCACGTGGGTAGCGGACTTATTAGGTTGACGAATCTAATAAGAGCCCGCTAGGTACGTTGGGTGACCTTATTAATGGGTGACTTATCCTTATGACTCTTTAAGGATACGATTGATTTATGGGATAATAAGCGACACGAGTAAATAAATGAGTTTATCGAGTTGACGAATTCGATAAGGTCTACTATTTATTCCGAAACTTATTGGACTATGGAGCTTATCGTTTAGAGGTCTCATTGTGTCGCATTGAGTTATATATTGGTTGTTTGAGTGCATTCATGACATCATATTGAGTCGATACACCCACATGAGGAATACCAAACACTATGATTGAATGGTGAAACGAGACGTTTTTGGAAATAAAGAAATGGAATATATTGGGGTAGATAACGTTGATTTTGAGGAATATATATATATTAAAGTTGGTCTGCATTAATAGGTTGTGCCGAGTCGATAGTTGATGTGTTGTGATACCGTTATCTTCTGCTAGTGTTTATTTGTGCGTTGATTGCTTGCGTTGATTGCTTGAGGTGAGTTTCATAGCCCCACTTTTATCTACGTTTTAACTACGTTTTGAACTATTTCGGGGTGAGAATCATGCTGCTGTTTTTGGACCATTAAAGCTATTTGGATTTGATTATATGCTTGACTGTTTAGATAGATGTGCGGTAGTTGTTGCCTTAGTATAGGTTTAACCGTGCCTAACTAAGAATAGACTTCTACATCGACCTAGTCCAGGGTTGGCAATTGTTCTAGATTTTGCCACGACAGTGCTGAACTAGAGTCGTTGGGCCCGAGTAGTCCCTGGATGCAGGACATGTGTTATGATTGGTGATCCGGGTAGGATCGGTGTGCAAACGGTATTTATCTATCTTAGGTCTTGCATAGCAAATCAACTCTTACAGGTCCACTATGATTTTGTTGAACTTAAACCTATGAACTCACCAGCGTAAGCTGACCCTTTTAGCATGATTTCTCAGGTATTTGAGAGATGTTTGGATTACTTGATCGGTGGAAGCTTGGCAAGAAGGCGGGGTTCAAGGATCATTTCTGACTCTGATAAACTATGGGGACCTATTTGATTAAACCATGTTTTGGGCCTAATATTTATTCTTTTGGATTAAATGTTTTAAATGACTAAATTTGGGATTGGTTTTGAATGTTAAATGACTATCTTTTTGCTATACTTGTTTGCGATACCAATCCAATAGTAACGCCCCGAAAACTTGATTAAGTCTTCCGCTGTACCGAGATTTGGGGGTGTTACAGTTAAGTCTGGCAGACCTAAGTTAGTTCTGTTTAGTATTCTTAGTTAAGCCTGTTTATGATAAAACATAATAGTTTGTTAGAGTTATATTAGGGAAGGATATGTACGCGTAGATATATCTTAGAAAGAGATATCTATATCCTTCTACACGTTTTGTATGCTAGGGTTTCCTAAGTGTATAAAGGAACCCTATGGCATAGTGTTATGTACGTTTTAGAACATACAAAGTTTATTAGAAAGATTAATAGAAAAAGTTATTTAGTAGCAATTGTGTTCTTCTTGCTTATTGTTAAGATTCCACATGAACAACTAAGTACTCATTGTTACAGAGTTCTTCACATAACTAATTTGGATTTATTCTAATTGTTATTGTCTTACAAGACTGCTTAGATCCATAACTTTGGACCTACAAGTGGGATCAGAGCCTATAGAAGGACTCTGAATTAGAAGAAACACAAACACCAAAACACTCATTTCATTTCACAAATCCTATATCATGTATGCACCTGGTGATAATTTCTCAAATCATCTTAGTGATGAAGATGTCTTTGACCATGAAGATGAAGCATCAGAAGCAGTGTCTAAGAAACAACAACAACAACAACAAATAATCCCTGCTACAACCACCATTTCCAACATCAAACTTCCAATTCTGAAAAAGGAAGAATATGACATCTGGGGAATGGAAATGGAACATTATCTGGAGTATGTTGACAATGAAGTCTGAAAGGTGATCCAGAATGGAAATTCAAAGAAGAGAATTTCCAAAGGGAAAGATGGTGTTATTAGAATTCTCCTACCAGTCTCTGCTGCAGAGATTCATGCCGTGGAGAAGGAAAGGAAAGCTAGAACCCTCTTGCTGATGGCCATTCCAAAGGAACATCTCAGAAGGTTCCACAATATGGATGATGCTAAGGAGATCTGGGAAGCAATCATAACGAGATTTGGAGGAAATGTTAACTCCAAAAAGATGTAGAAGACTGTTTATAAACAACAGTTTGAGGCTTTCAGTGTGACCAGTTCTGAAGGATTGGAGAAAGGTTATGACAGATTCCAACAACTCCTATCACAGTTGGAAGCGCATGGTGCTGAAGTGTCCAATGAGGATGCAAACCAGAAGTTTCTCAGATCGCTGCCCAAAGAATGGTCACATTTGGCAATGATTATGAGAACTAAAGAAGATATTGACACTCTGTCAATTGATGACTTGTACAATAACCTTAGGGTTTATGAACAAGACATCAAAGGAAGTTCAAAGGCATCCTCAAGTGCCCACAATGTTGCTTTTGTCTCAAAAGGCAAGAGCAGCACTAATAAGGTTAAAACTGGTGGCTATAGTTCTGGTAGCTATAGTACTTCTTCTTCTGGTGTAAAGTAAAGAGATAGGCCTGCTGGTTTTGTTGATGAAGTGATCTACTCAATGTTTGCAAGGAAATCTGAAGACCTCCTTAATGAGGACTTGGATCAGATTGAAGATGAGGAGATGGAAGAAATGGACATAAACTGGCAGTGTGCCATGATTGCTTTGAGGATGAAGAAGTTTTACAAAGGACTGGTAGACAAGTCCGTTTTGATGGGAAGGCACCAATTGGGTTTGATAAGAAGAAGATCAAGTGCTATAGGTGTCAAAACACAGGTCACTTTGCTAGGGAGTGCACATCAAAGGTGGCCAATGATGAAAAGAAGAGGGATTCCTTCTATCCTAGGCATGCTGAAAAGGAAGATAAGAGTCAGATGGGATTGCTGACCTTGGAAGCTGGTGTGATTAACTGGGGAGAGCACACTGATGAGGGTACAGAAATCAATCATGCTCTCATGGCCATAAGCTCCAGCAATGAGGTATCCCTATGTTCAAAAACATGCAGTGACTCGTATAAAAAACTGAAAACACTTTGTGATGAACAAACGAGTCAGTTAGGTGATCAAGAAGTTAAACTGCTTGCTTATGAAAATGCTGTTAAAACATTAGAAACACAAGTAAAAACTCTTCAAAAACAGCAAACATCATTAAATGAAAAACTTACATTCCAAGGAAATGAAATATTTGAAAAAGGTGAAAAACTTAGAAAATATAGAAGAATTGGAATGAAAGCGGTTAAAGAAAAGGAGGAGTTGCAAAAGATAGTAGACACATGGCAAAACAATGCTAAAAATCTGTGGAGATTAATTGATTCAGGAATGAGCTCAACCAGTAAAATTGGTTTAGGATTTGAGATAAAATCAGATAGTGAAGTGTTAGGATATGAGGAAGAAATGAAAGAAACTGTGTTTGTTAGTTCAAAGAAAGATTATGAAGGAAAACCTGTATATCATATATTTGCTAAAACTAACAACTACAAAGGCGTTCCTCATCCCCTTAATGGTGATTATACTCCTAAACCAGAAAAAGAATATGATGAGTCTTTATTTGATTACAACAAATGGAAAAACCCTGAAACACTTACTTCAGAAGACTATTCCATTGAATTTTCTACATGTCAATCTAATGACAGTGAAGGATACATTGGGAATGTCTTTGAGTGTTCTTTTGAGCTTAAATTAGAACCTATAAAGATATCTAAACCTGTTTCAGTCAATAAGCCTATTGAGTCTTAATCAAAACAAGCAGAACATGTCACTTTTAAACCTGTTGTGTCATTACCAAAGATTGTTGAACCTAGTTGTGTCCAACATGTAAAAACTCCTAGGCAATAGTTTAATAATCAAGAGACACCCAAAGTAGACAGGAGGGACTGGAATGGTAGGACGAAGCAAGAGCTAGGAGAAGGCTACTCTTTCACTAAGAAGAGTTGCTTTGTTTGTGGTAGTTTAAGCCATTTAATAAAAGATTGTGATTATCATGAGAAGAGAATGGCTAAAGAAGAAGAGCTTAGAAAGAAACTGGCTGTTAATACTGGTAATGGAATAGTTAGACCAATATGGAATAACATAAACAAAATTAACCATGCTAATCAATTTGTTTCTAAACCAGTACCAGTTAATACTGGTAATTCATTTGTTAATTCCGTTATACCAAAAGTGAGTACTGGTGTGCCAGTTAAAACTGTTAGGCAAAATATTAGTTCTCGTGTGCCTAAAGTTAATACTGGTTTTGCAAATATTAATTCTGTTAAAAATAAACAACCAGTACCCACCAATACCTCATCCCAGGTGAATGTTTTCAACCATAAAAGAAATTTTTCAAAATCACATTCACCTATCAGAAGACCCTTTGTAAAAAATGCAACAAAAATGTTTAAATCTGGTGCTGCAAAGGGTAATGGGGGATCTGCTGTTAAGACCTCAGCAGGTTATAACTGGAGTCATAGACCAGACTCCAAGTATAATAGTGGACCAGTTACTGTTAATAATGTGAAATCTACAGGTCCACAAGGCAGACCCAAGCCTGTACAGGCCTGGGTCCCTAAGAGAAACTAATTTCTCTTTTATGTGCAAGAACATCCTTACTTGAATATGGGAAATAGAGGAATCTTTGACAGTGGGTGTTCTGGGCACATGACTGGTAACAAGGACTACTTGGATGACTTTGAAGATATCAAGGGTGGTTCTATTACCTTTGGAGGTAGCAAAGGCAACATCACAGGGAAAGGTAGAATAAAGGTTGGTAATTTAGAATTTGATAGCGTGTCTTTTGTGAAAGAACTAGGCCACTTTAACCTTTTCTCCATATCACAAATCTGTGATAAGCAGCATAAGGTTCTTTTTACTGAAACTGAATGTTTTGTGTTGACTTCTGACTTTAAGATGCCTGATGAAAATCAGATCCTTCTTAGAGTCCCAAGGAAACATAATATGTACAGTTTTGATATGAAGACACCTGAACATGCCAAAGGTTTTGCCTGTTTGATTGCAAAGGCCACTATTGATGAATCTAAATTGTGGCATAGAAGGCTGGGTCATTAAAAAATTAAAATCTAAACAAACTTGTGAAGGGAAACCTTGTGAGAGGTCTACCTTCCAAGGTTTTAAAAAATGACCATTCTTGTGTTGCTTGTCACAAAGGAAAGCAGCACAGAGCATCATGCAAGGCCAAATTAGAAAGAGCTGTAACAGCCCTTTTACACACCTTGCATATAGACCTTTTTGGACCAACCTTTGTTAAAATTATCAATCATGCATCCTATTGTCTTGTCATTACTGATAATTGTACCAGGTTTTGTTAGGTTTTCTTTTTATCTTCTAAGGATGAGACTACTGGCATCCTTCAGACCTTTATTAGGTAAATAGAAAACCAGCTTAACCATAAGGTTAAAATAAATAGATCAGATAATGGCACTGAATTTAAGAATAGAAGTATGCTTGAATTCTGTGGGGACAAGGGGACAAAACAGGAATATAGTAGTGCTAGGACTCCACAGCAGAATGGAGTTGCAGAAAGGATGAACAGGACCCTAATTGAGGCAGGTAGGACTTATTTAGCTGACTCACTCTTACCTACCAAGCAGTTAGTTGTGCTTCATATATTTTTAATAGGGTAAGGGTGACCAAACCTCAGTGCAAGACTCCTTATGAGCTTTTATTTGGCCACAAACCTATTATTAGCTACATAAGACCATTTGGGTGCCATGTTACCATTTTAGATACCCTCAGTGTGCTTGGAAAATTTGATGGAAAATCTGATGAGGGTTTCTTAGTAGGTTATTAACTAAATAGTAAGGCCTTTAGGGTATACAATTTAGTGACTAAGAGAGTTGAGGTGACCCTGCATGTTAATTTTCTTGAGGAAAAGCCTAATGTGAAAGGAGTAGGTTATAGATGGATGTTTGACTTAGACTATCTTACTGATTCTATGAACTACATTCCTGTGTCTTTCGAAAATCAAGCTAACCATGCAGGTTCATCGGAAGACACTAACAGTGCAGGTACACATGCTCCTGAGGATGATGAAGAGGAGCTTGTGGTTATGTCTACAGCAGTCCAGCATTCAAGAGCTCCCTACTCTGGAACAAAAAAAAATCTTTTGTTCCTAAAAAGAAGAAAGAGACAGCCGCAGAGGTTCAAGAGAAAGAGGCTTCTCCAAATGGTGATTCATATGCTATTCTGGCATTCAAGAGGGATTTAGATGCACTTGCTCAGAAGCATCTAGGAACAGAACCTACTATCAAGGCTACCAGTACTAACTCCATTAATACTGGTAGTGCAACCATTAATACTGGTCTGCCCGATTCACCAGTACCTGATCCTAATACTACCAGTACTAACTCCAATAATACTGGTAGTGCATTTGTTAAGTCTGGCAATGCTGATAATGATTTTGATGAATCAGCAATGCCAGAACTAAACATTTTTTATAAGTCTGCTGAAGGGATCTTTGAGGAGGCTTCTTATGATGAAGGAGGAGTTATCACTGACTTCAATAATCTCCCTACATATATAGATGTCAGTCATGTTCCTACTCTTAGGATTCACAACATTCATCCACAAAGTCAGATACTGGGTGATCCTAAGTCAGATGTGCAAACCAGAAGCAAAGTGCAGAAACAGTCTGAAGCTCATGCACTTCTTGGCTTTATTTAAAAACAACAGAGGAACAACCACAAAGACCACCAACACTGTCTTTTTGCATGCTTCCTTTCTCAGAAGGAACCCACCAAGATAACGGATGCACTTACATATGAGAGTTGGGTTGAAGCAATGCAAGAGGAATTAATGCAGTTCAAGCTGCAAAAGGTTTGGGTTCTGGTAGATCTACCTTCTAGTGCAAAAGTCATTGGTACAAAATGGGTCTACAGGAGCAAGAAAGATGAAAGGGGTGTGGTGGTCAGGAACAAAGCTAGACTGGTGGCCCAAGGGTACAAACATGAGGAGGGAATAGATTATGATGAGGTTTTTGCTCCTATGGCTAGGATTGAAGCCATAAGGTTATTTTTAGCCTATGCCTCCTATATGGGCTTCACAGTTTATCAGATGGATGTGAAAAGTGCCTTTCTGTATGGCACTATAGATGAGGAGGTTTATGTTACTCAACCTCCAGGTTTTGTGGATCCTGCTCATCCCAAGAAGGTGTACAAGGTGATCAAAGCCTTGTATGCACTACATCAAGCTCCTAGAGCTTGGTATGCTACATTCTCCAACTTTCTTGAAAAGCATGGATACAGAAGGGGCACCATTGACAAGGCCTTATTCATTAAGAATGACAAGAAGGATATCATGCTAGTGCAGGTCTATGTGGATGATATCATCTTTGTTTCTACAAACAGGTCTTAGTGTGAAGAGTTTGAGGGCCTTATGAAAGGCAGATTTCAGATGAGTTCTATGAGTGAACTCACATTCTTCCTCGGATTGCAAGTCAAGCAGAAGCCAGATGGTTTGTTTATCTCTCAAGACAAGTATGTTGCTGAGATGCTGAAGAAGTTTGACTATGCCAGTGTGAAGACTGCAGTGACACCAATGGAGACCAAGGTGGCATTAACAAAAGATGAGGAAGCTGAAGATATGGATGTACATCTGTACATATCCATGATAGGTTCCCTCATGTATCTAACTGCCTCTAGGCCTGATATTATGTATGCAGTTTGTGTGTGTTCTCGTTTTCAGGTTACACCCAAGGCTTCACATCTTCATGTTGTGAAGAGAATCTTGAAGTACCTTAAGGGCAAACCCAATCTGGGCCTATGGTATCCTAAAGAGTCATCTTTTGACCTGGAAGCATTTTCAGATAGTGACTATGCTGGGGAAAGTCTTGACAGGAAATCCACAACTGGTGGATGTCAGTTCCTTGGCAAAAGACTTATTTCATGGCAGTGCAAGAAGCAGACTATTGTGGCTACATCAACAACTGAAGCTGAGTATGTGGCTGTTGCAAATTGCTGTGGACAAGTCTTATGGATTCAAAATCAACTGTTGGATTATGGTATTAACTTCTTGAACATAGTAATCCATATTGATAATGAAAGTACTATTTGTATAGTAAAGAACCCTGTTTACCACTCTAAAACTAAACATATTGAAATCAGGCATCACTTTATAAGGGATTGCTTTGAAAAAAAATTAATTAGAGTGGAAAAGATTCACACAGATAATAATGTAGCAGATTTATTAACCAAAGCCTTTGATGGACCAAGATTTAATTTTCTGGTGGTTAATATTAGAATGATGAACCCATAGCTACATTTAAGGGGAGGATAAATGTATAGTTTGTACTAGGAGACTTAATAATAGTTAAATCTGTTAGATATATTAGTTAGTTCGGGTAGTTAATCCTAGTAGTTAAAACTGGTAGTTAGTTCTGATAGGTTTAGAGTTAAATCTGCTAGTTAAACATGGTAGTTATAAAATTAATTCTAGTAGGTGTTTGTTATTAATTCTGGTTTCCATAGATATGTGTATGTTTTTCTTGGTTTTAGACTAATTTTTCCAGGAAAAGTAAGAATCTTCTAAGATTGGAGATGTATGGAAGCTGTGCTGGTTGATGTGCTACAGTACATAGTTAATTCTGGTGATATCATGCTTAAGTCTGTTTGACCATTTTAAGTCTGGTAGTGCAAAAATATTACCGTTAGTGTTGGTCGAGGGAAAAACGATTTTTACTGTTTCAATAGTACCGTTACCTACTTTTAGGCGGTTAGAAGTATATATATGGATAATTTTTATTTTTAGAATTCATATTTATCCTTTATTTACTATATCCTAATCTTTAAAGTTTAAATCTTTTCTTTCGATTAAGTCTCCTTACCAGCACTAAACCCTAAACGCGCCGCACTACCAGAACTTCAATTCTGTTAGGTCACCATGTTTGTAACACAAGCATCAATATAAGAAATGAGAAAGAAGTGATCGGTTGAACACACTCACAAACACACGTATGAACAATATAGAAAGGTTTAGGCGTAGGTGATATTATGAAAGTGAACAACCAACCTTCAAGTGAAGGTTTACAAGATTATTTATAGGAAGGAACTAGGGCATGATGAGTGCTTAATCACTCATCGTTTTTACCCACCTAAGACCACAAAAACGACTAAAAACACCCAAATATGATCAAAATATGTTAAAAATATCCTCGGAGTGTGTTTTGTGTCTTGCAGGTACAAAAGGATTGAAAACAGAGCAAAAACGAGCAAAATCGAGCCAAAATCAGAAAAGTGCTGAGAAGCCGGTGCCGGGATGTGATTTTCTACGATTGTTGATCAATTGAAGACCCGGACACGTTTTTAGAGTGGGTTTGGGAAAACCGTCTTAAAACCTTCCCCAAAACACAAAATTACCAATTTACCCTTCCCCGATACCCAAATGCCCATTTTGCCCGTCAAAACCAAAAAAATCCAAAAAATACCATTTCACCTCAAAAACCAATTGTTATAAAATTTCAATTTTTATTAAAACCAATTTTTAGTTTTCAAAAATAATAATAATACAAAAAAAAAAAAAAAAAAAAAAAAAAAAAAAAAAAAAAAAAAACCTTTTTTTTTTATCCCGAAATAAAATTAACCTCTACCCCAACTTGACCCACAACCCTGCACTCATTTTTCCCTCCTCTTTTCTTCCATCTCTGAAACACTCAACCTTCCCCCCATTACCCTGTCCATCCCAAACCCACTCTCAATCCGCACTGATTCCTAAGCAACCCTCCCCCACAACCCACATGGGTCTCATGCCAACTTGGCTGGTTTTCCACTCACACAAGAAACACAGCCAAAGGAAGAGAAGACTTCCAAGAAGTAGTATAAATAGTTCTATTGTATGCCAATGGAGGAGAAACCTTTTAATTTTCAGTAGCTTATTGTATTTTTCATTCAGTTTTAATGTTTTTAATATGTTTTCAGCTTTTGTAATTCTGCTTTGCACTCAGCTTTGAAGTTTTAATAAAATTCTGTTTTCCTTAAATTTTTGTTTAAGTGTTTAATGCTTTTTTATTTTAGCTTATTATTGTTGTTTGAATCATTTTAGCTTAATTCAAGAGTATTTACAGTTTGTTCTTTGCAATTTTCAAAAACACCAAAAAAAAAAATCAGAAAAATAGTAAAAAAATAAAAAATAAAAAAATATGTTTAATCTCCTTATAAGCTTACAATAAGCTGTGTTACTGTTTCATAATCCTTCATAAGCTCCTCTATAGCTTTTTGGAGGTTTATTTCTGCTTAAGTTGCAATTCACCACAAAAAAAAAATTCTGAAATAATAGTCAACAAGAAGCTGATTTGGTTTAACTTGGTTATCTGGATCAGACCTGGGATTTAATGTGGTTTCAATATGTTTGATAATGATTCTTAGTCAGCTTTAGCAAGCCACATTGGCTGGACACCTGTAAGTGCTTGATAACTAAGTTTTTATTGTTGTTTCATAACTGTCACTTCTACATACTTAGCTTAGCATAATATTGTTAGTAGTAGCTTGTAATTCTGCATCATTTAGTTCTAATTTCATCATTAAAACTTGTTTAGGTTAGATTCATGGTTTAGGTATTAGTTTAAGAATCGTAATCTGCTATTAAGTAGTTTTAAGTAGTGTTTGGTACAAGATCAAGTTCTGAATTTGAGGTGTTGTTAGTGGTTAGGTACTGTTCCATTAGGGGACGTTTGGTACGATTGAATGGTTGAGAATAGAATTGCTTCTAAGAATGGAAACACAAAGAAAGAGAATAAGGTTGACAAAAATTATTAATTCTCTTGTTTGGTAATAACAAAGAATCAATCCGGGAAATACGGCGGAAATTTTATTCTTCTGTTTGGTTATATTACGACAATGGAATGAAAACTTTCTTAGTAGTAACTAACATAAATTATATAGTAATTATTTACAAAACTATACTTGTATTTGCGTCAACATCAAAGTTGGTTTTAATTTTTTGTTATACCACATTATAAATAGAACTGGGTTATATTAATTGTATTGAATCTAAAATATTAATTAACTCACCCGGGTAATTTGTAGTTCTTGCAGATAATCTGATAAGAACACTTTGACTCAACAATAGCCACTACTTGATATATGATTAAATAACTTGTCATGTATTATCAAAAACAATTGATTAATGAATACATTTGGTTGGAATGAAAATTGATTTTATAAATCAAAGAGTCTTTTGCTTTAATACTGGTTAAAAGAACAGTTACAAACTCATTGTGACCAAGATGAATACCCAATATGAACAACAGTGGCTCATAAAAGATGCAAACTCGTAAATTGGGTTTATTGCTATGAATGAACGTTGTATATTATTGACTAAAAAGTAAAGATTTAGATTTCACATCTTTGAAGAAGATGAAGCTAAGTGGCTAGAGAGATTTGGGGTTTTAGGGTTCCAAGAAGTTTGTATCTTTTTAAGAGCATGTGCGTTGCACATGATAAAATTTATAAATACCATGATATTTCTGATTCCCACTTGGAGAGTACGGAGAAACACTATCTTCATAATATTTCATTCTTCATGTTTCTCCACTTTTTAGGAAGAATCAAAAAGGTGGAAAGAGAATGGATTTTTAATTCTCGATTTTCATTCCCAAATCAAACAAACACGAGAAATGGCCTCGATTCCTTTTCTTGCCTTTCCATTCTATCGTACCAAACATCCCCTTAGATTCTATTTGGATAATAGTAGTAATTTCAGTCACTCAATTGCACTCTATTGTTTTAAAAGTCAAAATTACTCATAAGCTGATCTTGTGCTCATAATTGTTGGAATCAGTAGGCATAATCTTGCATATAGGTGTAAAACTAGTTAATCTAGCTTGCATAAGGTCCATTTCATCATTAAACTTCATTTTCAACAAAATTCAGAAGCCCAAATTCCACAGAAGTCAAATTTCTTAATCTGTCAAGATAGTCAAAAAAGTGGAAAAAGTGATTTTTGCAAAACTTTGTGGAATTTTCATTGATTCATTTATGGTTCAATTAAGCTGAAATTTTGGATTTAGTATTTATGGTTGCTTGTCTATAACAGGTTATTTTTAGTTTAATTTTAGAAATTTTCTTTGCCAGCTAAACTTGAGCTTAAAGTAGGTCGATAAGGACATTTCTGCATCAGCTTCACTAAGTCCAAATACCTTGTTGTTTTTGATTTTTAATTCCCTAATTCTAGGACCTTTTGAGCTGAAATTCTGGATTATAGCTCTGTGGTTGGTTGCGGTTAACAGGGTATTTTTAGTTTATTTTTGTGATTTTTATAAGCTGGATCAATCAGGGCTTAAAGTAGACACTTTAGGGTCGTTTGGCGTTAGGTAGTTTTGAAGTAAACTTGTGCTTATTTACCTTTTAATTGAGCTTTTTGGATCCAAATCAGTTGCAGTAGGCTTATTACAGATGGTTTAGGTTAGTTTTAGGTTGTGGTAGCTTTTTGTAGCTTATTGTGGCTTTTAGCTTAATTTCACGTGCTTATTCATATAAGTTGTGTGTCCAAATCATAGTTCCTGTGATCATTCGTTGTTTCTTTTATTTTTCCTTGATTCTCAGCATTATTTTATATTAATCTGGAAGTTTTTATATTTTTCCATGGTCTTTTACTATTTTTCTGCATTTAATTTCATTTTCTAGGCTTTTTAATTAGTATTTAATGCAAATAATTCAGAAAAAGGTCTAAAAAATAAAATTTCAATTTTCTCAGTTTTAGAAAAATAAAAATATCTTAAAAAGTATTTTTACATATTTTCCTAGTCATTTTAGTATTTTCTAGGAATTTAATTAGATTTAAATAGTTTAAAATTCATAATAATAAGAGGAAAAGTCATAAAAATGTGATTCCAGTTTTGAAAATTCTTTTTAGTTAAAATAGATTTTTGAAATTTTCTTGCATGTTTTCCTAATTTTTAGCATTTTAGCTCTATTTTAAATGTTTAAAATTAGTTTTTAGTTCCAAATAAATCAAGAAAAACCCAAAAAATTAGTTTTAAATTTCAAATAATTTTTAAATATCATGTTTAGCTGTAGAAAAATAGTATTTATTTTTCATGGTTTAAAATTAGAGTAGTTGCATTTTATTCGCGTTTTTATAATTACGTTATTCGCGTTTTTAGTTATAACTTGCATAATTAGTCGCATTTACTTGTTTGCATCATAGATTTAGTTATTTTTATTGCTTACCTTAACTTTTCCTTGCCCCGTAGATTAGAAAACATTCAAAATATCTCTTTTTACCATTCAAATCACAAAAATCGCGACGAGAGTTGAAAATTCCATTCATCCCTCGTTCGGAACGATCTCGGTGCTCAAACCTAACACGTTTGAGTTACCCACATACTACACACTTCTATTATTGATCTCTTTCCCGAGTGAATCAATTTTTGGCGCCGCTGCAGGGGAGGACATGAAGTGAGTTTTCGTATTCCGTCTCGATTCGCATGTATTTGAAGATCCTTCCTTGTGAAGTTATCGTTGTTTTTGTAAATATCCCTTTTATTAAAAACCCAAAAATATTTTTCTTTTCAAAATTTATTTTCTTTTTATGTTTGCTTTTATTAAAAAACCCAAAAATATTCTTCTTTATCCTCTAAACCGACAATTCTTTCTTCTTAACCCTCTAAATGTTTAATTCTCATGGAAACGATAAATTATCGTCGGTGTTTTCATTGCAAAAGTCGTATGGAAGAGGATCAGGATTACTGTCACAATCATGAATGTGTATGTAAGCGATGTGGTAGGGCTGGTGCGAGCAAATATTGCTATTGGTGCGAGTTATCCGATAAAAACTCTTTCGATGATTCTCCAAGTTTTTCCGACCACCCGCCACAACCCGAGATTTGTTCTATTGTTTCTGAGCCTAAACCATCTAGATTTGATCCAAATCTTTCGCGATTTACGGTTAAGGTTAAGAGAAAAGAGCAAGAACCGGAGACCAAAACGGAAGTGGTGGAAATTGCTAGCTCTGAAAGCAAACCACTTGTCCCACCTCCGGAATCTTCAAAAACTTTTTCGGACGATTTCATGAACATAATTCAAAATTGCTTAAACGAATTTCGTCAAATTTCAACTTCGGGAAATACCGTTTTACCTACCATTTGTGATGTTGTTGAGCCCTCGATTCCTACTCCCGTACCCGAGATACTTTCGTTCGATCAAGAGTATTGCTACGGTTGTGGAGACGTGTTACCGAAAGGTTTCCGTTGTTACAAATGTATGTGCGAGTGGTGTGGAAACTATCTTATTGATGGATGTTGTTCGATTTGTGCCGAGAATTCATTCGCTTATGATTCTAACCTGAACTCTTTCAATTATCCTCAAAACAATTTCAACTACCCTCCACAAAATTCATACGAACCAGAACCGTATTGTCATCATTTCAATGATCAATCATTGTTTCAAACACAACCTCCGCAAATTCCTCAAGAACTTCTCCAAAATTGTCTAGATGTACTCAAAGATTTAAAAGAATTGACTAATAAACATGCCCAAGAAGAGTCTCATCAGAAAACATATGGAGAACTTTCCGAGGAACAAGCGGCTCGCAACGAAAGATTTTTAGCCGATGAGCGAGCTGCTCAACAGCTTCTCCTATTCAACGAGGCTTGCCGTCTCGATGATGAGGATGAGGAAGATTGGGAGACGATAAAGGACAAGGTGCATATCTCAAGCCCACAAAGTACCGCACATGTCCACTCTCCGCCCTCATATTGCCTATCTACCATAGAACCTTCGGATGACCTTTTAATGGGGGATGAGCATCTTAGCACTATTCCGGACACATAATCGTCTTGTGTTGAGAACCTTGTCCCAACCCCAAGTGTATCCGAGGTTATTTCCGGTGATATGTGTGATGAGCCTCTCGATGATGATTCTTCTCCTACCCCAAAAGTTTCTGTTGAGGTGATCTCCAAGTCTGAAAATGACTATACGTCGTTTGATGACTCTTTATCGTGTGGAGACATCGAGTATGTTGAGGAGATACCTTCTGAGCTCGTCAGCTTGGAAGAAGTAAGAGATGTTGATCCCGATGATCTTGATATGGACACTGATTTCAAAACGGATGATGAAGGTATTCTTGTTGTGTCCGAGAAACCTTTTGCTATGGCGTTCACTAATCCTCTGTTTGACTTTGATTCTGAATTCAATCTAGTTTCGGATAATCCCATCTTTGATATTCAGAATGAGGATAGTGACGTTTACATGGAGAACTTTGTTATATCTCCATCCTTACCCGAAGAAAAGAATAGTGGCAATACCACTTCGGTGTTAGACCTTCTCCAGGAGTTCGCCGATGAACTCGCTCTCGTTGATCATTCTCCACGGGGAGATGATGATACTCACTTCGACTTTGAAGCCGACCTTACTGAATTAGAAAATCTTCTTTACAATTGGTCGTCTGATAATTCGTCAAGTGACACTCGTATTGAGGAGGTCGACTTTCTTTCTTCGGATGACTCGATACCTTCGGGTTTTCAGAGTGACGATTATGGCTTAGGTCCATCATCCACTCGTCCGCCTGCTAAACCGCCGGATGATGGAACCTCTTCTAAGCCCGATACGGATGTTTTCATTGCTTCAATGGTGGATAAGATTTATGAACATTCCCTTAATGTTCCTCAATCCAATCTTTTGCCAACCCATCCCACCCGTTGTCATGAGATTGACACTTTGCCTTCTCCTCCCATTTCTTCTCATTTCCTTCACTCTTACGGGAGTGAAGATACCATCTTTGACCCCGGCATTTCTCATTCTTCTGAGCCGGTTATATCTTATCGGAGTGGAACTTTCAGCACATTCAATGTTTATCCAAACCATTTGAGTGAAAGTCCGATGGAGATTTTATCTTCCACTTGCTTCCCCATGAACCAATGAATTCGGGGTCGAGTCAAGCTAGCGACTCGGTTAACAAAAACAGTAGCATTTCATGGGTGCCCACCCATGTTTCTGACTTCTTTCTATTTTCTAACAAGTAAGTGTGGGGGGAAACCTCCACGATGTTTGCTTCTTGTGTGTTTGCTCATGTTTGCAGGAATCCCTTTGATCGTGATGATTGATGCGCCTGTTTTCAATCTAGCCGCCCAATATCCGATCATTTTGCTAACGTTTATCTGGGGATATGTTTTCATAATCCTTTTTGTGTAAAATGATAGATTTCGTCCACACACTTGGTTAGTGGTATTACCTTTTTCCGTTCGATAGTATCGGCTTCGGCCGGGACTTTGAATATTGAGGGCAATATTCAATTCTAAGTGTGGGGGGGAATTCTGTTGAATTTTGTCACATTTGTACCCTTTAGTCCTTAATACCCCCGTTTTGACCCAAATTTAAAAAATTTTGCAAAAAAAAATAAAAATAAAAAAGTGCTTTGCAGGAAAATACTTCGAGATGTTGTCCGATTAATATTGCAATCCATTCTGGGATCGATAAACATTTGCTAGCACAAATTATAGCCCTTACCACTAAATTGTGAGGATTTAAGCCTGTTCTATATAAAGCATACATCTTTTATGCTTGGATCTTTTGCTATGAGTGTGCCGGTGATTTTATTTATTCTAGAACTTGTACTTGTAAATCATTACCAGACCGCAGTGAGATCGCATTCGTGCGATATAAGTGAATTCGTGTGATAAAGAGGCACCTTAGGATTTAACCCAAATGGCCTTCCATTTTTCATATCATGCTATATTAGCTAGCCACATCGGTTAGTTAACCACCTACAAGGACCCATTTGTAGTGCTCATTTTTAGCACTAGATACCCTTAGTTACACCCTCTGAGCCATCCTTTTCATTTTTGCTTCATCCAGAAAAATACAAAAATATTTTACACTTTAAGCCTTGGCCTTACCCCTTGTCAATGTCTAATCGGTTGGTTGATAGTCACCCCGAAAGTGAAGATTGTTCAAATGATTATGAGTGCCGCATCTTATTAGTTGATTGAGCCATTTCATGGGTGAGTACATATGTTCAAAAAAAAATAATAAAAATAAATAAATAAATAAATAAATAATTCGAAAGTATGAATGTATTAGCCAATGTGCTATGTTTGAAGAAAAAATTGTCATGGCAAAGCAAAGCGAAGAGTTGTGGAAAGCCGAAGAAAAGAAAATGAAGCTGTAATCATTTATTGGTTGGCGGATTGTTTGGTAGCTAGCAACGTGGGTATTAGACTTGATTTTTATTTTTATTTTAACACCAATTTCATAAATATTCCCATGCCTTATCCACACCCTTAACCCGAAGCCTATCATTATAGCCCGAATAAAAGTCCTCTTTAGATGTTTTTGCTTGGTGCTCACGCCACGTCGGTGGAGTTTTGTTTCTTGTACAAGCTTATGGTAATAATCTAATCATGACTGAGCAATGAGTGTGATTTATCTTGTTACTCCACTAAAAATGAGTGATTGAGTGAATTATATTTCGTTCCTTTTTCGTGAGGTGTTTTGAAATGTTAATCACGCAAGAAAATCATTGGATATTGTCAAACATCTTGGAAGTTTCAACCTTTAAAAGCATGTTGTTTACTTTTAGTATAGTTTAAATTTATCGCATCAAATAAAAAGTCGAAACGGGGTAGTCTTGGTAATCTTGATTCTTTCATTACTTCATATGATTGATTGCTAGGGACTAGCAATTGCCTAGTGTGGGGGATTTGATGAGTGCTTAATCACTCATCGTTTTTACCCACCTAAGACCACAAAAACGACTAAAAACACCCAAATATGATCAAAATATGTTAAAAATATCCTCGGAGTGTGTTTTGTGTCTTGTAGGTACAAAAGGATTGAAAACAGAGCGAAAACGAGCCAAAATCAGAAAAGTGCTGAGAAGCCGGTGCCGGGATGTGATTTTCTACGATTGTTGATCAATTGAAGACCCGGACACGTTTTTAGAGTGGGTTTGGGAAAACCGTCTTAAAACCTTCCCCAAAACACAATATTACCAAATTACCCTTCCCCGATACCCAAATGCCCATTTTGCCCGTCAAAACCAAAAAAATCCAAAAAATACCATTTCACCTCAAAAACCAATTGTTATAAAATTTCAATTTTTATTAAAACCAATTTTTAGTTTTCAAAAAAAAATAATAATACAAAAAAAAAAAAAAAAAAAAAAAAAAAAAAAAAAAAAAACTTTTTTTTGTCCCGAAATAAAATTAACCTCTACCCCAACTTGACCCACAACCCTGCACTCATTTTTCCCTCCTCTTTTCTTCCAAATCTGAAACACTCAACCTTCCCCCCATTACCCTGTCCATCCCAAACCCACTCTCAATCCCCACTGATTCCCAAGCAACCCTCCCCCACAACCCACATGGGTCTCATGCCAACTTGGCTGGTTTTCCACTCACACAAGAAACACAGCCAAAGGAAGAGAAGACTTCCAAGAAGTAGTATAAATAGTTCTATTGTATGCCAATGGAGGAGAAACCTTTTAATTTTCAGTAGCTTATTGTATTTTTCATTCAGTTTTAATGTTTTTAATATGTTTTCAGCTTTTGTAATTCTGCTTTGCACTCAGCTTTGAAGTTTTAATAAAATTCTGTTTTCCTTAAATTTTTGTTTAAGTGTTTAATGATTTTTAATTTTAGCTTATTATTGTTGTTTGAATCATTTTAGCTTAATTCAAGAGTATTTACAGTTTGTTCTTTGCAATTTTCAAAAACACCAAAAAAAAATCAGAAAAATAGTAAAAAAATAAAAAATAAAAAAATATGTTTAATCTCCTTATAAGCTTACAATAAGCTGTGTTACTGTTTCATAATCCTTCATAAGCTCCTCTATAGCTTTTTGGAGGTTTATTTCTGCTTAAGTTGCAATTCACCACAAAAAAAAATTCTGAAATAATAGTCAACAAGAAGCTGATTTGGTTTAACTTGGTTATCTGGATCAGACCTGGGATTTAATGTGGTTTCAATATGTTTGATAATGATTCTTAGTCAGCTTTAGCAAGCCACATTGGCTGGACACCTGTAAGTGCTTGATAACTAAGTTTTTATTGTTGTTTCATAACTGTCACTTCTGCATACTTAGCTTAGCATAATATTGTTAGTAGTAGCTTGTAATTCTGCATCATTTAGTTCTAATTTCATCATTAAAACTTGTTTAGGTTAGATTCATGGTTTAGGTATTAGTTTAAGAATCGTAATCTGCTATTAAGTAGTGTTTGGTACAAGATCAAGTTCTGAATTTGAGGTGTTGTTAGTGGTTAGGTACTGTTCCATTAGATTCTATTTGGATAATAGTAGTAATTTCAGTCACTCAATTGCACTCTATTGTTTTAAAAGTCAAAATTACTCATAAGCTGATCTTGTGCTCATAATTGTTGGAATCAGTAGGCATAATCTTGCATATAGGTGTAAAACTAGTTAATCTAGCTTGCATAAGGTCCATTTCATCATTAAACTTCATTTTCAACAAAATTCAGAAGCCCAAATTCCACAGAAGTCAAATTTCTTAATCTGTCAAGATAGTCAAAAAAGTGGAAAAAGTGATTTTTGCAAAACTTTGTGGAATTTTCATTGATTCATTTATGGTTCAATTAAGCTGAAATTTTGGATTTAGTATCTATGGTTGCTTGTCTATAACAGGTTATTTTTAGTTTAATTTTAGAAATTTTCTTTGCCAGCTAAACTTGAGCTTAAAGTAGGTCGATAAGGACATTTCTGCATCAGCTTCACTAAGTCCAAATACCTTGTTGTTTTTGATTTTTAATTCCCTAATTCTAGGACCTTTTGAGCTGAAATTCTGGATTATAGCTCTGTGGTTGGTTGCGGTTAACAGGGTATTTTTAGTTTATTTTTGTGATTTTTATAAGCTGGATCAATCAGGGCTTAAAGTAGACACTTTAGGGTCGTTTGGCGTTAGGTAGTTTTGAAGTAAACTTGTGCTTATTTACCTTTTAATTGAGCTTTTTGGATCCAAATCAGTTGCATTAGGCTTATTACAGATGGTTTAGGTTAGTTTTAGGTTGTGGTAGCTTTTTGTAGCTTATTGTGGCTTTTAGCTTAATTTCACGTGCTTATTCATATAAGTTGTGTGTCCAAATCATAGTTCCTATGATCATTCGTTGTTTCTTTTATTTTTCCTTGATTCTCAGCATTATTTTATAATAATCTGGAAGTTTTTATATTTTTCCATGGTCTTTTGCTATTTTTCTGCATTTAATTTCATTTTCTAGGCTTTTTAATTAGTATTTAATGCAAATAATTCAGAAAAAGGTCTAAAAAATAAAATTTCAATTTTATCAGTTTTAGAAAAATAAAAATATCTTAAAAATTATTTTTACATATTTTCCTAGTCATTTTAGTATTTTCTAGGAATTTAATTAGATTTAAATAGTTTAAAATTCATAATAATTAGACGAAAAGTCATAAAAATGTGATTCCAGTTTTAAAAATTCTTTTTAGTTAAAATAGATTTTTGAAATAAAGTTTTGTAATTTTCTTGCATGTTTTCCTAATTTTTAGCATTTTAGCTCTATTTTAAAGGTTTAAAATTAGTTTTTAGTTCCAAATAAATCAAGAAAAACCCAAAAAATTAGTTTTAAATTTCAAATAATTTTTAAATATCATCTTTAGCTGTAGAAAAATAGTAGTTAATTTTCATGGTTTAAAATTAGAGTAGTTGCATTTTATTCGCGTTTTTATAATTACGTTATTCGCGTTTTTAGTTATAACTTGCATAATTAGTCGCATTTACTTGTTTGCATCATAGATTTAGTTATTTTTATTGCTTACCTTAACTTTTCCTTGCCCCGTAGATTAGAAAACATTCAAAATATCTCTTTTTACCATTCAAATCACAAAAATCGCGACGAGAGTTGAAAATTCCATTCATCCCTCGTTCGGAACGATCTCGGTGCTCAAACCTAACACGTTTGAGTTACCCACATACTACACACTTCTATTATTGATCTCTTTCCCGAGTGAATCAGGGCAACACAGCAAGTTCCCTTCCTTTCCTTATTGGGCTTGGGCCAAGGCTTATGGGCTTTCTACATAAGCCTTGCCATAATTACTAACACAAAAGCCTAATTAAGCTAACTATTACATATTAATTACTAACACTTGTAATCTAGTTTAGGAGTGATTCCAACAATTTCCCCCTAAGTGTTGCTAATTGATGATTAGAGTGAAAAACGTTGTAGGTGCTGATGTAATAGTAGCTTAGACGTCTTCTGACATTCTTCTTTCTTGTGAGAAGAAGTGTCTTGAATCCAACAATCTCCCAAGTGTAGGGATCTTGTATTCTTTGAAGTTTTCAGCTTTGACGTCTTCATTTTCTTTGTTCTATGATCTTTGTTCTTTGTGATGGTAGTGATAGTATGTTGTGGTTAACTGCATCAGGTCTGCTTCATTGCTCCAGTGTCTCCACATCTTTCTCCAACATGCTCACACGCTCTTTAACGTTGGATTTCAGTACTGATGTAGTTCTCTTAGTCTTTAAACTTTGTAGATTCTTTGACTTTGACGAAGAATCATTCTGACTTTGTGTTGCCTTCTGAGAGAACTTCAATTAGTGTTGTTGTTGGTATGAGCATGTGAAGAATCTACACGATCTTTTCCTCCTGAGAGCATCCATAAGAAGAAGACATAAAACATGGGTTAGAAATAATCCAGCGTTTACAAGTTTGAACTTCGAGTGTGTTAACAACATAGTGTGAAAACACGTCTCTAATTCTCAGAAAGGCTGTTCCTGAACTGGAGTCCCACAAGTGAGATAACGCGATGTACCGAAGTACATCTACAGTTCAGGTGAGTCACTGAGGTACACCGAAGCATCACCCCACGACTGTAGACCGTTTGAGACACACTAAGCGTAACCCATAAGGAGTTACCGAAGTGACCTGCTGTCAAAGCTGTTTGATGTTGACCCTGGCAGGAGTTTCCATTCAATCACCGAGGATCACATGTGTGAACCTCTCATAAATGTTCTCGACAGATTGCTAAGATCTGTGTAGGACTCGATGATGTATCACTTGCGTCCTTAATGTTGAACGACAATTGATGAAATGTCAAGTGTACCTAAGAGATCTTTTGATGAATCTCGTGGCTCTAGACTCAATAGTGTGTTTTGGTTTTCCTGAGCGGAGACTAGGGAGAGGGTCTCCTTCTTCAATATCAGCAATCTCTAAGAGAAAGCCGATAGTTTACGTAGGGTTCCCTGTGAGAATGAAACAAGATTCTGTTGAGAGAAACTTGAGTGGCTAAGAAGGTTTAGTGTATGCGTCACTGGGTCCATGACGACTTTGATCTTCAATACCGGTGTCATCAAGTGACAACCAGTAGCATATGAATTGAACCCGGTGTCTGCCCTAAGTTGAATAATCTAGAGGGCTATTTATTTTCACCCTTTTCTTTACTTTTCTTTTTAATTCTTCAACTCCTTCTTTCTCCGATTCTCATTTTCTCCTTTTTATAATCATATCTAAGGACTTCTAATTCTAACTATTGGTGGTGTCCTTGGGTAGATCCCTCCGGCTCTGGCGGATCATAGGACGGTTATTCCTAACCTTAGTCACCTTATAACTCCATGACTAACCTATGTTGCCGTAAACCATTTTCATGAAAATCTCTCAAAGTGGTTATGAATAAGAGCTTTTAGTACCACTGTAAGAGTTTTGTATTTTGCAGAAATACTCCCCCTCCACACGTGCTTAAGAATTTTGACAGAAATTCGCACGGTGAGAGAAGAGCGCGAACTTTAGAATTGATCAACTCAAGATAGACAATCCCCCGCGAGACACGGTTATGTTGCATAGTTAAAGAGTTACATTGTCAGTTTTTAGGTGACAACTAGCTCTAATAACTACCTTGAAGGTGTGAACAAACCTCGAAAGGTTATCAAACCCGTCAAAGTTCATGTCTACCAAGAGTTTCTCGAATGGTACATTCTACTAGGACAAGTCCTTTGCGAGACACGTTTACATCACTAGCGAACTAGCTTGAAATTATTACCCGTCCCGGACAAGTATTTTCGAGTTACTGACATTTAAGATCTCATCAATTCATTGGTTAAGTCTTTTTAGCACAACGATTCATTAGCAATTCACAATATATTTCTTATAACATAATCTTTCTCCCCCTCAAAAATGGCATATAAATGTTGTTTTTGACGAAATTTTGATATCGAATATGTCCATTTCGAGTTTTGTGGGAAGATTACCACGAAGAACAATTTTGTGAACAAAGTTTTTAAGCAAATACTCCCCCTCAACAAGTGATATTAACTTTTGAGGTTTTGAAAATCATAAGAGGAAGTACTTGTTCTTTTGAGCAAAACTTTGAAAAAATGAAAGTTTTGATTAGTTTTACTCAAAAGTAAGAAGCTTTCGCTCCTTTTATAGGATTGTGGCACTGATGCGTACCACAGGGTCCTTTCATTACAAGTACGGGTTGTGAACTGTTATGTGTGCACAAGCCATTGTCAGATATAAATTACACATCCAAATAGTTAATTGAAAGAAACAAATTAAGGAGTACCTGGTATTCCAGCAATAACACCAGGAGTCCTGTCTGGACGTTGGTATCCAGTGAGAGATATGCTTGGACGACCACCAACGAAACTCTCCAATGTTCTGATCTGATCCCGCCTAAACAGCCTTTCATCAATCCGCGTGATGATCTTCTTTACATCCTTTCTGTCCCTCGAATTCCATCTCTTCGGTGACCCTATGCCGTCATGTATCTCCTTTAACATGTATGCTAACCCATCCCGAACCTTCTTCAATGTGTGATCCCCAAACTTATGAAGCTCTTTGCACGCCATGAAGCAGTTGTGGTGTAGTTCACTACGGTATACAACCCCAAATGGTTTCTTGATAAGGGTGTACTGAGCAAGTTGGTTTATGTCGGGAAGGTCAAGCTGTGGTTTTGTGAGATTAACACGCTTCTGATACGATTCCACGGCAAGTTGAATATCTTCTACACGTTCTTGGATCACGATGCTTCGGATGAATATGAGCAATGACTTGATGTACTCGCGTTGGATAGTTGTAGAGAAATGTCTCATTCGTCCTTGTACCTTGGCGAGATACATATCTTCAATGTCATTTAGCGACAATCTCAGAAAATCTGCTTCACATAAGTCATATTCCTCTTCGTCTTATCGTTTGACCACTATTTTCTTAAGGAATGTGTATTCCCACTTTGACGACAGGGTAACATGCTGAATAGCAATGATCCGTTTATCACTGAACACTTCCTTTTTCGACTTAAGAACCTGACAGCTTTTGTAGTAGATTTTTCGTCGTTCTGGCCAATGATGAATCCCATACAGTGCATCGAGGTCATACTTTTCCACTTTGTTAGCAAACGTGTGTGTGGCTTCTTCCTCGATGGCTATATTGTTGGAGTAGATTGCTGCCGGGAAAGGGAGTGTAAGTGATGTAGCGTATTTTCTGGTAACATCGCTACCATGTAGAAGAAACTCCAGGTCGTTGTTGAAGAAATAGCGGTATGGAATATTGGGTTGATCCGGTCGGCCAATGGAAGGTAAAGGTTTGGTCCAGTCAGTGTAGTATGGAGCTTTATCTTGTCTGGTGAAGTCAATGTTTGATTCAGGATTGAGCCAATCAATGTTGTTAGACATGGCTCATGCAATGTTGTCGAGATGATATTCGACTTTGATTGCACTATCTGAGCTGTCTTTAAGTAGTTGAAATGCATCATTCTTGATTCGCTTCAACTCTGCTTTGGTCATTTTCTTCACTTTGAACTTTTCCTGTATAAGCTTCACATGCTCCATTATACGACCATCTACCATTTCTTGACCTTCTGGTAACTGAGGGGTAGCATCAACGAGTTTAGAAAACCAGTCATATTCTTCGGTGTCATCTTCATCTAGCCATGAGACAACAGCGGTCTTCTTCTTCTTCTTCTTTGGCTTCGATGATGATTCTGGTTTCTTTGTTGTGGTAGAGGAAGTAGGTTGTTGTTGGGGCTCAGGAATTTCTTCATCGTCACCACCAGTGTATTCAAAGTGATCACCGGTTTTCTATGTTTGTGGTGGTAACTCAGAGTCCTGAGGTTTATCAGCAGTAGTAGAACGTGGAGGAGATCTTCTGTCGGTGGAGGTCCTTTGGGTTGGTGGTGGAGGCATAGAAGATGATTCACTTGTTTTATTCTTGCGCTTTGATTCTTTATCCTTATCTGCATCATCCTTGTCTCTTGGACGCTTAGTCTTTTCAGCTGTCTGTTTGCATGAGGTTTTGAGTTGATACTCCAGCAATGCCTCAAATAGTTTACTTTCGTCAAAAGTAAACGTTGTAGATCGTTTAGACATTTGTAACACTAGCTTGGAAATCAACTCTGCATCAGAGACAACTGCAGGCTCAATTGGATTGATCTGCATGGCTACAGGAGTAGATTGCATTGTTTGCTTGACCAATTGCATGAGATTCGGATAAAGTTGTCTGGTGAACATCTCTCGTGTCACTCCAGGGACGGTGTCGAGAAGAAACTTGTGAGTATATTCTCTAGCCGTCTTTTCCATTTCCCTTTGGAAATCTCCTTTTAGAAGCTGTTGAATCTGTTCCCTTTCATCCGAAAACTCGTTTATCACTTTCTGAAGAAGATTGATTATGTCGGCAAGTTGATTCAGTTTCTTGTTGACCACATCCTTCTTCCTTACTTGTCTGACAGCTTTCACAATCTTAGTCTTAGCCCGTGATGCCCAAGTGTCGGTAGGTTTCTTTACTGATCTGGATGCGGATCTTGTGGTGGCTTTGGATGGTGGTGGAGATGAGTGAGAAGATGAGTCTGACGATGATGATTCATGAGGAGGTTCAGGGTCCTTTGGCGGCTCAGAAGTTTGTTCCTTGGTACGTGCGGGACTATCTAGAAGATAATCATCGGCTTCCTTTTCGGCTTTAGCCTTTTCTTCTGCCTTAACCCTAGCTTCTTCATCTGCCTTTGCTAGAGCTTCTTCTTCTGCTTTTTCTTTAGCAGCAACATCAACATCTTCATCAGTAATTTTCTCATTCGTCTCCTTCTTCTTATCTGGTTCCTCAAATTCAAAAATGATCTTATCCTCGAGTTGCTTTTGTTCTGATTCGTGGGTGGTGGTACCAGTTCCCTTATCGGGTTGATTAACCGCATCGAAAACTGGTGTGGCAAGAGCATCACCACTTGACCCTCCAGGGCCACGAGTTTGTTGAAGGTTGAACTCCTGAGCAACATGTTGAAGTCTGAGGTTCTTCAATATCTTTTTGTAATCTTTGTCTTCATCCTGTGGCTCTTCTTCTGAGCTTTCTTCTTCATACTCTTGCACTGGAGTTTTCCCTTTATCAGACTTGGGACGGAGAGGTTTTGCAGCTGTTAGTGCATCATCTGTTGCAGATTCTGAGTAGATAACCTCTTCATCTGTTTCAGTGTCCTCCGAGTCCTCGTCCATTAGTTTTGGTTCTGGTTTGGGAATAGGGATGGCCTCCTTTAATGGAACTCTCTTTTTGAGTGTGTGAGTCCTCTTTGGATACTTTCTCGTACTCTCAGTGCTTCCAGTACTGCCTCTCCTGGTCTTCCTAACAGGTGTACCAGAATACATTTCATCAATAAACCCCACTTTGCCTGATTCAACTGCTTCCAGATATCGTTTATACGTTTGAAGTCCCTTGATAGCAGCAGTAAGAAGGCAATCTGGTAATACCGCACCTTGTTTCTTCGTTGTTGAGTCCTTAAATCTGACAACATTGAGTGTGGGCTCAAGCAACACGGAGTGATGTTTGGGGTCATCAAGTCTCAAGGGAATATCTGGATTATTCCCTAGAATCCTTTGGATCAATAGTTTTGTGTATCTGATATAATGGATCTTGGTGCCAGGCTTTTTAAGGTATGACATCATGTCGTCCCAGATCAGAGCTGCAAATTCGATGTGTTTCATGTTGACCATGCCCCAAAATAATTGTAGTTCCATGAGCTTGGGATGCTCATGACCACTGTCACGTCCATAAACGGATTTAGCAATCATGATGTAAAGGGTTCTCCATGGTTGAGGGATGTTCTTAAGATCAACTGATGAGTGTTTTGTGATGATTCCAGAAGCTTCATCATAGCCGATGTCGACCATGAACTGGAGAGTGACCTCTTCCGTTGGAGTAGCAGTGTAATCAGCAGGCTCGATGGTAGGAAGAAGAAGAATAGCCCTTAAATCTGAAGGAGTGATGGTGACTTGTTTGTTGTTAAGTGTCACTGTCACAGCACTTTGACCTTTGACCTTTTGTATGGTGTGCCAGAATTGGTGAACATAGATCTCCAGCACATTAGCAGAATTAGTGAGCATGTTCTGGTAAGGGTAAGTCTTCAAAATATCCACAACAATTTGACAAGAAGACTCTGAACACGTGAATTTGTCAAAATCGACCCTGAGATTGTTCTTCCCAATCTTCATAGTGTAACTGTTGGGGAAAATGTCTTCCATTGAGAGAACATTTGGTGCATCAACGTTTTCCATTTGGACGTCCATATCGTGATCTGAAAGATATTGAGCCAAACGAACCAACATATCGAAAGACATTATGTTAGTCAAAAGTTGATTTTATTGTCCAATTATTGAATATGTTATGTTGATGACTGTTACGAGTCCAATGTCACTTGTTTGTCCAATAGTCCAAAGAAGTCGTGAAAAGTTTCGTGAATTTATTAACTTTGAGTTTTAAAGTCCAAATTTTCACTTATTATCACAACATATTAACCATTTAAGCTTATTAATGACATTTTGGTTTCGTGACGTTATGATTTATTTATTTACAAGTTTGTACGCGTAACAATTCATAATTTTGGTTAAAATTTTGGCTTAGGCGTAGGATTTGCAAGCTTATGCGTAAACAGTAGACCATACGCGTAGGCGTAAGCTTATGCGTAGGAACTTAACTTACGCGTAAGAAATGTTACGCGTAGTAAAAGAGAGCCTTAGGCATAGAGCTTACGCGTAGGCGTATGTGGGAGCTTACGCGTAAGGTTTACTCGTAAGAGTGAACCTTATGAGTAAGACTCACTGTTTACGCATATCCTTCACAGGATACGCGTAGTCCCTTTGTAGAACCTTACGCGTAAAGGTTACGCGTAAGATTACTCTTACGTGTTACTTTCTACGCGTAAGATGATCCTTATGCGTAGGAGTCCATGGTTAACCTTGATTCTGAATATTTCAGTTGTTCTATTTGAGACAACAAAGCATTCTTGGATGCAACGAGATCATGTATCTGTTTTTCCAAAGATTTTTCATTTTGGTATGATTTAGCAAATGCGACTTCAAAACCTTTTTCACGTTTTTCTTGCGTTTGAAAAATGTTGAGTTGAAATTTTAAGCATTCATTATCCTTAGTTAACAGGGCATTTTTAACCTCTAATTGCTGATTGATGTTACGGCATGTTTCCATTTGAGATTTTTGGTCGTTAAGTAAGGTCATGAGCTCAATATCTAGATTAGACGAAAGATCAGCTTGTTCAACATGAGTCTCAACATAATCATTAGTCAGATCCTCAAGTATAACCACGGAATCAACTTGATTATCAATGGTAACCATAAGGTCATCTTGGTCGTCAAATATAACTACGGGATCTATTTGATTTTCATCAGAATGAGATGTAGACGGCTCATGTTGAAAATTTTGATCCTTGTCGGATGCAAATGTTGGCGGAGATATCAGATCATTAATGAATATAGTTTGATCTGGTACCTGAGACAAGCCGTCAGTGTCATACACTGGGCCTGTATCACTCATGTGGAGTTCGTGCATGTTAGCCATTAGCATCACTGCTGCATTAGCCTGCAAGTCCTCCATGTCATCATCTAAATCTGCATTTGCCATGAAGCTCTGTTCCTTGTTGGTAAGAGTTCCACCAGCTTCATCCTTAAGAGCCAAAAGTAAAGCCTCTTTGTGATAAGCGCTGCCTTTTGTCCTTGGCTTTGGGCATGCATTAGCCAGATGACCCTTCTCATTACAGTTATAACAAAGAAGACCATTAACCCCATTCTGAGCATTACCCTGTTCAACCACTTGAGCCCTTTGTTGTTGTGGAGCACCCATGTTATTCCTTCCCATTGGATTAAACCCTTGACCACCGCCCATCTGACGAACATTACCACGATTCTGAACTTCAACACGTCCATTGTTAACAACAGCCTGATTCCTTGTGTTAGATAAGGTACGAATGCGATTGTTGGATTTGTTTGAGTATCGGCCGAAGGCTCTAGAAATCATGACAAACCCTTGTTGCAATGCATCGAAATCTTCTACATCTTCATTAGATTCACTGTAAAGTGCTTGATCATTGTTGTTGTTGTATGGAACCAATTGAGTTTCTTGTGGTTGTTGTTGTTGTGAGGGGTCATAAGGTGTGATCTGAGCAGTTTGTTTTGGAGGATTAGTGAAGGTTGTTGGCAAATTCGGGAATTGAGGATAGCATGCTTGAGCCCACAAAGCTAGAGTTTGATTATCCGGAAGTGAAGGCGAAACAGGGAGTCCACGGATAACCCTTTCTTTGTCAACTTCCTTTTGGTGGGGCTTCAAATAGTCGTACAACAATCCGTATGTAGCATGATGAATATTCTTCGCTTGACGGATGAAAATAACATACTTTTCCCAATCAGGACCAAGACTACTTAGGAACTTAGTGTTGACAGCAATTCTTGGCATAATGATGTTATTTTTTTCCAAGTCATTGATGATGTCTGAGAATCGATGATGATATGACTCTAATGTCTCCCCTGGTTCAATCATGAAGTGTTCATAAGCTAAGTAGATTTTGGATTCCATATCTTCTTTATTGAGTTCAGTGCCTTCCATGAGAAGATGAATATGCTCCCACATTGCTTTAGCAGTCTTTTGAGCATCAACACTTCGAAGTATCGGATTGGGTAATCCCAAAAGGATATATTTCATTGCCAGTTCATCGGCTTCAAAGTGTAGAATTTGACCAGTAGTGAGTTCATTAAGACTGGCAACGTTGGTGACATCACCTCTTGGTGGATTAGCATTTAGATCTCCGGGTACAGTGACAGTAAGCATCGTAAATGGACCTTCCAGGATGACCTTCTTTAATAACTTTCCATGTGGTTTCTTTAGATCACAAAACCTAAAGAACCTTATCACCCATTGATCGTAGTTTCCGGGAGTGAGCATTGGAGGTCTATCAAGTGATCCAGCTTCATGTATGGATTGTTGGCTGCTTAAAGCTTCACACATCTTTGCAAACCAAGACTGTTCCTTCATAGTATTCCTGGATGGATGTTGATTGTGAAAGTTAGTGTAGGGTTGTACTTGAAGACTAGGTGGTGGTTGAATCATTTGTGGTTGAATTGCTCCTTGAGGAAATTCTTGTTGAAGTTGTTGTTGTTGTTGATAAAATTGTTGTTGTTGATGGAGTTGTTGTTGTTGTTGTTGAGGATACATATGAGGAAAGTAGTTAGAGTATGGTGGTTGAGACATCTTGAAACTTGTGTTGATGATAGATCTTTGTAGTCGAATGAAACTTTGTTGATGAAGTATCCTTAGGCGTAGAAAACAGCTTAAGCGTAGAGAAAACCTTATGCGTAAAACCAATCCTTACGCGTAAAGAATGAACTTACGCGTAGTGATAGCTTAAGCGTAAACTTGAGGAAAACTTAGCTTATGCGTAAACAAAGGCTTAGAAGTAGAATTCTTATGCGTAAGTTTAGCTTAGGCGTAAGACTGTGCTTATGCGTAAGAATATGCTTAGGCAGAAAGAGATTATACGCGTAAGTACTTTGCTTAGGCGTAAAACTAGGGTTTAGCCCAAAAATCCTTTACACTTATCCCAGTGTAAAAGATATCCAAAGTCGAAGTGTTTTCAGGCTTATCCAAGCAAGAAAACACTGAGTAAACCAAAAGCACTGAAGATCAAACCTTTAGAAGCTTAAGCGTAAGTTTAGGGTTTAGCTATGCGTAAGTTTTGTCAACTTTTGCCAAAACTGAGATTTCTACCCAAAAGTGTTTCTAAACCAGAATTTTATGATGAAACAACTTCAATATCACCAAAATAACACAAAAGTGTGAAACTTGATGATCCAAAACTCTTATACACCTTACGCGTAGAACTAACCACACGAATAAAACCAAGCTCAAAAACAATGAAATACACGTAAAGTTTAAAACTTTTTGCCAAAAACTTAAACTTTATCACCAAATAACCTTTAAAGGACAAGAATATTGAGTTTTAAAGTGTAAAAATGAAAGCTTTTATGCGTATGAAGATTTGAACACCGAATCTTACGCGTAAACCAAAAAAAAAATTCAAAAACAAGCAAACGTTTCACCCAACTATTTGGCGAATGATACCACTGTTAGGTCACCATGTCTGTAACACAAGCATCAATATAAGAAATGATAAAGAAGTGATCGGTTGAACACACTCACAAACACACGTATGAACAATATAGAAAGGTTTAGGCGTAGGTGATATTATGAAAGTAAACAACCAACCTTCAAGTGAAGGTTTCCAAGATTATTTATAGGAAGGAACTAGGGCAACACACCAAGTTCCCTTCCTTTACTTATTGGGCTTGGGCCAAGGCTTATGGTATTTCTACATAAGCCTTGCCATAATTACTAACATAAAAGCCTAATTAAGCTAACTATTACATATTAATTACTAACACTTGTAATCTAGTTTAGGAGTGAACAAATTCACTTAAGAGATGGCCCAATTAAAGTTTGTTGATAAGCACAATAAAGTGGGATTTCTCAAAAAGCCTGCTGAAAGTACATGTTTCGAACAGATAATGGACTTTCTAAAGGGTACTCACATAAGGTATGCCCTTACTCATAATCCACCTATCTATGATTCCCTAGTCAAACAGTTCTGGCATACTGCCACTGCCAGAACTCTTGTTGATAGGACACTAGAACTAACTGCAACAATTGATACTTTAGAGTATTCAATCACTGAGGAATCAGTCAGACGCAAGCTTCAATTGGCTGATGCCGCAGGGATTTCAATGTTGCCAAATAATGAAATTTTTCAGGGAATGGGAAATATGGGATATCCATCTGATGGATCATTTACTTTTTGGAAAAGTCATTTTACACCACAGTGGGGATTTCTTGTGCATCATATTTTACATTGTATGAGCTCTAAAATTGGAGGATGGGATCAATTTGGTAGCAACATTGCTACTGCATTGATCTGTGTCTCCACTGGCAGACTCTTTAATTTTTCAAAAATGATTTTTGATTCCATGGTTGCCAATGCAAGCAGCAAGAAAAAGTTTTTAATGTACCCACGTTTTCTTCAAATGATTTTGGATGTACAAACAGAAAGCAAACATCTTTAAATTGTTGTCCCTTTCTCTAAAAAGATTTTTGGAAATATGAAAAGGGGTTTTGAAGGGGTACACAGGCCTTTATTGCCTGCTATGTTGCCTGCTGTTTCTACTGACCTTGCAGGTACATCTACATCTGTTCCAACTACTTCTGCTACATCTGAAGCTCAGGCTCAACCAACATCTGAACCAGAAGAACCAGAGTTTGAATAGAGAACACCAACACCCCACCACCTTCACCTCCAGTTCATAAGGAAGCACCACCTATGATTCCTCAATCCCAGCCTCCAACACCCACTCCTGCAGCAACACCAAGCTCAATGACTATGGATGATCTTCTCCAACTAGTTCCTCAGTTACTTACAAGAATAGATGGGTTGGAAAAGGAACTAAAGAAGAACAAACAGACAATGGGAGATGATATTGTAAAATTGGTGAAAAAGGTGAAGAAGCTGGAAGTGATAGTCAGACAAAAGGGAATACACATTACTGACTCAGAAGGTGAGGAAGCTGAAAATTCTTCCAAACAAGGGAGGAATTTGAAGGAGGGTGAATCAGACTTTAGGACACCAACAAAGGAGAAATCTTCTGAGGAAACAAATATTAGTCCTCAAGGATTTGAAGCAGCTAAAACTTTGGTAAAAGATCTCAGTCAGAAGAAATCGTTTAAAAAGAGACTGGATACAGAGGCTGCAAGTTCTGGTGGTTTTGCTGAAGATAAGTCTGGTGCTAAAATTAAGTCTGCCTTTGAAGAAGTTAATACTGGCTTCGAAGAGATTAATAGTGGTACTAAAGATATTAATACTGGTGCTGAATTAATACTGGTAGGGATGATGCAGATTCTGGTGATGTTAATACTGGTGTTCCAATTAGTACGGGTGATAGTTCTGCTCAGAGGAAAGGAAAAGCAGTAATGGAAGAGACTTCGCAGCCCATCAAAACTAAGAAGCAAATCAGAGAGGAGCAAGCTAGCTTAGCTGAGATTGCTAGAATTCAAGTAGAGGATGCAACTGAAGAAGCAAAACTTGCAGAGCAGAAAATCAAAGATGAGTTGTTAGCAAAGAGCCTACAAGAGCAACCAGAACTAACTGAAGAACAAAAGAAAAGGAGGGCTCAAGTTCTGGAAGCTGCTAGGTTTTATACAGATGAAGATTGGGACACCATCAGAGCTAAACTTGAAGTAAACAGAGATATCCTTGCTGATATTGGTGCAGAAGACTATGCAAGAAAGATGGTGGAAATGGTAAATGAGAAGAAGAGGCTTCTCAGAGAGAAAAGACAAAAGGAGAGAATGAACAAACCCTTGACCAAAGGTGAGCAAAGGGAGTATATGATGAACTACATAAAGAGTCAAGGCCATCCTAGTTGGAAATTGGCTCAGCTGAAGAAGTTGAAACCTGATGAATTAAAGAAGGAATTTGAACATGTAGTAAAGCAAATTCAAGGTTTTACTCCAATGGATTCAGAGCTTTAAGCTTTAAAGATCAAAAGGAAGGATTTCAATCTTCAACCAGAAGAAGCTAAAAAGTAGAAGGTTACAAAGGTTGAAGATACTGCTAAGGCAAAGATTGTAAAGAAAGAGGAGGAAGTTGAGGTTAAGAAACCAGTTGTGAAGTGGACAAGAAAGAAGTCTACTGCAAAGAAGACTAAGAAAAAGGATAGTCTGATATCAAGGAGGAAGTGGAAGCTTACATGAAGGATAAGGTTGATGAACCTTCATCAGAAGAGTTTACCATGGGCACCATTCCTAAAGGTTCAACAACTCCTGCTAAGGTTGCAAAGGTTCAGATCATCAAAACTGGGAACAAGGGTGTTTACCAGATAGTAAGGGAAGATTACACTGACACTATACATGTTAATTTTCCTGCTTTGTTGAGTGATCTTTCCAGGGATGATTTGAAGGAAATGTAAAAGCTGATGATGGAGAAGCATGGTGACAAGAGGCCTGAAGAGGAATATGAGAGAGTCCTATGGGGATACTTGAAGACCATGTTTGAGACACCAGATGCAAATGATGAAATCTGGAAGCTGGCCTGTCAAGAACAACTGATAAGATGGAGATATTTCCACACTTGTCAAGTGCATTGTCTGGTATTAGAAACTGCAAACATTTATATGCTAACAGAAGTGGAATATCCACTTCCAAACAGGGTTTCAGGGTTATGCTTGAGAAGAAGCTTCTTGGTGAAAGAAAGGATGATGCATGTTATCAGCTTTTGAGGTTAGTTGAATCAAAAGCTCAACAGCAATAATTTTAAGTGTTTGAAAGAATTTTCTAAGTGTTGTTGGGTATGTTTTAAAAGTTGATAAATAAAATGGTTTTGAGATGGTTTCACTTGGTGAAGGTGTTTTGCATCAACACAACAAATGGTAATCAGTCCACCATGTCTAATCAACATAAGGACTGGCTAATCCATGAGCAAACGACTCTGGTAAAGATGTCTCAAATCCGTTTATCGCTGAAAATTTACCAAAAATTGTATGGTAATCAACTCACCATATCTGTGTTTGATAAAGAGTTGGCTAGCCCACAAGAGTATGGCTTGTGGTAAAGGATATGGAAAAACCATAACTGGTTATTAATTCACCAGGGTATGAATTCACCAGGGTACGGCTTTTGGTAAAGACAAGTCAAATCTGTTGATAGTTGATGATTTGCTAAAAATAATATGGTATTTCAACTCACCATGTTTCATGTACAAAGAGTTGAAATGGTTATCAATGTACCATGGTTAGTAAACCAAACATTGGCTACTCCAGAGTTATGACTAACTAGTAAAGAGACATCAAATCCATAAAATTTTCAATGATTCACCTCTCACAGGAGTTAACACACATGGAAGTGATGAGAATAGCATGAAACTTTACAAATTGATGTACAGATTGCCAATGTTGCTGAAAAGATTTGAAGAACAACCATGGAGTGCTGATACTTGTCTCACAGATGCTGCACAGATCAATATTGAAGATTCACAGGATTGCAGCTTAACATAATTCCAAGAAGAAAGTCTACAACATCCTCAGAATGCTCAAATGAAGAAACTTGAAGTTCACAAGTGAAGATCAAGTTAAGGGAGGATTGTTGGGAATTATGTAAACCAGACTTAATACTGGTAGTATAACAGTTAAGTCTGGTGGATTTAGTAGTTAATTCTGCCAGTACTAAAGTTAAGTCTGGCAGACCTAAGTTAGTTCTGTTTAGTATTCTTAGTTAAGTCTATTTATGATAAAACATAATAGTTTGTTAGAGTTATATTAGGGAATGATGTGTACGCGTAGAGATATCTTAGGAAGAGATATCTATATCCTTCTACACGTTTTGTATGCTAGGGTTTCCTAAGTGTATAAAGGAATCCTAAGGCATAGTGTTATGTACGTTTTAGAATATACAAAGTTTATTAGAAAGATTAATAGAAAAAGTTGTTAGATATAGGATTTCACAAACACATTAAACCATAACCATGTGGGGCGTTAACAATGTTTAGAGAGAGAAAGTTCTAGTGAGAGAAAGGAAGAGAGTTGGGAACTATGTGAAACAAAGAAAAATAGTATTGAAGCTCCAACCCTTTACCTTGGGAGGTAGAGGGTATTTATAGTTTCTTACAAACAAACGCCACCTACGGGCTATGGATCAGGCATACAGTGGGTAAAGACCCGTCCGTCCTCCACGGTGTTACATAACTAAATACTACTTAACATAAAATAACTATGACTACGAGCTTTCTAACGATTACATATACTTGAGGTGACCGACTCTTTAATACATGGAATTTCTAATTCCTAACAGTCTCCGCCTAAGGGAGGTCACCTCAAACACACATTAAAATTACATTGAATACAAACAGATATAACATTGAGATTGTTCTTGGATTCTTGTCCATGTTCTTTGTTCTGTAGCTCGTAGTCTTTGATTCTTCATTATTGCATGTTTGGATAATCTGAGTGGAGGTCTTTAACTGATCCACGTGATACTGAGTTTTGAGCTGGCTTTGAGATCATCAGCCACATTTAAATCTCTGACTCAACCTTTGTGGTGTTGGTAATTAGTGATGTTGTGACTTTTGGACCAACATGCTCACATTCTGGATCACGATTTATTCTTATCAGAGTAGCGGAAGCTTTCGTTGATTCATGATATTGGCAGCAGCGTTGTAGAAGCATGGAGTGAAAATATCAGAGTCATTGATGCACCAATCATGATTTCTTTAGATATGAATGTGTTGTGTGAGCATGCGGCTATGGATTGACCGCTCCATTCTGATCAGCTGCAAACGTCGGGGTGTACCGGCATAAGACAGTTAGCAATAAGGCGCACGAAAGTGTCTTTGATCACTTTCGATGAATTGAGGTACACGGCCCACGGTTCCCCGTTGATCAGTACAAGTATTACCTGTGATAGGTATAATTCCGAAGAATTTCCTTGACAGGGTTTCGCAGCTACTCTAGTCGTTCTCAAACCGGAGCGTCTCAAAGAAGACAACACGGAGTGAGTGAACCAGCGAATAGAGATTTACTGATTGATGAAAAAAGATTTGAAAAACAATCGTGTATAGCTCAATAGAAATTGTTTTTGCAATACAACGAAGTTTTAGTGAAAAATCATTTATCAATCATAAACACCTTTTGATTTGAAATAATTGTACACAGTCGATGTGCTAGAGAAAAGAGTTTTTAAGCACAACAACCGGTTTTTTTCAAAGGCATCCGTCAATCCATTTTCTTGGACCTGGATTGATTCAATTTTGAATCGCTCCACTGATGAGGTCCATATGACACAATCAAGTCTTGGCAATACCACAAGGATAGTGCGTAGGACTCATAAGATATAATCTCACATTCCAAATTGTGTGAAATAGTGAGTCTTCAAGAAATAAGTGTCCTAAAGAGATTAATTGATGATCTCGTGGCTCTAGACTCAATTTGTGCATATTTTGGTTTCCTGTGCCTGAGATTAGGGAGAGGGTCTCCTTCTTCAATATCAACAATCTCTAAGAGAGAGTCGATAGATTATGTAGGTTCCCTGTGAGAATGAAACAAGCCCTTTTAAGAGGAACTTGAGTAGCTTGGGAAGTTAGTGCAGTGCGTCACTGGGTCCATAACGTCTTGTCTTCAATACCAGTGTTACCTTAGTAACCACCAGTAGCATATGAATTGAACCCGGTTTCTGCCCTAAGGTTGAATTATTGGAGGGCTATTTCTTTTCACCCTTTTTCTCATTCAATTCTTTTTCATTCTTCAACCCCTTCAGTGCTTACCGAGACTTCATAACTAGAACCTTGTTGGGTTTGTTCCAGTACTAGCTCAATCTCAGTCCGCACTCTTCCCATATCTCACTTTTCTCCTTTTTTCATCATACCTAAGGACTTCTACACTATCTAGTGGATTGTCCCTGGGTAGATCCCTCCGGTTCTGGCGGATCATGGGACCTCAACCTAACCTTATCAACCTTGTAACACCATACATAAAGTAAAGTTGGTCGGTCTTTTTGGTATCGTTCATCAGCCATTGGAACCAATTGAAAACCATTTGAAAATCAATCAAGATACTTGTGATACAGTATCAAAGCATTTTGTATCTTAATTGTTTTGATATTTTAGAAATGCTCCCCCTCAACATATGCATAATAATTTAGAATTTGTTTAGCACATGGAGGCAAGAGATCTTTGAAATAGTTAGATTGAGAATGAAAGGTCCAATCTTTTGATTAACATTTTCTAAAATGATCATCATCACTTCCTAATCAATTTGAGTAGATAAAACATTTTAAAGAAGGATGAGGTTTTCACAAGTTTGCTCCCCCTCAATATGTGCATAGATGTTTGAAAATATTTTGCACATATTAGGAAAAGACTGCACATTGAGATAAATTGATCACGTTTCAAATATTTGTGGTTTAAGATAGATGCTCCCCCTCAACGTGTGCATGGAAAATTTGAAATCGTTTGTCACTTGCGGGGAGGCAAACATACTAATCACTTATGAAACCATCTATCGAATTATCAGTTTAAATCCAATTTAAATCGCAAATTCTCCCCCGATCACAATTATCAAATCATTTGAGAATCGTGATCTCAGTAGATTTAAATTGTTTTTGAAAGCTTTTTAAGGAGAATTGTGACTTGATTTTGAAAACGTTTTAACTGATAAGGATCGAATTTTGAGACTTTAGACTCCAAAGATTTAAACATGCTTGAATAACTTATGAAAACAAACCATTGTTTGAAAAAAATACACTTTTTAATTAAAAATCATTCTCCCCCTCAATCAATGACATAAGTATTAACAACCGTTTTAACAACCGTTTAGTACAAATGATTTTCAAAAATTGAGCCCGATTAATTTTTCAAAGTAATTCATTTTCCTTGGATAGTGAGAATTTTATATATAATAGAATCAGAGCATGAGATTTGAAAAACAAGATAAAGTATGGCTCTGTTCTTTCTTTTTAACACGGGTTACTGCCTGAAATGACAATAAACCACCATTTTTCTTCGCCTCATTTTTTTTATTATTATTTTTTTTTTATGAAAAACTATGTACATTCGATGAACATCTAAAGACCCGTGACATTCTTTGAATATCAACAAAAAGTCCGTAGATGATATCGAATCGAGAAAAACATGACAAAATGACAATATTTTTTTTTTGAGAAATTTTTGATTTTTTTTTTTTTTTTTTTTTTTTTTTTTTTTAAATATATACAAAGAGATAGATGAAGAAAGACCTTTACTCCTTGTCTTCCTCTTGAAGACGTTTGAGTATTTCTGGTTGAAGGCTTTTCAAGCCAATTCGTGGAAGAATAAACTCAAAACGTTCTCTTGGAAGAGCTTTGGTGAAGATGTCTGCTAACTGGTATTCAGTCCTCACAAAATAGAGTTCCACTACACCTTTTTCCACTTGTTCCCTGATGAAATGATGTCGAATGTCGATATGCTTTGCTCTTGAGTGTTGAACATTGTTGCATGAGAGAGCAATAGCACTTTTATTATCACAGTACAGAGGGATTTTGTTGAATACAAAGCCATAGTCAGTTAATTGAGATCTCATCCATAGGATTTGAGCACAACAAGATGACATGGCTATGTATTCAGCCTCTGTAGAGGAAATAGAAGTACTCATTTGCTTCTTTGAAGACCAGCTCACAAGCTTATCACCCAAAAACTGAGCACCTCCAGACGTACTCCGACGAGTATCTTGACACCCTGCATGATCCGCATCTGCATATGCTGTTAGTGACATACCGGTGTCCTTCGGGTACCAAAGTCCCATGTTGATGGTTCCTTGGAGATATCGAAAGACCCGTTTAACCGCTTCAAGGTGCTTTTTAGTAGGCTTAGCCTGGTATCTAGCACACATGCACACAGCGAACAAGATGTCTGGTCTACTAGCTGTGAGGTACATCAGGGATCCAATCATACTACGATATTTCGTTTGGTCTACCATGATCCTTGAGTGGTCCTCATCAAGCTTGGTTCGTTCAATCATGGGAGTGTCAACAGGGTCACTAGAATCGAATCCAAATTTCTTTAAAATCTCATTTGCATATTTAGATTGATTTATAAAAATGCCTCCGGGACTTTGTGAAATTTGTAATCCCAAGAAAAATGACATTTGTCCCATCATTGACATTTGAAATTTAGAACTCATTTCTTTTGAAAAACGGTCACACTCATTGGGGTCAGTCGAGGCAAATATGATATCATCAACATAAATTTGAATGTGAATTAAATGTTTGCCTGACTTTCTAGTGAACAACGTTGGATCAACTGCTCATTTGCTGAATCCGGTAGATAGAAGAAACTTTGATAGTGTATCATACCATGCCCTCGGAGCTTGCTTTAAACCATAAAGAGCCTTCTTCAATCGATAAACATGAGTAGGTTCCTCTGGATTCACAAAGCCTTCAGGTTGGCTGACGTAGACGACCTCTTTAAGATCTCCGTTAAGAAATGCAGTTTTAACGTCCATCTGATAAACAACCATGTTCTTGCTAGCAGCATTAGCCAAGAAGATTCGGATCGCCTCGATACGTGCAACTGGAGCAAAAGATTCCTCAAAGTCTATCCCTTCTTCTTGACGATACCCTTTAGCCACTAACCTAGCCTTATTTTTCAAAACATCACCATGCTCATCAAGCTTCACTTTGAAGATCCACTTAAGTGCAATGATCATAGCACAATCTGGAGCTGGTACTAATTCCCATACATTTAATCAATCAAACTCATGAATTTCATCTTGCATGGCATTGAACCAGCTGTCTTCATTCATAGCAGTTTTAACATTTTTAGGTTCGATCTTTGAGAGTACTGAGTTAAAGAAGCACCATAAGGCATCAGTAGCAAGCTGTTTACGAGTGGATACCGGACGAGAAGGGTTTCCAATGATGTTATCCAATGGGTGATCATGTGTCCATTTTCTAAGATGTTCATGTGGTTGTGGTTGTGGTTGTGGAACCGAAGTAGCAGAGTCGATGTCCCCTGATGAAGATGGTTCAGATGATGATTCAGGTGCAAATATATTTTCAAATGGAGCATCTTCGGGAGTAGCAAAGGGATTGACTTCATCCTGTGAATCAGAAGCATTTCCATTATGTACACTTGATGATTGAAGATTTGTTGATGAAACAGATTGGTCAGCAGCAGGCGCTTCTTGGCTTAATGACATAGAAGTTAAAGGGTTAATTTCATTGACAGGGATAGAAGCAGCCTCTGGTGATTGAATTTTCATATCATTGTTACTTGGCTCAAATTGTTCATCAAACATTGGATTAAACAGTTTCTTTAAATCATCTTTTGATGGAGGTACATATGGAGTTGCTGGAGAAGAATTTGGTACAAGGGATGAACCAATGGGACTGTTTTGAAGTGCGGGTCCTGAACTGGATTGTCCAGGAGCCATTTGACCGGTCAGCTCATCAAACGTGACGTGAATTGTTTCCATAATATTTCGGGTTCTCTTGTTGTAGATTCGGTAACCTTTTGAGTTAGGTGCATAGCCTACAAAAACTCCAATGTCCGCTTTAGCTCTCAGTTTTCCTAAATCTTGACCATCATTAGTTGAATAACATAAAGCACCGAACACACGAAGGAATGAAAGATCAGGTTTTCTGTTGTGGACAAGTTCATATGGAGTTTTTCCATGAGCAGTGTGAATCAGGGATCGATTTTGGGTGTAGCATGCAGTGGCGATAGCTTCACCCCAGAGAAACATTGGAACTTTTGAGTAAATCAGCATAGTCCTTGCGGCTTCCACAAGAGTTCGATTTTGTCTTTCAACTACACCGTTCTGTTGAGGAGTTCGAGGAACACTTCTTTGATGACTGATTCCAATAATTTCATAAAACTCACTAAGTTGTTTGTTAACAAACTCAGTTCCATTGTCTGTTCGGATGATTCTGACCGTTTTGTTAAGACGAACCTGCAGCTGTTTGATGAGTTTGATGATGATATCTGGAGTTTCATCCTTTGTCTTTAAGAACTTTACCCAGGTGAATCTAGAGAAATCATCAACCACAACTAATACATATCTCATGGGTCCACATAAGTCCATGTGAATTGTATGAAGAACTTCTGTGACTGAGTTTGTAGGTTTGGATTTATGGGCATACTTCTTGCTTTTTCCCAACTGGCATGCTGAACAAAGATGATCCTTTTCATACTTAAGTCTAGGTAGACCTACAACTAAGTCCTTTCTGGAGAGATCATTGATAGTGCCGAAGTTCAAGTGATTGAGACGACGATGCCATAACCATGACTTTGTTTTAGAAGCCTTTGACAACAAGCAAATTGGAGAAGACTTCATCATATCTTCGATAGAGATGGTGTATAGATTTGAGCCACGTGAACCTCTTAAAAGTTCCTTACCATCAAGTTCTCTAACGAAACAAGTATGTTTTCTGAAGGCTACTTCTAGATCAGAATCGCAGAATTGACTAACAGAGAACAGATTATGACCAAGACCTTCCACATAATATACCCTGGAGATAACACTTTTTCCAACAACATAATCTCCATAACCCTTAATAGCACCGAAATGATCATTCCCGAATCTAACTGTCCCGATGAATTTGCTCACGAAGTTCATGAGCCGCGACCGGTCTCCAGTCATATGCTTGGAACAGCCTGAGTCCAGGTACCACAGAACGATTTGAACGATCTGCAGTTGAACACAGACAAGAATGGATAACTGGATATTTGGGATCCCCATGCAAGAATGGGTTCCATTTGGTTAGTAACAGTAATTGGAACACCCACATCAGAAATAGAAACATCCATATCAGAAGTAGAAGCAATGGAATCATTGGGAATAGATGCAGTGCTAGTGTCTGTATTTGACCTATTCAAAGTATGTTCACTTCTTAAGGGAATAGTTCTACCAGTAGGCATCCATTTTCTAGTGGGCATAGTCTTAGCAGTTTGAGGACAAAACTGATTATTTTATGACCAAAAGGTATCCAATAATAACCTATCTTTATAAATGTTCTTCCTGTGGGTTTCCACTATTTTCTAACAATCTTTCGTCTTTGCCTTTTAGCCTTCTTTGCACGATTATTAGCATTAACAATTTTAACTGGGCATTTGACAGCATTAGACAAAGCATTCACACCACATTCATGATTAGCAACAGAATTCAAGCAGACATCATTACAAGGTTTGCAAATAGTATCAGAATTCGAATTAATTACAGTACGCCTATGGCTAATACTAGAATCAACACGATTCGTTTTATTTAACTCAAACTTAGTGTTCCTAGGGTGATCTTCTACTTTCTTCCAATGCACATTCTTAGCTTGCGAGGTCCTATCATTTCTTGTATTGTCTTGAGACTTTGACCTGCTCGCTTTAATGTCATTGTTTACTCTTGTAGAGGGAATGGGAACATTAGTTGGTTTTGCTAATTTATGCATTTCCTGTTTAGATGTGCTGGGATCTGAACTATTTGAAGGCACAAGAAAGTTCATTCTCTTAACAGTAGAAGTGCTGGGAGTTGAACTCCTAGAGGGCACGTTCGAGTTCACATTCTTAGCACTAACAGATTTGGAATCTGAACTACTTGAAGGCACACTAAGGTTCACGTTCATAACATTTGGCATTGAATGACTTGCATGCTTGGCACTAGGCATTGAACAAGGTATCAAGGGATTGACTTGCTCACCTAAGGTTTTAGGGCATATTGTAATTAAGCATTCTAGAAGTTCTTGAGATCGTTTGGCATATAAGTATGCATGGCCAATTGCATTATCAAGTGGTTTCTCTAACTTATCCTCTTCTACAATCTCACGGAGACATTCTAGGCTGTCCTTAAGATATGAGAAATATGTTTGAATTGCCAGTTTGTTATTCCTAAGATGAGGAGAAACATATTTCACAGTCAAAGCATATTTATTACAGACATGCACCTTTGAAGCACCATTCTCCCCATTGGTCATTGGCATTTTCCCTTTTACCTGACTCTTCAGATTCTCAATTTCCTTTTGCAACGAGGTTATTTTTTCATTATTTTTGTTCCGAGTGACTTTAATTGACTCAAATAACTCATTGAATTGACGTTTAACCTTTTCATTTTCTTCTAGAAAACTCTCATTTTCCTTTTGTAAGGCATTAACCAAGTTTTGAAGATGAAAATTTTGAGAATTCCGAGAATCTAAAGGAGGAGGCATTTGGGAACCCGTCATATTGTTCTTTTCACCCTTTAATTGAGAGATTTGGGCTTTCAACTTTCTGATCGTGTTACAGTGAGCTTGAATTTGTTCGTCACGTTTGTTTAGTTTAAAAACTGCATCAAACTCTGGAATATCCGAGGATATCTTGATGTTTGAGGTTTTAACATTTTCTTTAAGATGTTGATATTTTAGTTGCAAGTCAAAATGTTCAACTTCTAGCTTAGAAAAATGTTTTACCAAATTATCGTGATCATCATGTTCAATTTTATCACTTAGTTTAGAGTTTTTGAATTCAAGCTCAATGACATGATCATGGGAGACTTTCAACGCAATAGATAATTCATGAAATTGAGAAGCAGTAATAGAGCAATTAGTAGCAGTATAAAACACATCTTGAGAGATACATTCAGAAATCAGATTCTCATTTAAGGTATGCAAGTTCTTCCTCTCAATTTCATTATATTTTAATGCCCGCTCATAGTCACTAACCTCAACTATCATTGCATCAAATTCCTTTTCCATTTCTTTAATGTCTAAATTCATTCCCTTTTTAAGACTTTCAAAATGATCTTTTAGTTGTTTAAAGAAAGGCATGACTTCAGTTAAATAACATTCTTTTGTTTGCTCAAAACCCCTTTCCCCTTCAGTTATACCAGTGGGTGTGATCCTTTTCTTACAAGTTTTCTCAAAATCAACAAATAGTTGAAAAAAAACATATTGACTGATTAAGGTCTTGCTTTTAGTGGCAATAGTCCTAGGAACTAAATGCATTGGTGTATTGGGAGGATACACAGTCGCTGAAGGCATTTTCCTAAAGGGAGGGCTTGTTACAACAAGATTCTCTGCTTTTTTCTTATCTAAATCCTTTTTCCAGAACACTTGTTCGGGTGTTAACAACGTCTGAGGCTTAAACATGTTCAAGGAAATCCAGTTCTCCTTCTTGTAATCATGGGGTGTGATATTTATTTTCTTCTCTTTACAATTAGGATCATCTAATTTCTTGTTCATCTTTTCCCTAGTGACTTCATCTGATTTCTTATCTTCCTCAGTGCACTCAACGCAACTAGGTTTCTGTCTAGGTTTAAGGATTTCATTGCCATCATAAAGAACCTTATGAGCATTTCTAGCTTTTTTAATGACCTCTGGATTTGGTTCCTCAACAAGGGGAATGCTATGCTTATCGTTTAAGACTCTATGTTTAGTGATTAAGTGAGCAGTCTGAATTGTATTTCCTTGTACGTACAACTTATTTTCAAGCTTGTTTTTCAAGGTTTTTAGATTAGAAAAATCATTCAAAAGTTTTGATTCCTTAGCACTGAATTCTTGCTTAAGCATTTTAACATTTTCTTGAAGTTCTTGTTTTTGCTTAGCAGTTTTAGAAAGCTTTTCTTGTAAGGAGTTTAACTCTTGTTTTAATACTTCTTCTCTAAACCTACTTTTTCTAATAGTTGTACGCATTTGGTCATCCATCTCCTGCTCACGGGTGGTCAACTCAAACTTAGCACGTTGTTCATAAATAGCAACACGTTCTTTATAAGCATTTAGCTCAGAGATAACAGAATCATCAGGGGCACATGCAGTGTATTCATCAAAATCATAGTCATTGTTGACTGCAGAAGATGCATCACTTGGTACAACTTCACTTTCAGTTTGTTTCACATATTGATCATATGGGACAACATTGATATTCCCCATATTTTCAATATTTGATTCAATAGTTTCAGTTGTTTGTACTTTGTCATGCATCTTTTGCACATCAGCATCATCGTATAGTTTTAATACCTCTGAGATGAGTTTGTCTTTGGATGGGCCAGCTTTTGGTGAAGATGAGACCTTAGGAGAAACCATTGGAGAAATGCTAGCCATAAAAATTGTGTGTGCAGTAGGTCCATCATCCACATCAGAGTCGTATGCATCACAATCAGCGACTTGAAAGGCATTCTGATGATTGTGACCTATCTCCTGAATTGGCTGCTCATCCACATTTGCATCATAGGTCTTGGCATTGCCCTCAGCGAGAAACAACAACTCTTCTTCATCCAAAGTTGCACCATTATCCTGAGCTTGCACAAGCAACATCTTATCTCTGAAGTATTCTGCATTCTGTGGACGTTTGGGAGATGTGCAGTTCCTAGCAATGTGTCCTTCACCACCACAGTTGTAGCATTTGATTGGCTTTGCTTGACCCTGGTTTCCATTCCTTCCCCTATTCTGATTTGCAGCATAACCTCTACCAGCTCCACCTCTTGCTTGTTCGTACTGCCTTTCTTGAACTGGCTGCACCATTACCTTCCCATCTCTGACAGTGGCTTGATTGTGTGGATTGGATGCAGTTCTGAGATTGTTGTTGGTGTGTGGAAGAGAGTTCATGTTTTGACTAATCAGAAGAGCCAGTTGATTAATGAAGTTTCCCACGTGTGCATCAGCATCAGCTTGTTTGAACATAGGATCAGGAATGAGTTTGTGATTACCATTACCCATAGGTATGACTTGTGAGGCTTTGGTTGTGATTCCGATGTTTGAGTAGAAAGCAGTTGAATCATTCGATGAGCTTGTCTCTCCCTGGTTGGTTTTGAACTGATTAAGAATCCTTTTTTCAAACATAGCATGTCTCTCATTCTGAAGGAGGAAGACATAGAGTTGCTCATAGTTTGTATTCTTCAACCCTTTGGTTAGCTTTACAGAAGTGACAAACTTGTGCCATTCGGGATTCATGTTGTTCACAAACTTTGAGTTCAGCTGAATGTTTGGCATGGTCATTCTGATGTTCCTCATGTCATTAACAAGTTTGTGGAATCTCACATAATACTCATAGACACTCTCATCTGGTTTCATCTTGAAGTGCTCAAATTCATCATAGAGTTGTGATTCTCTGTCTTCCATAGTTAATTCAGAACCTGAGAGAAGCATCTTGACATTATCCCACACTGCCTTTGCTTCAGTGTTGTGATTGATCAGCTTGTAGATATCTTTTGGAAGACCTTGAAGTACGATGTTAGAAGCCCTGATATCAGCATCGAATCTCTTTTTTTCCTTATCATCGAGCTCATCATACGTCTTTGGTCTGTCTATTCCATAGATCATTGTTCCATCTTCAGACGTATCAATTAAGTCTCTAGTAGTCTCAACCCGATACGGTCCTTCATCAATTGATTTGAGAATGTTGACTCTATTTTCCTTTCCAAGACAGTACAATCTGATTCTTTGAGCCCAAGAGTCGTAGTCAGTTATGTCAAGCATAGGTGGACGAGTATCTGACCCTGCTGCTTGAACGTCCTCAGCTACGGAAGAAACAATAGTAGGAACGATGTTTGCCATGATTACAAGTTCTACGGGATTTTACGATTCTTTGATTAAACCGGGAAATTGATTCTTTCACGGGATTTTACTAAACCAAAAGAACAACCGTAAGAATGTATCACGAAGAAGTGACAAGTCTAAAATTAGACAAGTAGTAAAACACACAACTCGCTTAGTTATCAACTCGCTAAACACCCAACTCGCTCAAGGAGACAACTCGCTTAAGGGATCAACTCGATAAATAGCCAAGTCGCTTTAGCATCACCTCGCAACACTGTCAACACGCTTAATGAATCAAGTCGCTAAATAGCCAACTCGCTTTAGTATCAACTCGCAACACAATCAACTCGCTTGAACACCAAGTCGCTTAAAATAACTTGCTAGCTTTACAACTCGCTTAATAGCTAAGTCGCTTTAGATCTCAAGTCGCTTAAAGAAACAACTCGCTTAGAACCCAAGTCGCATAAAAATCAACTCGCTAAACAGCTAAGTCGCATGTACCAACTCGCATCCAATAACAAAGCAACTCGCTTTGAAGAAAAAGCTATCCGAGACACAACTCGCTTCGTACAAACTTCAAAAATAACCACTTTATCAATAAAAAACAACCAAACCACAAAGATTTAAGCCTTCCAATTCAAAACATAAACACATATGATGATCCTAAACACAAAAGTACAAGCAAAATTCAAACTTTAACACTATAATTTGTCCAAATGAATCAAACTCTCCTAAACCTTTAATACCCCAAAAACCTTATGAAATCCACCAAAACAAGAAGCATGAACGATGAGTGATCAAACCATGGCTCTTGATACCAATTGTTAGATATAGGATTTCACAAACACATTAAACCATAACCATGTGGGGCGTTAACAATGTTTAGAGAGAGAAAGTTCTAGTGAGAGAAAGGAAGAGAGTTGGGAACTATGTGAAACAAAGAAAAATAGTATTGAAGCTCCAACCCTCTACCTCCCAAGGTAGAGGGTATTTATAGTTTCTTACAAACAAACGCCACCTACGGGCTGTGGATCAGGCATACAGTGGGTAAAGACCCGTCCGTCCTCCACGGTGTTACATAACTAAATACTACTTAACATAAAATAACTACGACTACGAGCTTTCTAACGATTACATATACTTGAGGTGACCGACTCTTTAATACATGGAATTTCTAATTCCTAACAGTTATTTAGTAGAAATTGTGTTCTTCTTGCTTATTGTTATGATTTCGCATTAACAACTGAGTACTCATTGTTACAGAGTTCTTCACATAACTAATTTGGATTTATTCAAATTGTTATTGTCTTACAAGGCTTCTTAGATCCATAACTTTGGACCTACACACATAACTTTCCAAATATGGATCACTGGCATGAAATGTTTAAAACGATGCGACCGTATACAAATCATCTTATTTTCAGGATGAATGTAGCATAGCATGTTCTCCACATCCGCTCCATAACAGACCTAGTAGCCTAGAATAAAACTATGTGGTTGCGTATGACGCGCACCGTAACCTTTAATAAACTCAGAGCTGTTAAAAGAAGAAATACATAATATAAGACTCTGCGTTCTAAACCTTAAAAGGGCCTTTTATCTCAACCATCCTTTATAAAATCCCATGCTTATCACTCAACATGTAACAAAAACTTTGAACAATTCATAGTACTCATTTGTTTCCTCTTCCTATTCCGATGCGATAAATTTAATCAAAAGACAATACTATGGGTTTTAGCGTAACGTAAACCGCAAAAGCCATAAGATACACAATAAGATATCTGGAACTTATTTGAGACGGTAAGGGGTATTTTTGGATGGTTGTCCTCACCTTGAAGAACCCGATATGTACATGGAAAATGTAAAGCAAACCATAGACAACACTTTTTCAATTTTTTCCACCCTCCTTATTCACATATTACAATTTCCAGTTGACATCTTATGGCTCGACTTAAGGACCCGACTTGCCTAATTAACCCGACTTAAGGCCTACAGGCCTGCACAAATTTTCCCGACTTGCCTAATTAACCGAAAACTCGACTTAAGGACCCGACACATCATAAGAACTTCCAGAATACATCAACACAAAAAATACATCATTTTCATAAACGTACTTGGTCTGAATGACCCATGAACACATACTTTACAAAGCTACGGGTGATTAACCAAACACCCTTTTTACCTAATTCTAACACCATTTAAGCATAGCCCATTTACACACTTAAAATCCTGCAAATTGACTCTTAAAACATAACAAGGACTCAATGTTTTACATAACTTTACATTATAACACACTTTGGGGGTTTAACTTGTTTCGTTTCCCGGTTATCTACCCATTTACTTGCCTAATCGATTAGCGAGCACTTCCATTCCTTGTTAGCGTCTCAAGATTACTATCCAATCCATTCTTTAATCATAACAAACCTACAAAATGGTTAAAAAGCTAAACCGTAAGATTTACGCTTAGTAAGTAACTAACAATAACAAGTTATCATATATATCATACTCAAAAGCATTACATATACATCAACACTATATCCATTTTAATCATTCACATACTTACTTGCATACAAGGCACACTTGATCACCTTAAACATGTCCACACATCATCAATCAACATAATCCATATTTAGTTCAAAAACTAAACTAAAACTCGCCTTAGTTAGTCAGGTAACTAGTCTAGTTCCAACTTCTTATCTAAGCCTCTCATCATGCATCTTAAACACTTAACACAACAAATATACTTAACACAAGTGATCATTCAATATCATAACATATTATAGCCAGGGTTACTTACCTTAGCTCCAAAAGCTAATTTACCAAAAACATCACGGGAATCCTATCCAACAATTAACATTTAGACCTATTAACACATTAATGTTTACAATTTAATATGGGTTTACACAACCCATAAACATGCCCAAAAAACCCATCTATATCATTATATGATCATTTCATGATCATATCTTAAAATCACTAATTTGCTCTTAATTCAACATATAACCTTAATCTCTTATCATAAACACCTCAAATCTCAGTTTAGAAACACAATTACCCAAAACCCCCAATCTTGGTACATAAACCCTAACTCACCAAATAACTAATTAATTTAATATTAAATATTACTTACTTGTAAAATCATTGTTAGAGCTTATTGTTTCCATAAGCACACATAATTCACCAAGATTAAACATCCTACTTGATCATCTTCTTTTCCGTCCTTATTCTCCCTTGCTCTATGTCAACACCACAAACACCCCATATTTCTCTAGAACCTTTTTGGAAAGTGCGGGAAATATCTTAAGTTATAACTAGTTATAATGCTAATTATAAGCAATGTTGTAAAAATCGACCTAAGTGGCCGATTAATCGCCGCCTAGGCGCCAGGCGGAGATTAACCGTCCCGATTTACACTAATCATACTTATTAATCGGGTTGGTAAAAAATCGATCAACATACCAATTAATCGGTTAAAAATCGGTCAAAAATCGGCAAAATCGTATAAATCAGTCAACTCGGGTCAAATTTTTCAAAAAATTGAAATTGAGGTTTTTATTTCAGTATACCTCCCGTTTTTCATAAAATTAGTCAACACAGCCATTCAAACGCACCTCAATGAGTGATTTTAACAAAGAAGGTGAATGTATGCTCGTTTTTCTTACTTCAAATAAATGTTAGTGACACTGATTGAATTTGGAAATTGATTTCTGAAAATTAATCGAACTATTTGAATTATGAGCCTTAAAGTATTTTGAAGCATTTCGTTTACATTATATATATAGTTTCAAAAATTAATAATTTTATATATAAAAAATCCAATCTGATTAATCCCCAATTAATTGATGCCTAACTGATTAATCGCTAGGCGCTACCCAACCGCCCAGCTAGCGTCTAGCGATTTTTACAATCTTGGTTATAAGTTTACCTAATTGGCAACTATAGCCCTTCAAGTCCTTTTCCTCATATTTTTGACACATAATACTTTCTAAAACCATTTACATAATATATATACACTTATAGTTGACTATCGGATTTGATTAACCAATCACGTAAAGCATTCAACTAATAAAAGTCGTAATCAAACTTACTCGATGGCATCCTCATAATTTAATACTTAAAAACGGGCTTTGAGGTGTTACAATATACAATGGAGAAAGAAAAAGGAAACTGTACCCGACCAAGGATTGATGTACATGATATCAATAGTTAAATTTAAACAAAATCAAACTCAACACAATGTTAGTTAGACAAAAAAAAATCCTTCGTCCAATAAAAATCTATATAAAATATTAATCGATATTAATACATAATGAAAAGTTTATGTAAAAACACGTGTGTGTACGAGATTTATAACTCGCTGCACTTATAAGAAATTTTTAAACGTAATATTTAGACCCCTAAACATCTATACAAAAATTGAATTTTTGACACAAATAAAAGGTTTTATTTTCTTATAAAAACAAACTTATGACCGCGTGAGTAAAAATACCTAGTATTACTAAATATTTGGTTGGCTAGTTACATATCAAACTAAAATGGCAAAGTCTAAGTAGCCTGTCAAAAAGATTGGATTTCTCGATGAAAACTTGTTCCTATGCACGTATCTACAACCAAACTAAAAACCGGGTTCTTAGATTAGCTTATTTTCGATATTTATTGGCTAATTTAAATATTAAAAAGCTGATAAACTTACTTTTGTTCCACTTATGAGCTAACCAACTATAGCTTATAGTAATTTAACTTCATAAGCTAAATCTCATGATAAATCATAAGCTTACACGTTTTTTCAAATTTATATAAAGATAAATCCATAAACTCCAAAAACAAGTCGTCCGAAGAAAAAACTATATTTTTATAAATATCATTTAACTAGTGCCCGAACACTTGTATTACACAAAAGAATTCATGCTCACAAATACTCTCTCCATCCTAATAAGAGTAATAAATCATACTCACAAATACTCTCTTCATCCTGATAAGAGTGTCCACAAACGAAAAATAAACAATGTATGATATGTATTATCAATATAAGTGTTAATTGATGAAAAGTCTTGTTTACCCTCACTTTTGTTATAGAAATTAAAAATAAGCAATTAATGCAAGTTTTGATTATAAAAGTAAGTTGGACATTTTTTATGAAATGGAAAAACTATTTTTTTAAAACAAATATAAGTAAAATGATTCAGAAACCTAAGAGCACCCCAATGAGTCAAGTTGGCAATAGCTTTTTTCTATTGTAAAAAGCCTTTTAGAGATGTTTTGTTGCATTGCATCAATAACTTTTCTAAAGTCTTTATACAAAGACTTAACAAACATAAAGTCCTTTTCAAAAGTTTTAGCTAATAAATAGTGTGCATTAAATGCTTCAAGTCATTGAAGACTTGGAGCATTGTGGATGCTCTAACTCTTGTGCCTAGAAGCATGTCTAACAAGAGAATTGAGACAACTGGCAAAACAGATAGCGGAGAAAAGGAAAGCTAAAATGTGAAGAAGTGGGTCCTTGATGTTACCAATCAGAGGATGACACATATGTTTAGGAATGTTTCTAGACATGCTAATTAGGCATGACAATCAAAGCTCTAAATATAAATAGTAAAATGAACATTTTTTATGAAACGGAAGGAGTATTGAATATCAAGACTAAGGGTGTGTTTGTTTGATTAAGATGTTTCGCATCTGAATCTGACTACCATATCTTACTAGTAAGAGATGGCTATAATGTCTGAATCTGAATAAAAAAGTGTTGTTTGTTTTTTTTATAATTGTCTGAATGATTTTAATTTTCCATTTTTTAAGTATATATTAAACTATTACAAATACGATTAATAAGTAGATAGTGTAAACTTGAAACAAAACATTTTTATCATAGATTTAACACAATTAAAAATCATTAAATAAATTATCTTAATACATATCCAAAATTAACATAATAAAAACTATTACATAAATCGTCTTAAAATAAAACATAAGTTTAACGCAATGAAACAACAATAAGTAACTTAACCAATACCGAATAATTTAAAACCTAGCTTTGCATAATTTGAAGATGAATGGGTTGAAGGGTTTTGAAGATGAATGAGTTGAAGGGGTGTTAATAAGATGTAGTAAGATCTTTTCGTCACCTCTTACCGAGTTAGACATATTAGCTCTTACCATGTCTGACTGATGATGAAAAAACAAACAAGTAAAACGTCTGACTGTCTCTTACCGGTAAGAGCAAGAGGGTAAGACTTTTTTTTTTAAAAAAAACAAACACGCCCTAACCTTATTTATAACACAAATTTTTTTAAACAATTACGTAACTTTTTATTGAAATCTAACATTTTTTTTTTAACAAGTAACTCTTTATAGAAAGAAAGTGAGTGTGTGTACTACAGTATTTTATAGGGGCCTATAAACAAGTGGAAATCCAACAACAACAACAATGTCTGATCTATCTATCTGCCACCTAAAATAAAGAAAAGCTGTCTGAACAACAACAACAATAATAACAACTTTAATCAACAGATCATACTCATCTTTTAATTTTAAATGGCGGATGAAGTACAATTTGAAGCTATGAGAACTGATGATTGTTCTTGGCATCCTTGTCAGCTCAGTTTCAGGTATAAATCCAATGTGTTTGTTTTTGTTTGATTGGTTAAGCTGAAATTAGTTGCTTATTTGATGATCCTAATTTTTTACTTATGAGTTTGTTTATTGTGTGTTTTTGTAGATTAGATTAGGAAAATGATTAAATTTTAAGTAAATGTTACATGCTGGTGAATTGTTGTTAGGGGTTAGTATGATGACAGTTGGGTTTATTTGTTGGTTTAAGAGAGTGATGTGTTTGTGGATGATTTGTAATTTAAAAGTAATTGATGGTTTTTTTAACCGTTAGTTAGTTAGTAGGAGTATCACGTCAAGGGTTTAGTATTTAATTGCCTTAAATAGGAAGTCTAACCGTATCCTGATTGTGTTAAGTTCTTAAGTATAGTTGTCTGGTTGTGCTGGCCTATTTGAAATAAGTTAGGATGTGATCGCCTATACCTCAGACATTTGATACACACGGATAGATGTCAGTCTTGGTATTATTGCAGCAAAAGTTTATTGATGGAATGAATAACACCCGCAACATGATCATACTTGTCACTTAAACCGTTGAGAGCATATGTGACAACATCATCATTACTCATAAGAGACCCAAGATTGGTGAGGAGGTTAGTAATGGACTCTATCTTCCAAAAGTAGGCATCAATGGTTACATCACCAAGTTGTATCATCCTTAATTCACCCTTCAAAGCAACTGTTTTGGTGCGTTTATTGTCTAGAAAAATTGTTTCCAAGAAATCCCAAGCCTCTTTGGCAGTAATAAGTCTTTCTTGAAGAGCATCCGAAAGTGTTAGAAAAATCGAAGACTTGACATTAGTGTCAGCCTTTAGCGATTCAACTGGTTCTTACAAAACTAACTCCATGATGAATAATTGAGTTTGTCAATATCCAATTTGACAGGAACAAGGGAGGTAATATTGTGAACACTTTAACAGTTTATCAGTTAGAGACAAAGCTGGAGGAGCTGTAGGGCCAGTCATGATTGATTAGGGTTTATAGATATGATTAATTGTGTAGGTAGACTCGAAAAAAAAATGTTAGGGTTTATAGTTCGGTTAGCGCTTGGTGAGGGAGGGGGAACCACAACAAACTTTTAGGGTGAGGAATGGTTTTTGTTAGATAAATTAGGAGATTTGGATCTTAGGCTGTGATACCATGTTGGAATGAATAACTTGATTAATTAGCATAATTTGCAAATACAATATAAATAAGTATAAACATGGGCTAGGCTTCCCAATAACAATACAACGGGCCTAGACATAATTAAACTCGCTAACAATAATAAACCCACTTACATTTAGATGGTTAAAATCGTTACTAATGAGTAATGACTTCACCGTGTTCAGATATTTGCAGTCTTAAAGCATTTATTGAACACTGTTCGCTTTGTGCTTATAAAGGTCTTGGGTGTTTGGCTAAACTCTAGATGTACAAGACGTGCCTAAAACTGTTGTATATGCCACATACGGTACTTGTTACCCAAAATATTTATGACGCAACTTTGCAATTGGATCTGTGTACATACCTGTGATAATAAGTGAAACGAATATGACACCAATCAAAACGCTGATGATGTGTGTATATTGGTGTGTGCATGCTCACATTTCGAAAACATTGAGCAGATCAGAAACCATTTTATATCCACTTTATAAGTGACAACATGTAATGAGATTTAAGTATTATTAGTTACCTGTAACAACTAATACACCTATGTTTATATTTGTATAATCAAGACAGAATAAGATTAAGCAATTTTTAATCACACTTGTTTAAAGGCAGCTTTTACTCCCTCCGTCCTATAATGTCCACATTATAAATACTTCCAATTTTCAATCAACCGCTGGCGTATTTGCTAATCTAGCTATAGAGGCAAATACTTCCTTCTTTGGTTATCTTATAAATGATCAACGAGTTTGGTTTACAACGTTTCGCTAGGAAGAGTGTGATATCACATTCCATTTAAGATGTTGGAGTCTTAAATAAAGAGGGACTGTCATAACAAATCTCTTTGGGTAGAGCGTCTATCCGGACTTGTTTCTCATCATGAAATCAATTGCTGTTCGCACTATGTGTGGTTGCTTGACATTGCTTATTTATATGGTGACTGGTTTGAATCTATAAACCAACCTTGTGTATTTGTCGTTAGTTTGTAGTTATGCTAAAGTGGTGTTTTATTTAGTGCAAAAGGTATAAAAAAATAATAATAATAACATATTAAATACTGGTAATGCACAATCTAGAGAATAGATATCAGTAATGGCCGTCCCATGACAACTATTTAAGTTTCATTCTTAAATGTAAAAGAAAACAAACATTATGGATATTTAGTATTTTTCCAAAAGTTTGTGGATTTACATTTCAATTTGATACTTTAGCTGACGTCCCCTACTTGAGTAGTGCATCAAGACAGATAAAGTGATGAACACAAATATTAAATACTCAGTTTGTTGTTCACATAAAAGGGAATCAAGTTTTCCACAAAAGCCATATTGTGAAGAACACAACCTTTTTCAATTGGTGTGTTCATGTTCACATAATCACACATAGTACTTTACTGACATTATGGCTGAAGAGTGTGCATTCTTTATAAGTATGACACTTAGATACAGAAAGCCGTCTCAGCATACTAAATTATCATAATAATGTGACATCTCTTATATGCAGCCCAAATGGTGGAGGGCTTGGTATAAAATACGAGAATAACAGTTCACAAGACATATTAATGAGTGAAAAAGAAGTACTAATGAGGATTCGAGTTCGCTCACTTCCTCTACTTGAAGATGATTGCACTCGCATCAAACCAGGTGATCATGTTGTCTGTCAAAACTCAGAGAAAGGCTTCTTTGATGCAGAGATAGAAAAGGTATATTTTCTTAAACTTCAGTTTTCATTTCCAAACTATTGTTATCATCCATAATCTAATCATTTACATTATCAACAGGTGCTAAGCGTAAGACACTCGAAGAGGGCGCAGTGTAGATGTAAGTTCATGATTAAATGGCTTCATCAAGACCTTCATGGTAAAAGTTTAACCGTTGCTTCTAGTTCAGTAATGAGATTGGCTAACAAAAGCATCAATGACCATCCAACAATTTCGGCATTCTTAGAATCAGTGTCACTGAGTAACTCATGTTTCTCCAGTATGTCTCCACAGTTGACTGTTGTTGAAGACTTTGATCTGGATCTCGATCTCCATGATTTGTTAGAAAAACAAATAGAAGGAATCAGAAACTCAGTTCATGGTTCCAAGAAAAGAATTAGAGATGAGATTTTGGTGTTAGAAGGTAAATCCCACAACCAACAACGTGATTAAGCTTAAGCTGTTTGTGAAAATACATTTGACTTTTTTTTCCTTTACTGCAGCTAATATTCATGAACAGGTAAAGGAAACAGATATCGCTGTGCCAAATGCAAGTGATTCAGAAGACATCAGGTCCCCACTGAACCCTCTAGCTGCTCGTGCAGCTCTTGCTTCTAGGATGTCAAAGTTTCCTCAAAGCCCTGAAATTTCCCCTAACATATCCAAAGGGATTGACGATTTCTCCAATATTTCAAAAGAATCCTTGGAAACAGAAGATGCGCCAAAACCAGCAAAAACTAGGAAGTCACTCTTCAATACCAATGATATTAGTACAAATGCTGGACAACAGAGACAAGCTAAGATGAGTCCAGATTTAGAATCGAGGACTACCCGTACAAAAATTCAGAAGGCCAAAGGCATATCTGCTGATACTATTAAAAGGAACACTTCTGTTGATGGGAACAACCCAAGTGCTGTGACTAACAGGAGGCTTACTCGTAACAAAGAGGGAGAAAACCTAACTACTGAGACTATAACTGTAGGTACTAACAGTTCAAGCAATATGAGAAGAAGGGCCACTCGTTCTAGCATTAACCAAGATGATGCGAATATAAATACAGATACCGCAAAAGAATCAGATGGTGATAGACTTCCCCCTGAACAAAGGAACAAGAAGATTAATACCGAAGGTGCGTGGATGTATTTTTTTGACACCGTTCTGTTCTTTAACTAACAGGAGGTTTATTAGTCCAGTACTAAAGAAAGAGGGAGAAAATTTAACTTCTGAGACTTCAATTGTAGGTACTAACGGTTCAAGCAACATGAGAAGAAGGGCCACTCGTTCTAGCATTAACCAAGATGCTGCGAATATAAAAACAGATACCACAGAAGAATCAGATGGTGACGAACTTCCCCCTGAACAAAGGAACAAGAAGATCAATACCGAAGGTTCATTTTTGACACCTTTCTGTTCTTTAACTAACAGGAGGTTTATCCGTCCAGTACTAAACAAAGAGGGAGAAATTTTAACTTGAGACTTCAATTGTAGGTACTAACGGTTCAAGCAGTATGAGAATAAGGGTCACTCCTTCGAGCATTGACCAAGAGGCTGCAGATATAAAAACAGATACCGTGAAAGAATTAGATGGTGATGAACTTCCCACAGAGCAAAAGAGTAAGAAGATGAATTCTGCAGGTATATACGTTTTGTTGAAACCTTAGGGTGCGTTTAGTTGGGGGGAAACACCTTTATTTTCCACAAAATGTTTTTTGGAAAACAAGGAAAATAAAGATCACGTTCAAATTATCATTTTCCAACAAAATGTTTTGCAAAACACAAAATCCCTTATTCTTAATCTAACAAAGAAAATTAGAAAACAAATTTTAGTTGTTTTCCTTATTTTCCTTTGTAACCCAACCCTCCCTTCCCTTCTTCAAAATAGAAAATACAAATATCAATTAAACGCATTTTCTATATTTTCAAGTGTTTTGTGGAGATAAATTTCCCATCCAAATTTTTACAAAACTAGAGATAGAAAACAAGAGATTTTTTTTTCCAACTAAACACACACGCTCAGTTCTGGAGTTTTTATGGAAGGGAAATGGAAAAGAATAGGAAAGGGAAAAGGAAAGTAAGTGTTAGTTGTTATGTTCTTGAGATAGAGGAAAGAAAAAGGAAAGTAATCATAATCATGTTCTTGAGTGAGAGGAAAAGGAAAATAACTTGTTAAATTACATATATGCCCTTTAATTGTTAATGTCAAATGTTTTAAAAAGGGTATATTAGTCTTTATACAACATACAGTTCCGTTTCCTTTCCCTTTCCTCCCAAATGTGGGAGGAAGATTTACTTAACAAATCTTCCTTTCCATTTCCCTTTCATCATTTAAAAAAGACTCAAGAACACAAAAAACTTTCCATTTCCTTTACTTTCCTCTTCCATTTCAACTCGAGAACTGAGCGTTAATGTCTTCTTTTTCTTGGCTGCACAGTTATAGAACTGTGTAGCATGATAGTATTAGGTCACTTCATTCTTCTTTTGTCCAAAGTTTCATTCATCTTGGCTGAATCAGTATGCGCAGATGAAATTTTAATGATGAACTTCTGTTGGATATTTAATAATATGGCCCTATGATATGTATGGCAGGGAATGCGACAAACAATGGGAGAAACAGTTGTGGTTCTAAGAAGAAGAATCCCCTTGATCTGAACAAGCATAAGCTGCGATCTTCACCAAGGTTTCGATCATAGTCTCGTGTGTTGAATAAACATGGTAGATTACTGCCTATTTTTGTATCTTCAGATATCTCTCCCCCATGTTTTCATGTGATGGAGACTAATTAGTAATGGTAATATAATAATATGAAATATCAAGTATGTGTGGTAAAAGACCGGTTTCATGGCGTCATCAATCTATCCTCTTTATGTGTGTGTTAACTGTCAAGCATTTGGTTTTGAAGTCTCTTCTTAGATGCGCTTGTTGCCGTATATACAAATTTTAGATGCATGTTTATGAGAAAATTACAGCTCTTGAGTATATCACACGAGGTTTAGTTGAGTTTTGCAATGTAAAATTGGTCTATCTTTAATACTGTTCTTTGAATGAGCTAAACCTTCTGTTATTGTAAGACAATCATTTGATGGCCTTAACGTATTTCCAGGAAGAGAACAATAGTCTGATATTTGGTATGCAAGAGTGTTGAATAGGATTTCTTTTTGGAAGTTGTAGCCCTTTCACTTGAAATCAGTAGAGATGGTAACACGGGTAAACGGTAGGCATGGGCGAACTAGCCAGGCCAGATTGGCACAAATTTGCGTCTCTTGAATTCTATAAAGTTCTTTTGATGTGTTAGGCGTGTTCCAACCTTGTGCTCCTTTTCCTATTTTTACTTTGCTCGGAAAAAGTACAAACCAAATGAACTCATTTTGATATGAATGTGCTAACATTTTACACATAAATGAAAGTGAAATTAGCATAAGCCATCTCCATCATACATGTATCTTTATTTTATCAATAGAGGAAGTAGTAGAAGCACATTGGATCCAACTCCATCCATTACGAACGATCTAAAGTCCTAACAAACCTTTTGTCTGGTCACAACTCACAACAACAAATACTGACATAAGGCAGAATAATCACTTCACCATGGCAAGCATAACGCATCAGACCCATAGAGGAACCACACAAAGAGCCTTTAAGCAAACAGAGAACCAATGTCCTCACAGTGGGTTCAAGTTGACCATTACACAAATTATAGTAACGTATATTAATACTTTTATCCCGCATTTATGTAAGTAGTATATTGACAAAATGCTTTCAAGGCTAAGGTTGTATATACTCAATCTTAAATGTATGCCTTGACTAGAAAACTTAACTAATGGTCATCTTGATCATGATACAGTCTATACTTAGAGCCTGTAATTGTATTTTGATTTCAGTTTATATAGTAAAAAATTCTACATCTTCTATTTTAACACATTCTGAAAACCAAGATTAATGTCATGTTTAAACTACAGCTCGAAGCCTCGAATCACATGGCTGATTTTTTATTTTAGAAACAAAACCGTGATATCTAACTCCTTTAAAATTCTTAACTGCCATAACTTGATGCTTTCAAGACTTCATTTTTGGTGTATATTTGCTCCACATAGTAGCATACACATTCAATAAAAATTATTGCATGGAACTTAAGATGCAAGTTCAAAGGCTGTAAGCTTATGATATATCTGTTTATAACTGTATAACATAAGCAAACTTAAACATGTGATTCATAGATGCATATGCAATAAAACGAATGTGCTTTTATCAGACTTTTACTCATAGCAAGCAGTTTCTCAAGGTCTAGCCGGGGAGAGTTTCAAGCAACTTAAACCAGTCATTATTGCATTACACATTAAAACATAACCGCAGTTTAATATACCCGATACAGTTAATTTCTACTGCTGGTTAAAACAACCACTAGTTGCCTTCATACTTCTGGTCGGCCATCACAAAATGATAACCAATAACCAGAAAGAGTATAATGATGCCCAGTGAATTAGCAAAGAATCCCAAATCCTGATCATTAAACATCTGCATAAAATACAACAAGAGCGTATATTAGAGGTCATAGCAATCATCCAATCATGTGACAGGTATTAATCCAGCCGAGCATAGCGTTTATACCAAATCATAAGAAGAAAAAAAAAAAGGATGTAAGCCCATTAGAAACTATTATGCCCCTTTTGGGAACTAGATGATGGCATCCAATCTAAATCTACAGATGCTATGTTCAGTCCACAGCCGGTGTCCGAACTCATAGCAAGAGAAAACAACATAAACATGTTCTCACTTTACAAAAATAAGTAGAATTTGCTAACCCAGCCTGTTATAGTGTCATCACAAACTTGTTTGAACACGGCATTTAGGATTTCTAAATCCAGTAAATGTAATAACTCTAAGCATAGGTTTAGTGGTCCTAAAACTTTCTGCATGCCAATGGAAGCCGCCGATAACTGTAACTTGCCACTGGAATGGGGAAAAAAAAAGAACTGTAACTATGTATTAAATTCGTCTCTCAACTCAATCCACACGAAACAAAATATAAAAGTCATGTGCAATAATTATAGTGTTTTTATCAGATTAAAAGCTTCCGTATATTAGACTGTCATGAGTAGCTGACCTAAGTCAGACAAGTTATGTGACTGCTTCAATTTATGCAGGAAGCTAAAATTAAGAGTATTTCCTTTAGTCATCTCTTACAAATAAAAACTTTGTGATTACAGACTCTACTAATTAGAAGTTGTTTTAAAAGAAAATCTCCACTGGAGCTGTTTAACAAGTTTTTTGGTTGATGCAAATTGTAAATACGTAGAAAAGTTCACATTATTTCACAAAAATTCTTAATATTGAACCTGTTGAGATTGGTTTAGGAAGATAAGGAAAGTGATTTGGATATTACCGTTTTGTCTAAACCAACAACGCAAATCTAACACGGTCATTTTGTGTGTGGTATGTCTGTCTCAAGACATTTGTCTTTCAATAATGTCAAGGTGCTAAGAATATGAAGCAATAAGGGGACCATAAGTTATAGGGATCACATCAGAGTCATGTGTCAACATTCAGCTACTACAACGCCAATAATGGAGAGATATACTCAAAAGATGATATTCATGTGACGGAATTCTTCATTTCCCATATTATCTCAACTGACTAGAAGTACTCACTAAAACAATGCATATAGGACTTTTCGATAAGTCCTATATGCATTTCACAGCAAAAGTCAACCCAAAAACTTCCGAACATCATTTGTAATTCATAAAAACCTTCTATACGTGACACTTTTTTTGGGGTACCATGGTTTCCGACCTTTTGGCCAACTAATCCACGGGGTTTGAACCCACCGCCACCCAGACTCAGACCAGGTATAGCCCTCCCTTACTATAGTATGTGTTGGTACTTATCAGATTACTCAATATTCAACACCTACCAGGAACACTATACAATGCATATCTTTCTACATTATGGAACTTCTCGTTTTCATCACAGCTTTGTGAAAAACACGTAAATTGTCATCCTACGTAACCCGTCATCCCAAATTACATTCATCTTGACCAAAATGTTTTCATTTAAGTCCAATGGTTCTTTTTCCATCGAAATACACAGTTCATTATAAACCAAAAGACGATAACATCTCGTAAACTTTTTACATAATCATCGAAAAATATTCACTTGCTTCACATTTCATAGTTCTCAGTTATCGACACGTGTAATCGATAACGGCACTACATTACTTACAACAGCTTTATAAAATCACTTCTACTCCCACCATACTTACATATAATCACTAATAACATATTAACAATAATAAATAAACTATTATCAAATACTTATTAAAAATCATGTATAATCTGATCTTAAAAACCTAGATCTATGCCCAAATTTCATAACAGTCAGACTTAAAACCCTAATTTCAATCTTATGCATATATAATGATTCGATTGACTAAAAATAAATACAAACATCACAGATGCAAAGAAGATGAATATTGATTAGAAACATTAAATTGATCAAAATTGTAATGGTACCTTTGTTAAGGGAGTGAAATTTCACTTTTCAATTAAGCAGACCTGAAGACGAGAGCGAGTCAAGAGGGGTGTTTGGATTTGCTTATATGAAAACTGCTTATTTATTCAAATGAGTGATTTACATGGATAGTCCTCAAACTTGCATTAGAATTGCATCTTTGTTTTAGTGATATGTGCAACAGAGTTTGGTTCAATAAAGATTAAAGAAAAACTAAAGATCAAATAAATCATTTTTAACCATTCATTTTTTCATCAAAACAATAAAATAAACTTTCATCTTCATTTTTAAAAACTAAATATCTCACAAGCGATTGATCGTTAGACGAAACTAATCATACCATCACGACAAGTATAAAATTACATTTAATTTGATATCATTCCCACATCATATACTTTCGACGAATTTTTTTTCCCGACTTTTTTGTGGTTTAGGGTTTACAGTTAGGGTTTAGGGGTTTGACTTTTTTTGGTTAAGCTATTTAGGGGTTAAGGGTTTAAGTTTCTTAGGGTTTAGCGGATAGGGTTTAGGTTTTTTTGTTTAGCGGTTAGGGTTTAAGGTTTAGGGTTTAGGGGTTAGGGTTTTTAGGGTTTAGGGGTTAGGGTTTTTAGGGTTTAGGATTTGTAGTTTAGGGATTGTGTTAACACAAAAGAGTATTTTTAAAATTTTCATTTATGGTGTATGTGGAAAACTAGAATGGGGGGTTGAATAGTTTTGCCAATTAAAACTTGTTTTAAACTATTTAGATCGACTTATGTCAATATATTCGGATGTGTGTTGGATGTTGATAAACAAACATATAGAAGTATAAATATGTAATGAAAAGATAAGAGTAAGAAGCACAAAATCACAACACGAGTATTTATAGTGGTTCGGCTACAAGGACACCTTCCTTGCCCTACTCCACTCCCCGAGTCACCTACTCGAGAGTTTGTAATCACTACACAACACCGACTCCTTATGGTGGAGAAACCTTCACAACGTCGCCTACTCTTTTTCCGGTACTAGGCTAACCACCGGGTTCTTTCACACCAAGGTGAACCACACCTACCACAACGTCGCCTACCCTTTATCCGGTACTAGGCTAAGTACCGAGTTCCATTACAATGGAGGAACCACAACCCAACACTACACCAACGACTAATCCAAAAGGAGACCAACTCCTTATTACAACATCATCAAGGATATCAATATCCTTGGATCTAATGCTAATCTATCTTGTACATCGAAACACACCATATCGAATGTACATCTTAGGCACCTTTCACTAATTCCTTTAACTAAATCTTCAAGACACCCTTCACTAATGTCTTGTGACTTGACTTCTAGACACCCTTCACTAATGCCTACAATACGGACGATCGACACCTTTCACTAATGTCTTCGTCTTGACACTTGAGACATCTTTCACTAATATCTTCAACACTACACTTCTTAGTAGAAAGAAAAAGAACCATCAACAAGAGGACTTCAGTAGTCTTGATGATGAGGGAGCATAGCAACTCATGGACTTGAGCTTGCTTGACTTCAAAGGTGGTGATCTCGCCTTTAAGAGGAACCTAGAGAATCACACAAAAACAAAACTACAAACATAGATCACTTGGATCTGGGGTTAAAGAGTTTTTAACTCAAAGGGAAAGTATGTTAGAAAGGTGTGTGAAAAATGAAGAAATGGCTCACTATTTATAGAGAGAAAATGCCTACTGTTCCCGGATCCCTCCCAAAAGGGATCCGTCTAGCGTAAAGCTAGGGATCCGTGGGACGCTCCTCTTTGCCCATGGGTTTTTTGGTTATGGGTCATGGGTCATGGGTTATGGGTTGATCCATGGGTCTTTTACTATATACAATGTATCTTATGAGTGCAATGCACCTAGTCACATGGGTATGGGTCAATACCATGGGTTATGGATATTATCCATATATGATATAAGTATGATGTCATGCAATGGGTTATGGGTCAAGCTCCATGGATATGGGTCATGGACTTTGGGTTGTACCCAACTACATTCAATGTATTTGGTCAATGGGTTATGATACTTAAGTTTCTACCCATTTATATTACCCAATATACTACATACTAGTTATGTGTATATTTTACCCAATTATGTAAACACTAGTTGTTGTACATATGTAATACTAAATCATAAAATCACTTATACTTGTTTTAGTGTTTTATGTGAAAACGTAAGTGTGTTAGAAAAACTATTGGCTCAAACTAATTACGTATTTTATTTGTTTCGTTAAAATGATTTTACATTTGTTATCAACAAAACATTAGAAGATCATAAAATATAAATAAACACTTTTACGGCTTATTTGTATTAACAATATCCCCTTTTTGTTGATGACAAAACATAAAATTATTTTAAGGAAAAGCTAAAATTCGTAAAAGTTTGAATTTGTAGTTTTTACTTTCTTCTCCCCCTTTTTGTCGAAACAAAAAGAGCTTCGAAATGAAACTAACACACTGTTTTAAGAAAAACATGTGAAAAATATAAAAGAAGAAAAAAAGTAGAGAGCAAGTAACGGGAAAGGATCTCGTCTTAACTCCCCCTTGACGAGTCCATCCCTATGTGAGGGCGTCAAGAAAATAATACTAAGCTAGTTCATTTGCAACTAAGTTTGCAAAAGGTTTCGTCTATGTAACGAATATACTCCCCCTTGATGATTGCAATTTTGCAAAGGGATGTCATGAAATGTAATCCTAATATTGCAAGTAATTTTGCAATGTATTTCTTTGACACAAAGCTCCCCCTAGCTTGAGGGTGTCAAAGTCTTCATGTGTAAATTGAATAACTACAAAACAAAGGTTAGAAAACATGTATAATGCATAATTTCCTGCAAATATGACTCAAAGTTACTAGAAAAGTAGTTTTCTGTCTCACGAATCCCTCCTTGTAGGGATCCGTCTAGGCAATTTTAAGGGATCCGTCTGGCTGATGACTGATTTCAGCAATGGTGATATAACAAATAATGTTAACATCAAAGTGAGATATGTATTATATAACATAATCATATACTCATAAATATAGCAAGTAGCATGTATTTTCATTTAATAAAACTAGAGATATGATATACATGACTCTAAAAACTAAGAAAATGATCGATACATGACATGGAATTACTAGACTTATCTAAGTAACGCTTGATACTAGGACACCACTAAAATCCTATAGCTCAAGTTTGTTTAGGTTTAATCTCGTCGAAACGTTCGAGGAGGTAATAGAACATGAAACGTTGATCTTCTCGTACTTCATGTATCAAACTTTCAACATGTTGACAATGATAACAATCTTTGCTATGGCTAGGTAGTGGTGGTGGAAGAAATGAAATTGCTTGATGCGAAGGATCAAGTGAAGCGGGTTGTGGAGCCTCAAACGACGGAGGTATTGGTGGAGGCGCATTTGAAGATGGCTCGATCAAGAATGATGGTGGTGGTAGAGAAGTGTCAACTTCCATATGGTCGGGTGGTTGACTTTGATAATTTCTCATAATCCAAAGGGGATTATATGATGGTTACGGCGAAAAGGAAGCCGAAGCTAGTGTTGACTCAATACCTTGATTTTGTACCATTATTCCTCCTAATGAGGAAAATGTTACCGGTGGAGGAGGATGAGACGGCCTAGGAGGCAAATCCTCTAAATTGTAGAGGTGTGGTGATGATAGTGGAGTTGTAAATGAGATATCTCTATGAACCAATGGTGATGGTTTAGTGGAGATGGGATTGTTTGGCCTATGAGGTATGGTGGTGTTTGGCATAGGTAGTTTTGTGACTACTATCCTTTAGGAATTGGTTTGATTGGTTGAGTTGGTGGAGGAGGAGTCCTTGCATTTGTGGAATTGACCGGAGATGATTCGGTTGAAGAGATTTCGTGTACAACACGAGCAATTTTCTTGGGTGGTTCTTTGGTGGATAAGTTGCTACTTGGAGTTTTCCTCATGATGAGATGATTTCAAGAGGTTTGTAAAGGTTTCTAAGTGCTGAAAATGAGGATGAAGATGATGACTTTATGATAGAGGCGCGTCAAGAACATTCCATAAGGGATGAGTTTATTCTTGGAGCCTTGAAGATTTGCAATTCGCCTTGCGAAGAAGTAGGCGAGATTGTATGGTTGTTGTGTTAGCAAACAATACATTATGTGAGCACAACAAGCGGGAAGGATTTCTCGATTTCCCCTAATACTCCAAACATTTTCACGTAGAATGAGTGAAAGAGGTTTGTACTCTTGTCGAATGTCCCGTGTAAAGATAATGTTTGGATCGGAGTAATATGGTCGAGGTTTGCATATTATGCGATTCAAATCCTCCGGGGAGGGTATGTGTGAACAATATGAACTATTTTCTTCACGAAAGTTGAAGAGAGAATCAAGAGACCAATCTTCGGTGAAGGCACATTGTCCATGATTTGGAATCCGGAGGATGTGAGCAAATTGCCCAAGGGTTAAAACAAACTTTTGGTTTTTGATCCAAAACCAAAGAGATAGAGAGCGATCCTCGTTACGAACGAGTTCAACTTGACGGAAGAATTCCATTATGAACCTTCGACATATCTTCTCATTGATTTCGAGAAGACATTCTAGTCCTATGGCTCGGAAGGAGGTATTGATACCTTCTTCGAATTGTAGAGAGTGTCTACAATACGTCCTTCGTGGAAGTGACGGTTTTCGAGATTATTGAACCCACGGACATGATTGCCAGGTGTGTTGGGCTCAAGGGAGATGTTCGGAGTGTAGATGCTAGTGAGTGAAAAATCAAACTCATATTCATGCGACATAGTTGAACCTATAGAAAGGATGGGTTAATAGAAAGTGATGTTTTGTGGTCAACCAATGATTATCTAACGTTTTTACTAGATTTTTATTAACAATGGTTTTTAACAACAATGACACTTAACTCACTTAAGGTTTTGACATTCTAGTGGAATATTACTTTTAGAAAGAAAGTGGTTTTTATTTTGCATGAAAAACTGTTATCCAGGAGTACGGTTCCCTTTCATAAGGGATCCGGCTAGTCTAACTTTCGGGATCCGTGGATCTGTAGTAACAGAAGCAGATTTCTTGATAAAAATATAGGTTTTTAGATCTTATAGTTTTATACCAAGATATGTGTTTTAGTCTACATTTTCTTTTAGCATGCATACATGGCTTTCTAATGTATCACGAGAAAATTAAAAAAAATGATAAACACATTATGATAATAATAACCTAGATAACTAGACTATTAGAAATATTTCATTTCAATGCTAAGAATGATACAAAGGATTGAGTATATAACCCCAATGTAGATTAACAACACAAAGTATATGTCTCCGTATGTGAACTTCATCATAGGAACACAAGTGCGATGAGTGTTAAGGCTATGAGCACGAGAGCGATGTAAACCATGTTGATGACGAACCTTCTTGGTTTTGGTTTGAGATGAGATGAGATGAGAGGAAGATGAAGTTTTGAATGAGATGTAATTTTTTGAAAATGAAAGATTTGAAAAAGTTGGGATTTGATAAAGTGGGCGACGGATGGTTTATTTATGGGGAAGGAGGAATTTTTGAAATTTGTGTTTTGTTTTATTTTTAGAAAGATATGAACTTTAGACGAAAAAATAACATGTATGCGAGAAAAGGCTTCCTAATGAAGCTTCATGTAATACATGTATATGCACAAAAGATAATCATATAAATACCTATGTAGGCATACTTAATTATCAAGCTAATGTCATTTTAGAGATAAGTAGAAAATCATACCTCTAATGCACTTAGGAATGTCTTTACAAATGACACAATAAATGTCAGTAGACAATTCCAGCTCCTTTGTGTTTAAGATACCTTCTTAGGGAAGGTATTCTTGTTACCAAGCGATTCCTAAGGCTTGGTAGGTATGAGCTTTGACTAATCAAGATGACAAAGAGGATTAGTGCATTTAAATAAAAAATAAATATTAAGAAAAATGTTGTCATTTACTCAACATCCAAACAAAGAGTTTTAAAAGATATGGTGTTTGTTTTTATGAAAAACATTCTTTGTAGTTTTCAATTAACCATGGATCGTATCAAGTTTTTAAAGTACAATATACTTCAAGAAACTTGGTAACGAAGCTCTGATGCCAATTGTGGAAAACTAGAAGGGGGGTTGAATAGTTTTGCCAATTAAAACTTGTTTTAAACTATTTAGATCGACTTATGTCAATCTATTTGGATGTTTGTTGGATGTTGATAAACAAACATATAGAAATATAAATATGTAATGAAAAGATAAGAGTAAGAAGCACAAAACCACAACGCGAGTATTTATAGTGGTTCGGCTACAAGGACACCTTCCTTGCCCTACTCCACTCCCCGAATCACCTACTCGAAAGTTTGTAATCACTACACAACACCGACTCCTTATGGTGGAGAAACCTTCACAACGTCGCCTACTCTTTTTCCGGTACTAGGCTAACCACCGGGTTCTTTCACACCAAGGTGAACCACACCTACCACAACGTCGCCTACCCTTTATCCGGTACTAGGCTAAGTACCGAGTTCCATTACAATGGAGGAACTACAACCCAACACTACACCAACGACTAATCCCAAATGAGACCAACTCCTTATTACAACATCATCAAGGATATCAATATCCTTGGATTTAATGCTAATCTATCTTGTACATCGAAACACACCATATTGAATGTACATCTTAGGCACCTTTCACTAATGCCTTTAACTAGATCTTCAAGACACTCTTCACTAATGTCTTGTGACTTGACTTCTAGGCACCCCTTTCACTAATGCCTACAATACGGACGATCGACACCTTTCACTAATGTCTTCGTCTTGACACTTGAGACATCTTTCACTAATGTCCTCAACACTACACTTCTTAGTAGAAAGAAAAAGAACCATCAACAAGAGGACTTTAGTAGTCTTGATGATGAGGAAGCATAGCAACTCATGGACTTGAGCTTGCTTGACTTCAAAGGTGGTGATCTCGCCTTTAAGAGGAACCTAGAGAATCACACAAAAACAAAACTACAAACATAGATCACTTGGATCTGGGGTTAGAGAGTTTTTAACTCAAAGGGAAAGTATGTTAGAAAGGTGTGTGAAACAATGAAGAAATGGCTCACTATTTATAGAGAGAAAATGCCTATTGTTCCCGGATCCCTCCCACAAGGGATCCGTCTAGCGTAAAGCTAGGGATCCGTGGGACGCTCCTCTTTGCCCATGGGTTTTTTTGTTATGTGTCATGGGTCATGGGTTATGGGTTGATCCATGGGTCTTTTACTAGATACAATGTATCTTATGAGTGCAATGCACCTAGTCACATGGGTATGGGTCAATACCATGGGTTATGGATATTATCCATATATGATATAAGCATGATGTCATGCAATGAGTTATGGGTCAAGCTCCATGGATATGGGTCATGGACTTTGGGTTGTACCCAACTACATTCAATGTATTTGGTCAATGAGTTATGATACTTAAGTTTCTACCCATTTATATTACCCAATATACTACATACTAGTTATGTGTATATTTTACCCAATTATGTAAACACTAGTTGTTGTACATATGTAATACTAAATCATAAAATCACTTATACTTGTTTTAGTGTTTTATGTGAAAACGTAAGTGTGTTAGAAAAACTATTGGCTCAAACTAATTACGTATTTTATTTGTTTCGTTAAAATGATTTTACATTTGTTATCAACAAAACATTAGAAGATCATAAAATATAAATAAACACTTTTACGGCTTATTTGTATTAACAATATCCCCTTTTTGTTGATGACAAAACATAAAATTATTTTAAGGAAAAGCTAAAATTCGTAATGGTGATTTCAGCAATGGTGATTTAACAAATAATGTTAACATCAAAGTGAGATATGTATTATACAACATAATCATATACTCAGAAATATAGCAAGTAGCATGTATTTTCATTTAATAAAACTAGAGATATGATATACATGACTCTAAAAACTAAGAAAATGATCGATACATGACTTGGAATTACTAGACTTATCTAAGTAACGCTTGATACTAGGACACCACTAAAATCCTATAGCTCAAGTTTGTTTAGGTTTAATCTCGTCGAAACGTTCGAGGAGGTAATAGAACATGAAACATTGATCTTCTCGTACTTCATGTATCAAACTTTCAACATGTTGACAATGATAACAATCTTTGTCATGGCTAGGCAGTGGTGGTGGAAGAAATGAAATTTCTTGATACGAAGGATCAAGTGAAGCGGGTTGTGGAGCCTCAAACGACGGAGGTATTGGTGGAGGCGCATTTGAGGATGACTCGATCAAGAATGATGGTGGTGGTAGAGAAGTGTCAACTTCCATATGGTCGGGTGGTTGACTTTGATAATTTCTCATAATCCAAAGGGGATTATATGATGGTGACGGCGAAAAGGAAGCCGGAGCTAGTGTTGACTCAACACCTTGATTTTGTACCATTATTCCTCCTAATGAGGAAAATGTTGCCGGTGGAGGAGGATGAGACGGCCTAGGAGGCAAATCCTCTAAATTGTAGAGGTGTGGTGATGATAGTGGAGTTGTAAATAAGATAGCTCTAGGAACCAATGGTGATGGTTTAGTGGAGATGGGATTGTTTGGCCTAGGAGGTATGGTGGTGTTTGGCATAGGTAGTTTTGTTGGTACTATCCTTTTAACTATGAACGGTTTATGAGATATTTACTTTTTAAATATAAAGGTGAAAGTGAATTTAATTAATTTCATTAAAAATAAATGGTTAAGATTGATCCATTTGATATTTAGTTTTTATGTGATCTTTATTGATCTCACCCCATGTGTAACAAGTTACAGTTGTCGTTACGTCAGCTTTTATAAAATACTAATCGGATACCCGCGCACAGTGACAACGAAAAATATAGTTATATTTGTTAGTTGTATGTGTTTGTTTGTGTTACCCGTAGCTTTCCCGTGACATCATTATTTTCGTATATAGTAATATCCTCGCAATCTCTTACCCGTCAAACAATCTCCCCAAAAGTACATGATTTTGACGAATTAAGATTATATTGATTGCAATAATGGTTAAATCTGTAAAAATTAAAATAGAATAAACCCTATTAAAAATATAAAAAACTAAAACCTCATAAAAATATATCAAAAAGGATGTTGAATTAAAAAGCGCAAATTTTTAGAAAATATGGTGAAATTAGATTATAAACAAAATAAATAGATAAAAAAGATATTTCAATTTGAAAATAAAGATGATTTTTTAGTTGAGAAGTGACACATGTCACTTTATAATTGGAGCTCCTTATGTTAATTTTTAATGGTTAGGAGTTAGGCTTGGAGTTTGTTAGGAAGTGACACATGTCATCTCATGATTGTAGCCCCTTATCTTTATTTTTGGTTAATAGTTAGGCTTGAAATTAGGTTTGGCTTATACATGCATTATAATATAGTATAAAAAAGACTTGAAAATGTGTATAACTAGTAGAAAAATAAGCTATTTATCAGAAAATTATTTTACACAAAGTCGGAAAAGAATAGATGACTCACATTCATATTTATAATTGAGATTTGGAAAAGCATGATTTTATTTTTCTACAATTTTCCTTTCACTTTTTACTTTTTTTAAATAAAAGATGCAATTTCGTCTAAACCAAAACTCTCGTCTCATTATGCAATTTCGTCTAACCATCGTAGCTATTTCTTCTTCAACTTTAATATCCGTAATTTCTACCGTCATTTTATTTTACTTATTCCCATTATAGCTTTGTTTACAAAAAGTTCATCCATAATCTTCCACAAACAACAAGCATAACCTCTACGTTCTTGTTTTTAGCCACACAAATATGTGCTCGATCAACAAATTTAAGGAGATATTCCGTTTATATTGATGCTTGGGAGATGTATAGCTACTTTTACAAGTGAAATTTTGAAAGTTACCTAAAGTTAATAGAAAGACGGATACATGTCAAACTACTTTTCGGCTAGTTTCAAAATACGAAAAAATAAACGACCCAATTCAGTCACAAACCTATTTCGGTTATCTAACCAACTTAGCAAACCACCGGTTTTTTGGAAAACCTAAGGGTACCCTAAAGCTTGGAAATCATCATATATGACCAAGGTCAAATTTTGTAAGCTACAACTATATTAGGATATTACAAGTAGGTTACCATAGTCTTATAACCAAGATTGTAGATGATTGATGATTTATCAGGCTTCATAAGTCGTGAAAAGATGTTTATAGAGTTCGAGTTTTGCAGGATAGTGTGCGAGGTCAAAAGTTCATCTACACGTTTGCTATATCTCGTGTTACAATATAATAATAGGGACTTGTGCCTTTAGGCACACGGAATATTTTTTTTAAAACTCAGTAATAAAGCATTTAATGTCCTAAATAATACAACTTTCAAGAATAATATTCAAAGCATTAAATACTTCATTACAAGTTTCAATATAAATATTCAGAGCATTAAATACTTCTAAATATGTGACTAAAAGTATTTAATATAATAAACCTTTTAAAAAAGTTTATACAGTAATACATCATTAATTTTTAGACTTTTTGATATTATAAACTTAAATTCACTATAGTATAAAGTTTTACAACTTCATAAAATGTGTTATATAACAAATGCATTAAATGTATTGAATTTATAAAGAGGTTCAAGACTTAGGACCTCTTCATGCCACATAGACATGAAATGAGTGTCCACTATGGTTTAAATAAACATAAACTTTTTCATATTTCTTATACCTTTTTATAAACCCACCATAGTGGATGCTCTAAGGGCACAAGTTAAAAAAACCCATAATGATATACTAATTATTTAGATTTTTATTGCCCATCTTATTTTTTACTAAGGTGTTATCTGTTTATCAAATGTTTTTTGTATGATTTGTATTATATAAGAGGCGGATTTAAGATTTTCGAGAAATAAGAAAGGATGATCAGGCTTTAAAAAAAATGCAAAAGTAAAAAAAAAGAAAAAAAAAAAAAAAAAAGCTATGTTCGCCTCTTATGTCTTTTACCGCCAAAAACATTAGAGGAAAAAACAAATGCATTTTTTTAATTTTCTCCTCACATTCGCCGCATATATAAGAGAGGAAAACAAACTTATTACATTCATTTTCTTTCCTCATTTGCAAATAGAAGTGAAAATAGTTATTTACAAAAAAAAAACAAAAGATCCATGCTTTAGTTTTAGAGCACGCGGTGCAGCTCGTTAGGCGCTCGTTATAGGCTAAATGGGGTACCTATAACGGTGCCAAACTGCACCGTCGTCTGCATTATACGCATGTTATAGGTCCCCGTTATCCACATAACTAGCGTTCGTGTGTGGTTTTTTCTTTTCTTTTGTGTTTTAAGTGTTTGTGTTTTGTGTTTTTGGGCTTGCTTGGTAGGGGCTTTTTAGGCCGCTGTTAGTTTTTTGTTACAAAAATAGTCTCCTCTAAAATAAGTAGCTCCGTTTGGATATAATAACTTCAAGCTTTTATTTCAAACAAGTAGCTCTTAAATGAAAAGCTGATTCATGAAGCTTTTTAGATATCTTGAAGTTGTTATAACTTTAAATTACTATCATTTGTTTACAATTATAAATATATCCTTTTATATCATTTTACATCTTATAATTACAACTAATAGTTAACTTACCAAATACCTTTATTGAAAAAAAAAAATATAGCTTGTAGCTCAAGTTAGCAGCTTTACAGTTTACAGCTTACAGTATACAAGTTACAGCTAGTTTTGCCAAACATACGCTTTGTGTTTCGGTTTGCAGATTTTTACGCCAAAAGCTAAGGAAGAATATGGCATTTATTACTTTTTCATTTTAAACCTTGGTATAATATACGTTTATATTATTAGTCCCTAGAAGAATTTTTTCTTACATTTGGTGTGTTTACAATGTTACACCATGAGTTATTTTTCTTACATTTGTAGTCCTTAAAATGTATAAGCTTTGGTTTTAATGTATTTAAAATGTATAAACATTTGTAGTCCTTAATGAAATTTGTAGACCTACATGTACCTATAACATGTGTTATATTAGAGAATGTGTTTTTGAGGTTTTGTGTTATAAGAATATTATATGGTAAAAACTGACGTAACGGGTTTATCACTTGACAGATAACGTTGAACTGCACTTAGCTCTCTTATGGCTTATTTCAAAAGGGGATGATTATATTATACCAAATTTTCAACAATTGGTTTAACTAAATTTACTAAACTTAACCAAAACATTAAATACCTTAGTAAAGTGTAAATGTTTTTTTTTTTTTTTTTTTTTTCTTTTTAACAAAATGTAAATTGTAATGTGTTAATAAGGGTGTGTTTGGCTAAACTTATGAATTAGGTTTAAACTTATGTTAACTTATGACTTATATATCATAAGCTCATAAGCCTATGTTGAGTGTTTGGATTATCTTATATTTAATAAGTTGATAAAGTAAAGTGTTTAGTTTTGCTTCGATTGGTAAATGACTAAACATTGACATGGGTTGAAAGTATGAATGTCAGATTAAATGTAAACGAGGGTAAAACTGTAATTTGTGATGTAACATGTTATATAAGCTGAACCTGTTAAAAAGCCATATTACTATGGGTATGTTTGGCAAAAATAGATTGTGCTGATGCTGGTGCTGTTGCTGATGCTAGTGCTGGTGCTGTTGCTTAAAAAGATTATAAAAAGAGATTATTTTTATAAGCTACATGAAGTAACCTTTTATTTTCAGAGATTATGGAAGATTATTTTTTTTATAATCTCTTATAAGCTATGTCTGCCAAACAAAGATTATTTTTTAAGTAGCTTATTTTTTGAAAAAATAAGCATAATCTCTCCATAATCTTGTGTGCCAAACATAGCCTATATATATTAAAAGGAATTCTAAACGACGTCGATTCACTATGACCCATTGGCATTCTAAACGACGTCGATTCACTATGACCCATTAGCAGGCTAACTTGGCCCACATGTAGCCCCTTTTTTCTCTTTACCATGATCCAAACTTCCATTTATAAAAAAAACTTCGTCGCCTCTAGAATCTACCGGACCTCTCTCTCCCAAAAGTTATCCCTTTTAGTCTCTCCTTCATCACCGACACAATAAATAACACATCAAAAACAAGATCCTCAAATCCATAAGGTCAGTTTAATCTCATCTCATTACATTCTTACAAAGTCAAACTTGAAAATAGTCAAACAGTAATAATTGTGTCATTTTTTTGCAGATCTGATTCAAATGTAGCTTTTATCAAAATTCAAGATCTGCATATTGTTGATCTGCCTCATATCTCAAATGGGTCATGGTTATTATCTTCCAGGAAACTATCCAGATAAATATATTGTAGGTGATACATTATCTGTAAAAGTGAACTATTTGACTTCCATTGATAATGAAATCCATTATAGTTACTATAGTTTGCCTCTTTGTAAGCCTTTAGAAGGTGTTAAAGGTATATTTGAGTTTAACTTTCTTAATAAAAGATACGATTCGTTTTGTTACCTCCTTATCTAATCCCTTTAAAAAAAGCTTTATGCGTTTTTCAGGTTGTTTGACCCAAAAAAAAACGCCGCCTGTAGCGTTTTTAAGGTTGTGTCACAAAACAGATATGGAGAAGAATAGCATACCAGGGTTTACCTCATTACCCTTTTTTTCTTTTGTCAATATTTTTCAGTTGGTTTATTCATTATCACGTGTTTCTTTATTGATTGATGTTGTTTTTTGTGTAAGGTTCGAACATGGAATCTTTACAGGAGGCGGAATCTGCTACAAAGATGGAAGCCATTGGAAAGATGGATTATTCAGCCTGTCATATAGTAACACTGATGACTTGGACTCGGCATCAAATGACTACTTTATATTCACGTACTTTATGTTTTTTCATTCTCTATATTAAACTAGATATGTGTATTTATTACAAGTAGGATTTATTATTATTCATTGGTTTGAACGTTTGATTATGATTTTGGGTAGGGCAGTTGGAAGACCGATTCAATGGAGATTCATGCTACCAAACACATATTTCATCTTCTTTTTATCATTGGGAATCCGAGCACAATATGGTTTTTGTAAATACGAAAAGATATTCTATTTTTCGGAACGTTAGCCACTGTCTATCGCTCATGATTGTTGTTATTGTAGGTATAACTGTAGCACCAGATGCTCATACTACAAAAGTATGAAAACTGATGGTCATGGTAATGTGACGAGCAATGGAAGATTGACACGATAACTGATGAAAAACAAGGTGAACACCTCAATAAAAGACGCAGAGTTGTTGGATCAGGATACTGGTGAAGGAATCAGAACATTTGATGGTGACAATTGTGAGATTAAAAAGAATCCCACTCGGAAGCGAAAGCATAAGCAAAGGTATGATTGTGGTTTACGGTTATACCATGTATAGGTGCTAAAAAGGGTCGGCTGACTACAGGTGAAACGGGGTTTGGGTCTATACCTTTTGTTTAGAAGTTATTAATTGATTTTTCTAAATTGTAAATAAGTTTGATCTTCTTGCAGTTGCCACTCCTAAGCAGATAAGAGAGGTTATGCGAGCCGATGGCCTTAAAAGTTACAAATGCCGAAGTGAAATACAATCTGCAGGTGAGTGCTGATGTTTTAATCACCAAAAGTTTACTACGTTTATAAAATATTTATAATAACAGTTGCCAATTAAGTTTCATTTCAGGTTTACTAAACATATGCTGTTATCGTAACCAAGGTTGTAAAAATCTCTCGGCAGTACCGTGGCGGTGCCGGTTAAAGGCGGATATTTGTTTGACTAAAAGGTAATAAATTGCTTAAAAGGATTTTTTCCAGGTTAGGTGAACGCGTTATTGCAATACAATATCTTGCAGATTCAGGAACAATTTCGCATGAGGTAAAGCTACATGATGAAAAATTCTCATTGGTGTTTGGATTTAGAAGTTGATATCGCTCACGGTTTTAATACCATATTCATTCAAAAGATAAAAAAAACATTTACAGGTGAATCTAAAACTCCCAAAGGAAAATTGTCGTTCGAAGGTGTAACAGCAGGTGACATATGTTATTTCATAGTATTTGAACTCTTATAGCTTCAATGGTCTCTTAATACCGAAGGACAAGAACCAAATGGGTCAAATTGATGACTACGTTAAAAATTATCGGGTTAAGGTGTGTTGTAATCAATTAATCAACTCTTTGTGTTGCTAAATTGATGCATTTTATTTTTAAGGTTGTAATTATATTAAATGGTATTGTTATGTTATGATTAATTGATTATGCCAACACATGAATTTGTTAAGTAGTCTCAATTTTTTGTCATCTATTTAGGTAATGGAACTTTGAATGTGTTCCAGTTTAAACTAAAACATAACGTGCAATGATCGACGACGAGAAACAACGCTTCGCCGCAACGCGGCGGGCCGTCGTCCATCTCGTTTTTTTAGTTTATCAAAAACCTCTTGTATAAGCTCATAAGTTTACTCATATAACCTTAAATAAACACTTAGTTTAGGTTTATTTGACCCACATAAGCTAATAAGCTCATCAACACGTCATACAAGCTTAGAGGGTGTTTGTTAAATTAAGTGATTTGAAGTGATGTATAATTTATTACTTATCGAAGAAAGAGGTTTTTGAAAGCCTCTCTAATTAAAAAATAAATGTTTAAACTAACTCATTAAATCAAAAATAAACGTCTCTTAGAGCGAAGATAGTCATAACGCCCCGACGCAAATCAATCCTACATGGCACACGTTATGTTGCGTTACCCACTCCCCAATGATTGCGTTATAAGAGGCGTTACAACGTACGTTGGTATACCAACGTGCGTTACAACGTAAAAGGGAAAAAAAAAATTAAAATACAATAAATTCACTTGTGGCTCAAACGATAAGGTTTTCAAATTCAAATTTTTTTCAAAACACCCCATTTGGGGTTAACGTCAATCTTTTTTTTTTTTTTTTTTTTTTTTTATTCCTTTTTTTTTTAATTAATTTTTTACTCCCCTATAAATATAACACCTCTTTACCAAATATTTTCACACTTAACATATTTACACACAAACTCATTTTTACACTTCACAATTATGGCTTGTCGTCTCCAACATATTGTCGAAAACAAATGCAAGCGTATATTAAAAAACAATGCGAACAAGACGATGCGGCTCGACAACAGGCTATTGTCGAAGTTATCAAGTAGTTTGAGCTCGCAAAGGCAAAGAAACAACGTTTGAGACAACGATACGCGGAGTGCAAAGACATTTCTTCGGAAACAAAAGATGTGATTTACCAATTTTTGAGCGATGAAGCCAACAAAGACGCCGCCATTAGTGAGACGTTGTGGAGGTGTGTTTCGCATATACAAGACCAAATCAGCAACAAGATCCGTTGGAGTTACCAGGAAAACAAAATTGTTGGTTCTGTATCACAACAGAACCAACAATTTGGGCTAGGTGCATCAACCTCATCTTCTGCACCAGGATTTATTGAGCAATAACATTATCAACCTCAGCTGACTCAATTTGGGCTAGGTTATGCAGACGAGACAGTTGATGAGCATGGCTTAACTGCAAGCCAGCATTATCAAATGATGCAAGATGAATAGGTTTTCAGATAATTTGAAGCAGAGCAAGCAAGGCTTCAACAAGAGTGGGATGCGAAACGCAAGAAGAACGAAGCAGATCGGTTGCCGTTGATTGAGGAATTTCCTGGATATAGGTCTCCTTCGTATGATTCTGCATGCGGGGAGCATTCAGATTAGGCTATGTTTATGTATTTCGTATCGTATCGTAGGTTTATGTATTAAATGTTTATGTTTATAAATGAAATATTAGTTAGTGAAGGGTTTATTTAATGATTGAAATATTAGTTAAGGGGTTAATTTGTAAATTGTAATTTTTAAAAAAATGTGGATCTCAAAAAGTGATTTTATTGGGTGTTATAATTACGAGGTATTTTTTGATGTTATGTTATTTAGTGTTGAAATGATGTGGCACTTACATTGCAAAAAAAAACTGAATGTTAACATGTTATTGCTCTTTTTGCTCTTACCTAAACACTCTACAAGTCTACATGATAGTAATTATTTTGAGTTTGTTGAAGTAAAAAAGAAAAACACAAATAATAAATAGGAAAAAGAAAACCAACTATATTTTGAACACAAAAACAAAACACAAAAACATACTCCCTCCGTCTCAAATTAATAGTCCATATTTCCTTTTTGGGTTGTCTCAAAAAAATTGTCCACCTTCCATTTTTAGTAATAAATATGGAATTTAGTGGAGGAATATTCCTTATGAGTGGTAGAAAACTGCCGTGGTCCCACTTTTATTAAACTTGATAAATTTGGTCCCATGACAATAATTTTGAGACGGAGGGAGTAGTAAAGTACTATAGTTGTCGCATCACCATCATCATCTTCCCCAACTCAACTCAACTCAACTCATTTCACCTGACTGAGATCCAAATCATGACCACCACCACCAAACGCCCACCACGTTTCAAATTCACTCCATCTCACCGCTTCACCACCTACCTCACTCCCATCCTCCTCACACTCTCTCTCATCCTCTTCATCTCTCTAAAACCATCCCCACACCCACCCACCCCATCACCACCAACCACCACCTCCTTCCCCCCACCTCCACGTTTCGCTTACTTCATCTCCGGCACATCCGGCGACGGCCCTCGTCTCACGCGCCTCTTGACAGCAGTGTACCATAAGAGAAACTATTATTTGCTGCATTTGGATATTGAAGCTGGTGATCATGAGAGGAATGAGCTTATGAGGAGTTTTGAAGGGTTGGAGAATGTGGTTGTGGTTGAGAAAGGGAATTTGGTTGTATCCAAAGGGATTACTATGGTTGCTTGTTTGTTACAAGGCGTGGCGGTTTTGTTGCGAAAGTGGAAGGATTGGGATTGGTTTGTTAACTTGAGTGCTTCTGATTATCCACTTATGCCGCAAGATGGTTAGTAATTTAGATGTTACATATTTGATTGATAATGTAACTTATTCTTAGATACAGTGGCGGAACTTGAACATTTATTTTTGGGGGGCTGAATTTATCCAGGTTTAGAATAAACTTTGTAACTTATAGAAGAATAAACCCCGTAATAATAAAACGAACAAAAAATAATACTATTAAGCACAAGTCTCAAATCTCGAATACAGAAAACCAGGACTCACAACTCATATTAATTGTTAATCTGAATTTCAAATGTTAAACATGAAAGAATAAAAAATTTAGAGAATAAGAAGTAAATTTTTGTTAAACTAGACATCAGATAAGAATTTTGTGCTAATAGTATAAGAAAAGTTTAGGCTTGGGTGTGCTTGGCAAAAGTAGCAGTGACACAGTAGCTGTAAGGATTAGTTGTGAGTAGTATAAAAACGTTTGGTAACGTAGCTGGTAGGTGTAATAATAATGTGTAAAACAGCTCCTAAAGGCTCAACGCTCCTAAATGCTACTTCATGCAGCGTTGGAAAATGAGGATTCCAAAAAAAAAAAAAAAAAGATTAAAAATCACAATACTCAACGCTTACTGCTCCTAAATGCTCCTAAACGCTCTGCACCAAACACTCCCTTAGGCATAGTTTTATACTTTTATTGCCCGAATCAAATGAGTCGAGATTATCTATCTTATCTAAACCATAAATAATCTATCAATAGTTTAATTATGAAAATAGAAGAGGATGTGTCATATGATTTATAGTCAAAGGCCGGTTAAGGAATTGGAGAAATTGGTTTGTATTGTCAAATTAATTACCCATAAAACCTAAAATATATACACTAGTTGCCACCCTGCCCCTTAATAGTTCTGCCCTTGCTTAGATATGTTGGTGTGCCAGAAAGAAGATTTTTCAGCTTAACGGTGTGTGAGTGACAATTAGCAAATAGTTGTGGACTTGTGGGTCAGTCTCAGTTGAGACATATGTGATATGTGTAGGTGTTTGTTCAAGCTTATTTGTCCGGCTAAGCTAAAAACTATTATTTTTAGTTTTTTTAAATGTGTTATGCTGTAAGTTTGTAACTTTTACTATGAAAAATTGAAATGTTACATATTTGATTGATAATGATGTATGAATGCTCATTGTTTTTAGATATTGCATTTTGTGCTCGAAGTTTTTGCTTAGCAGGGTTGCTCACTAACCGATTAGATAATAATTGTGTGTGTGAGTCTGTGCCGTTGTGATTGAACTTACTGTGTCAGTTCATTTTAGTTGTTGGTTAACCATACAGTTGAACTGAGTAACTATCCGCACGATGAAATGTTTCAAACAGGCGAGGGTCCTGTCTAGGATTTGTGCTAGATTGCTTGAGACGGTGAGACCGTGTAAGGAATGTTCAAGACGAACACTATATAGTAACTAAAAAGCAATATTATTCTTTAAGAATTCTATCAGGAAGTTATAATGTGCCTGTAATAAAAGTTACTTTAGACTGAAACTATAGTTTTGAAGAAAGAAAACATCTCATAGTAAGTTTAATAAGTTCAAGAACATCTATTGATGATATAGGGATTCAGGCAATGATGATTATTATCATGATATGACTTTACCAAAGTTGCATCCTAGATAATTCTTTCTAGTGCTATAGAACCAAATACATTTTTTTTGGTTTTACAAATTAATGTCCTGTTACATAGAGGATCACATGTCTCTTGCACATTTGTGGATATATCACTGACAGAAATCTCAATAACAAAAGAACAATGTAGGTTAACGTGGATGGGTTGAGATCCCTTGCAAAGTGAAAAAAAATAAAAAGCTAGAAAGCCTATCATTGATTGCCATGTGTCCTCCACCCACTCCCTCCTTTTTTCTTATTAAATTTGGTTAGAGGGGTATTTTTGTCATTTAACCCGTTTTTCATATTCCACCCCAAATTTCAAACGCAAATAACTTTCAAACGACAAACTTTTACGAAAAACCGATTTCACCATAATTTTTAAAATTCGATTCTCTTTAATTTGGTATAAATCTTGATAAATATTTCAAACTTTTTTTTTACATATCAAATGGTTCTTGATTTTCTTGATTTTTTTGGCATTTTCGGCCCTATTTTTTACGCTCATAAATGTCGAATCTTGAAAAACTTAAAACATGAAAGTTATAGATTTTTGTTCACTCTTTACCCAGAAATTTAAATCACTCAAATTCGATGTCATATGGGTAAGATATCGCACGTTAAAGATGGTGTTTTACTCACATTTGTTGCATACAAGGTGTTTGATGAAATGTCTAGCTTAGATTTTTAGTGTTAAAGTTGAGCTTAATGCACTAATTTTTGTCCCACAACGCATCATTAATCATTTTTTCAATGTAAGATTCAAAAAGTGACGTTTTTAATAGTTAATGTTTTTAACTATTAAAACTGATGAACCAAAGTGATGAACTGATGAACCAAATCAAACTGTTAAAAAAAAAAGCATAAAAGCAAAACTGATGAACCTAACTAAACTGATGAACCAAACGAATAACTGATGAACCAAACCAAAACTGAAACTATGATTGATGAACTAAACCAAACTGATGAACCAAACAATAACTGATGAACCAAACCAAAACTGAAACTATGATCGATGAACCAAACCAAACTGATGAACTAAACCAAAAACTAATGAACCAAAACCAAAACTGATGAACCAAACCAAAACTGATGAACCAAACCAAAACAGAAACTATGATTCATGAACCAAAACCAAAACTGATGAACCAAACCAAAACTAAAACTATGATTCATGAACCAAACCAAAAACTGATGAACCAAACTAAAACTGAAATTGTGATTGATGAACCAAAATAAACTGATGAACAAAACAAAACAAACACCAACATGTTAAGCTGAAACTATGATTGATGAACCAAAATAAACTGATGAACTATGTTTGATTTGGTTCATCACTTTTGGTTTGGTTCATCAGTTTGGTTTGGTTCATCAGTTTTGATTTGATTCATCAGTTCATCAGATTGATGAACCAAGATTAACTGATGAACAAAACGTGCATTTTTATTTTATATTAACGACTAAAAAAACATCACTTTTTGAATCTTACATTAATAAAATGATTAATGATGCGTTGTGGTACAAAATTTAGAGCATTTAACGCAATTTTAACACTAAAAATCTAAGCTAGACATTTTATCAAACACATTGTGTGCAACAAATATGACTAAAACGCCATTTTTAACGTGCGATATCTCACTTATTTCATATCGGATTTGAGTGATTCAAAAACTTGTGTAAAGAGTGAACTAAAATCTACAACTTTCGTGTTTTAAATTTTGCGTAAATCAACCTTTAAATTAGATAAAAGTAGGATCGAATATGCCGAAAATTTCAAGAAAATCATAACCCACTTGAAATCTTAAAAAAAAAATTTCGATTTATATATCAAGATTTATACCAAATTAAAGAGAATCGAATTTTAAAAATTATGGTGAAATCGGTTTTTCGTAAAAGTTTGTCGTTTGAAAGTTATTTGCGTTTGAAATTTGAGGTGAAATTAAAAAAACGGGTCAAATGACCAATATACCCCTAGACGAAATTAGTAAAATAAAAGGAGGGAGGAAGTTGGTGGACAGGTGTCAAGTTATAAGTGGCTTTTTAGACTTTGCAAATTTCCCCTCTTTTTAATAGATCCGCTCTCTAAGGTGGTATATGTAGCTAGTTGAAGTATACGTCCCTTCTCCCAGCCATATGTATAATCTTGTATGGGCACTACATGGACAGTGACTTAGTTTTTGGCATAGAAAACCTAAATGCAGTAACTGGATAGCTGACATAGGCCAATGGAGGGCTATTTATTCACAGACCATTGGTTGAATTTGGTGAACCTTAAAATAATGCATAAGTTCTTATTCTGGATACAAATGTTAAGAAGCTAATCCAAATTGTCTATGTGAATCAAGTTTTCTTACTCAAAACACATGGTAGGGTCTATATCGGGGGAAGAATCGGTGTATCAAAGTAGTCTGCTAGACATTCGAACTTCTCATAAGGGGTGGAGGTGTAACCCGGGTTTGCAGTCTGGTACTGCCCTTTCTATCTTTCACACATACAGTATAAGTTTGGTAACATAAATGAAATGATATCCAATCTATCAACTGGAGTATTAAATAGTAACCTGGTATTGGCTATGTTGATACTATGTTTATATGATGATTTTGACTCTATTTTGACTCTTTTCAGTTTTGTTTTTCAGATATCCTCCACATATTCTCCTACTTGCCAAGGGATTTAAACTTTCTTGAGCACACAACCAACATTGGCTGGAAAGAGTGGGTTTGCACGAATACACATTGGATAGATCTTCCTTATTACTGTAATTTCTAGATAAGATGTTTAGTGATATTCTTCTTGCTTTGCAACTTTGCAGGCATCAAAGGGCAAGGCCAATCGTTATTGATCCCGGCTTATATCATTCAAAGAAATCTGGTGTATTCTGGGCCAAAGAGAAACGCTCCATACCTGCTTCATTCAAGCTATTCATGGGTACTTTTCCTACACCATACTTTATTATGACCCCTTTTTCTTTGTTCTATACCTTGCACTGCGTTTTAGATGATAGTCAATTTGTTGAGACATAGATGCTCCAAGAGTTTGAAAGTGAGATTTGAGAATGATAAACTGTAACAGAAGGCTATTAGTTTAGGTGCTTTAAGAGTCTATATCCTACCCACGGGCATATCCACTGGGCTTACCAGGGATCTATCATTGAGTAGTAGTAAAAATTTCTTCCATTCGGGTGTGGATTCTGAGTTTTTTTCAGTAACAATACTACTATCATCCGGATAAACTGGTGAAATTTGCATCAAAAGTTAAAATAGTGAAAAAGTAGACATCATTCTGTCACTGTCTTTTGTTAGCATTCGAAATACTTGCGAGCAGAGTGGTAAGTCATCCAATTCTTGGTCTTCATCATGTCATACCAGTACCCTGTTTTTTCATTGTTCACCAACTTTGTAAGGTAGTTTATGTTCTGGTGTACTATCATTACCCATTAGGGGTAAACGGGTTGATTTGGGTGGGTCATATGGTTGCACTTTAAGTTTTTAGCTAAAGTAGAAATGGGTTAATGGGTCTCGAGTCACCGAAAGCCTAATTTAAGTCCTTAATATCTCCTGAATCGTCTTATTGCATAAATGAGATTATAGTTGTAATAATATAGCTTCTTAAGTATATTTAAAGCATCGTATATGTATGAAAATAAAGAAAACTAAACAATGTGTATTGACCTGATCTGATCTGACTGCTGTGACTCGCACTAAAAAGTTACCAGGTTTGACATGTCACCCAACCTGCCTGACACGCCCATTTTGTGTCTTTACTAAAAAAAGGTTGCCTTGAATTTGCTGGATTCTTGGTATGCATTATTTTCTGTGCCTTTTACAATGAAGCCATGTCATTTGGATTTATGATCTGCTGGCCATAAAAGCTACAAGTTGCTCCAAGGCTTGCGCATGTCTACCAAACCTGTTTGCTTTACTTATTTCTGTGTTTATAATGCATTTACATGTTATGCTTGCTTGTATGTGCAATCTGTCAGTATTTCACTATTACTAGGACACATAATTTGAAGCGATGTACTTGGCAAAAAAGGTGCAGCCATGCAGTTTGACTACTTTAGTTTAACTGTGCAAAATTGACTTTACAAATGATTAGTGATCAGAAGTGAAACAATATATCCCACTGAAAGTTGACAATCTCAGTCATTTCAGATTGCTTCTTTAATTTTAGAAGTAAGTTGACCATAAAAGTCAAAGTAGGCTCTTTTTTTCACAAAGAACGCAGGATTTTACCTGTATCTGCAACTAAGTGTGTTGGTGATTATTTTCTTGTTTTCTCCAATAGGTTCTTCGTGGGTTGTGCTTACTAGGCCTTTTCTTGAGTTCTGCATTTGGGGTTGGGATAATCTTCCTCGTACTCTTCTTATGTATTACACAAACTTCTTGGCGTCATCTGAGGGATACTTCCACACCGTTTTATGTAACCATAAAGATTATCAAAACACAACTGTTAACCATGACATGCACTTCATCAAATGGGACAATCCCCCTAAGCAGTGCCCTGTAAATCTCACAACACAGCACTTTCCTGAAATGGTCGAGAGTGGGGCCCCTTTTGGTCATTCTTTTGCAAAGGATGATCCTGTCCTTGACAAAATCGACGTAGAGCTTTTGGGAAGAACCAGACCTCTTGGAAGATCAGTCCAAAATAGTGTTGTCGGAAATACAGATGCCATTAGACCATCTATGAGCTCAAAGAGACTCGAAAAACTTGTATCTAATCTTCTAAGCACCGAAAATTTCAGGCCTAAACAGTGCAAGTAATTTTTTTTTTTCATTCACCTGGAATGAAGCATTGTAAGTGTCCTGATTCATGATTCTTTGTGCTGTAATTGTGTGTCTTAGGTGATGAAGATAGAATGGACAGGCCACCCGGAATGGCTTATACATAAAATAGGTTTCCGGTCAAAATGAGCGATTTTTATGTGCATGTAAGAACGGCTTGGGTTGATCTGTCGACACCCTTTTGTTCATTATGTGTGAATTTTATTGATAGTTGACGTGGTTAATTTAATGCGATACAATCAAAAACTTATTTCATTAGCATATCTATATATTTTTAGTTAAAGTAAAACAATACTAAAGGTTATAAACATTTAATATACTACAAATGATTTTGACCTTTCTTCCTTACTAATATTAATACAACTCATATTGAGCTTTACATATGCGTGTGTTGTAGCTAACACATGGAATTTTAGAGCTTGTATGTCTGAACTGGTTACAGATCATCATCTGTATTTCTTAACGAAGTTATAAATGATGCGCCTTCTTATACGTGAATCATGATTTTCGCTTGAAAGTATGTTTACTTTCATTATTTGAAAGTTATACATTTTTATTTTGTATACGAATTAAATGCATTTTGTTCTTGATTGACAAGTTATTTAGTGTAATTACCCGTTTGACTGTATGTAACTATGTGATTGTCAAACATTTGGTAAACTAGTATATGTGTCAGAAAGAACATTTAGGCTATGCGCAGTGGCTCGGTTGCCTTGCTCGGTCGAGCTAGGTCAACCGAGGTCGACACCATTGTGGGAAGGTGGTCATGACCGGTCGAGCATCAAGAAACACACAACCTAGTTTGGCTTGGCAACCGAATGTGAAACACACAAAACACAAACAAAACACTTTTTTCTCACTATCTCTTTTTATTTTTTTATTTTTTACTTCGTTTTTGGGAAAAAAAAAAAGAAAAAGAAAAGAATGTGTGTATGGAGTCTGAGATCTGGAGGTAGAAGAAGACACAAGCTAGTCATTTTTTATTTTATTTTTATAAATAACTAATTTATAGTTTAAACCTTAAAGTTTGATTTTATTGTTAATTTTACCCTATAGATTATTAGTAGTAATTTTGAACTAAAATAAAGTTTAAAAAAAATAATGTCACAATTTTTATTAATGAAGTTTAATTTTTTTTTTAAATATTTGAATTAAAAAAAAAAAAAAAAAAAAAAAAAAAAAAAAAAAAAAAAAAATCTCAGGTCACCACTGTGGCAACTAGGTCGTCGGAGAGAGAAAGCTGATGTGGCACCGACGAACTAGTTCGCCATTGTGCATAGCCTTAGTTATTGATGCTACACATTAGAACTGTTTTGGGTCTCGTTGATGGTGTATGCAATGCGATACCCAAATATGTAGACTTATAAAGGAGATTATTCGAGCCAACCCTGAAGTGTCGTTTTGAAATAAATATAGTCTGAAGATTCAAGGCCCGTTATATTTCGTGTGTGCCCACATTATCTGACTTCAACCATGATTCATCCCTGTGTTTCTTTAATCGTCTGAAAAATGCTCTCTGCTCTGTTTGTGTTCTTTGGTCTTTTGGTCGTTATTATACTGTACATTATTCGGGCAGGTCCGACCCATTTATGCGGGTTAAAAATGTTACATTATTAATACTTTCATAATACGTTACAAGACTTATGTAAGAAGAACAATGTATGCTTTCGAGGATATGACATTAACACATGCAAATGGCTTTTAATGACTTGTGGATTAAGTTGCTAATACAATTCCCAAGAGGTTGACTGTTGACATGCTTGTAATTAAACCAGTAAAAGGTTACTAAAGCCAAAAATGTTGATAACTTTTTTTAAGATTATTTTTAGGAGCAAGGTTTGCATGTTCTACATTTAGCTATGACCAATATGTTATGTACTAGTCTAATCTGATTCATAACCTTAAATAAATCCATTTGCAAAATTTAGCATTAAGAAACAAGCAACATGCATGTTTATATATTATGTGACCAACCTAGCTTTTTATTATTAAAACAATGAGGAAACCATTGTTAGAGTGTTAAGGTTTGCATGTCTTTAAGAGACGTGACAAGTAGTGATCACGTCATGTCATGTATCCCTTGATTTCCTCTCTTCCAATCGCCATTTTTTCCTAAAGAAAAATAAACAAATCTCTTTCAACCCATTTCAATATCCATTATCATAATAATTTGCTGCCAGATTGTTGTTTAATACAAATGTGTAAAAATGGAATCCAGAAGAACCATGACGATGAACTGGGACGGGTTAGGAGACCTTGACGACGATGAAGACCTTTTCTTTGATGCTCAACGACTCTCGGCTGCTTCTCCTCAGGATCTCGCGTCTTCGTCATCTGATGAGGAATTTGATGATAGTCGAATGTCATTTTCGTCGTCGGCTGATTATAGCAACTTTTCAGAATTTCAAACGAATGAATATGATATGTGGATGGCGGCGCCTGAATCTATTACAGACAGGCGTCGCAGGCTTCTCCAAGATATGGGATTGGGAAGCAATAAAGATTTGTTAGGGGGGTTTGGGGGTCCCACAACGCCAATACTTTCGAAAAAAACTGACATTCCTCCACCCGTGGAGAAAGAGTTGCCAGATGCTTCGGTAAAACCAAAAGATGATGACCAACTCGGGGCCCACCAGCCTTGCGAGTCTGGTGATGGATTACCAGGCTCACAAGGATTTCTGGTGCGGTCAAGATCAGATGGAGGTCTAGATGCATTTTCCACTGATACGAAAATTAGAAAAGAAGAAATGATAGGTTTGGTATCTAAACAAAGCCTTACACGCACATCCTCAGGGTTCTCGACGCCGTTTGTTGGTTTATCGTCTCAGAGCGAAGGCCAACAAAGAAGGATTTTTGTAGCCAGCAATAACGAAAACAATTTGACGTCAAAATGTCAAAAGGAATCCATTCTTTTGATCAAGAATTTGGATAATGGGAATGAATTTATGGTTAAAGAGTGTCACAATGAAGGGAATTGGAATAAACTGAGTGATGTTCAAACCGGGAAGCAGATTACAATGGAAGAATTCGAGAAAAACGTCGGTCATTCACCGAAGGTAAAGGAATTGATGAGGAAATCAGAAGACGGTGATCGGAAAAATTTGACAGCTAATAACTTGTCTTTCAAGCAAAGCTTCAAAAAAAGCAAGAAAAGAGGGGCTGCATTGTTTAAGAACATAAAATTAGGATCAATAGGGGCATCTAAAACAGATAAAGAGCGAGCTCCCACGATCACGAACTCTCCTTCAGTCAATAGTACTAATTCAAATTCCTCATTAACAACCGAGCAGAAACCATCTTCACAATGGGTAAAAGCACGAGTCCATGGGAAACCATACAAGGAATTCACAGCATTGCATTTAAGTCAAGAGATTCAAGGTCACGACGGATCGATTTGGGCTATGAAATTTACATACGATGGTCATTTTCTTGCAACCGCGGGTGAAGATAAGCTGATTCATATATGGGAAGTGCAGGAATGTGATGTGATGACAATGAGGAATGCAGATGATTTGGGTTCAGTCAGTGGGACACCGGTTCACCCGATGTCTATGATGGCTAGTCCTGATGGTAGGCCACCTTTGCCCGATTCTACACCTGATCAGAAGAAGAAAAAAGGGAAGAAAAAGAAAGGGATTCCAGACTATGTTCATGTGCCAGAAACTGTTTTTGGGTTGTCGGAAACACCGGTTTGTACTTTGACAGGTCATCAGGACGATATTCTCGACCTATCTTGGTCAAGATCTCGGGTCAGTTTATATTCACAAATTTTTTATTCTTATAATTTGATTGCCATAAGTTTCTAGTCAAAGAATGCGAAGGTTATATTATATGTTTTGAACACCAAACCAAGATACAAACAAATACGACCCCTGTAGATCAAGTATATAGCGCTTAAACTTTCATAGCATAATTAATGGGTTTTATTTATGGCAGCTCCTGCTTTCATCTTCGATGGACAAGACGGTAAAGCTATGGGATATCGAAACCAAAAACTGTTTGAAGGTGTTTTCTCATAGTGATTATGGTATGCACATACATAACTAGTTGATCAAGTTATTGGTTAATGGCAATAGACGATCTTTTCTAAACCATGTAACTTATATGTATGGCAGTGACGTGTATTCAGTTCAATCCAGCAGACGATGACTACTTTATAAGTGGTTCACTAGATGCTAAGGTTAGAATCTGGAACATACCGGATCGGCATGTTGTGGACTGGCTTGATCTTCATGAAATGGTGACTGCTGTTGGCTATTCTAATGATGGCAAGGTAGAAATTATCATCCAAAAAACTTACTTCTTTTCTCTGTGTAGATTAAAATGAATGACTAAATAGTTTGTTTCTGAAGGTTTCGGTTGTTGGTTCACACAAAGGGATCTGTCGATTTTACAACACTGCTGGTATGTAGTGTTCCTAGAACTACTTTCCCCGTTTGTGTCTTGTGTAGTAAATTATCTTAGTCAGCGTATTTTTTATCTTAGATTTCAAGCTTGAGTTTAAGGAGCAAATAGAATTGAAAACAAAGAAAAAGCCACAACCTAAAAAGATAACCGGTTTTCAGGTATGTATACAGGTTTCAGTGCATCTTAACTACCCGACTACATTAGTCCTTTACACTAACCTAACCAATCTTGATTTACAGTTTTCTTCATCGAATCCATTAGAAGTACTTGTGACATCAGCAGATTCACGGGTTAGGATCTTGGATGGAGCAAAACTTGTCCAAAAATATAAAGGTATTGCCGTTACATGGAGGAACTAAACTCTGTTTGTTAAAAAAGAAGTTTGACTTTCAGGTCAAACAAGCCTAATCTGCACATAAAAATTAACAATATATTTAACCTTTTTTTTTTAAAAAAAAATAAAAAATAAAATAATATCAGCTAAGGGAAGTTTAAAGATACAATGAATTCTAGGAACTTAACTGGAATAGTTTTAAATAAATAATTACCTGAAATTTGAATCGGAACTTTGTAGATTTGACTTTAGAAGTCAATTTGTAACACTAACTACTAAGTACTAACTACTGATATGCCACAGGTTACAAAAACAATAACAGTCAATTTAAAGCTGGCTATAGTCCCGACGGAAAGTACATAATCAGCGCTAGTGAAGATTCACAAGTATGCATCTGGAGGCAAGAAGAAACACGAGGGAAACACAAGCATCCAATCATCACATCATACGAAAACTTCCCTTGTAAAGAAGTTTCCGTTACAGCATCATGGCCCGGAATCACCAAACTCCAACAACCGCTCGTAGCAATGCATTCCAAAAAACATGCAAAAAAATCCACCCCCACGCTCCCATCACCATCACCATCACCCGGATTTTCACCTACACGCGATGACATCAACAATGGTAAGCCATCATCATCACCACTTCCACCCCTTCCTAAAAGCGGCAACCCCTCAATGGAAAGTATTGAGGACATAGACAATCAATCCCAAACTGACTCAAGCGTTGGGCCATGCGAGTCTTTCAACTCAGCCAATGGTTCCTCGGGCAGGTTTGATGAAATGACATCACCTTCACCTTCACCCTCACCCAACCTTAAGTCTCCATCTGGTGGTAACCATGGTCACAAGACAATCCAAGCAACGGCGTGGGGGTTTGTGATTGTGACAGCAGGGTTGGGTGGTGAGATTAAGGTTTTTCAGAATGTTGGTCTACCATTTAAGGTTGGCCGTTTGTAAGCATTTTTTTTTTAAGTAAGGATTCATTGTTAGGTCTTTCAAACATGGAGGCCTGCCATTTAAGGTTAGCACGCCAAGGTAATCGCTTTGAAGACTCGTGTAAACTAAGAAATTTTGTACTAGGGAGGACTTTTACGAACTTCTATCATATCCTCGCGTATGGACTCCCTGAAGCGAACTTTGTAAATTAGATTCTATTCGCAACACTCTTTTTTGTAATTTTTTTGTAATGAAATACAATGGAACATTGTACATTAGTTTCAACTATCTTGAGGTTATTTCGATATTTCATGACTCTTTTTTGTTTCAACTATCTATTGCATGGATGCATGTTAAAAACTTGCAATGCTATAATCCAAGTATCCAACAATATATCTGACAATAGCATCGAAAAAAGTAGCTTGTTAGTTAAATGGAGGTTAACGTAAATTCACAAATTTGTAATTGTTAGATACTTAGTTGCCGTCGTTAAAAAAAAAAAAAAAAAAAAAAAAAAAAAAAAATTGCAAACATGGAATTTTATATCAGAAATAATTATTAGACGATGGTAACATTTGTATGTGATGTTAACAAAATGTTGTCAGTTAATTAATGTATGAAGTAAAAAAGATCAGTGAAAAAATCATCACATTAGAAAAAAGATCAGCACCAAAAATAAAAAAGTTAAATAACACATAAATCTCAACGATAAAATAGGTAAAAATATCGACTCCTAGTTAACATCTAATACAAATGTCGTCATATCAAATAAATAAGAGTTGACTACAATTCTCAAGTCATAAGAATGTCGACATTTATACATAAAACACTTCCCATTCTTCTTCTATATAAACCCTTCGTATACCTCACAATGTATCACAATTAACATCGAATTAATCAACCATGAATTTGATGTGGTCTTTTTTTCTTTTACTACTCCCAATCTCAGTTTACGCCGAATGTACATGCGAAGAATCAAGCCAAGATGGTCATGACAACAAGTCACAAGCTCTAAAGCTCAAACTAATAGCCATAGCTTCGATTCTTGTAGCGGGTAGTGTTGGTGTTTGTGTACCTTTGCTAGGTAAGAAGTTTAAGTCTTTGAAGCCCGAAAGCAATGTGTTTTTAGCGGTTAAGTTCTTTGCGGCTGGAGTTATATTATCGACCGGTTTTGTCCATGTTTTTCCTGATGCTAATGAGAGTTTGGAGAATCCGTGTCTTGGTGAGATGTTTTGGGGCGATTTTCCTATAGGGAATTTTGTGGCAATGTTGGCCGCGGTCGTTGTTATGGTATTTGAGACCTCGGTTACAAGCTATTTTAATAGGGCACATTATAGTAAGAACGAGGTTAAGAATGGTGATGATCATGATGTAGAGAAGCAGTTGCATGAAGGTCATGTGCATGTTCATACACATACGTCTCATGGCCATGCACATGGTCCGACGAGCGATGGTTTGGACTCGTCGGAAGTTCTACTTCGCCACCGGATTATTTCAATGGTAACACTCTTTATGCATTCATTGTAACACTTGGTATAACTAGCTACTTTTTGTGACAAATGTCATTTTTCAATTCTGTTAAAAACCGTACCTCTTATAAATATTTATCAAAATGTGTGTCCAAAATAAATGCTAGTTAAAAGAATCTGCCACATGTATGTGCGTTGAATAATGAAATAAATCGACCAAATAAAGCTATAGCTTTAGGCTTTCGATTTCTAATGCTTTAAATTTGTATGTTTCAATCTTTTTATATCGAGTTTTATGTCTTTTATTTAATAAAGTTCCGGCTTTTTAAGATTTTTTTATGTAGATTATGGGCGTTCAAAGGATTCCATATTCGGATATTTATAAATTTGATTGAAATTTATTAAAAAGTCTTATGACTTGTCAGTTTTGGAACTCATATACAAATTTTCGTATATAGATATTTGGATATTCGAATAGATATAGCTATCATCCGAAATTTCGTATATCCTATTGATCGATCTAATATAAAACCATCATCGCAAATTTCAGATATGAAAATTTGTGATATAACTATTTATTGACAAGTCCCTTAGATTTATAGATTAAGTGATTAACAAAAAAAAAAAAAAAAAAAAAAAACTTTCGAAAATGACTCATTTTATATTTTCGTTTTAAGCCTCAAAGAAACATGAGACAATCTGGTAGAAGCTTAATTTTTTTTTTCTTCTTCTTTTTAGAAGATTAATGATACAATGTTTTTCTTTTGGTTTGTAGACTTCTTGTAAGGACTAACCGAAATTTCTTTGTAGGTTTTGGAGATGGGGATCATAATACATTCGGTTATAATTGGCATATCATTAGGAGTTTCAGGCAATCCCACAACAATCAAACCATTAATTATAGCTTTGAGTTTTCACCAAATGTTTGAAGGCATGGGCCTTGGAAGCTGCATTAGTGAGGTACCTAATTAATCCACTCTTTCAGTACTTTTATAGCTAATTTTAATCAATACAAAATTTCATTTTTATATGTTTACTATGCAGGCCAAATACAACATAAGAACCATGGCAACAATGTCTATAGGCTTTTCTGTTATTACCCCCATAGGTATTGTTATTGGGTTTTTGATCTCCAACACATATAACGAAAATAGCCATACGGCTCTCATATTAGAAGGCTTATTCAATGCTGCTTCGGCCGGGATACTTATTTATATGGCACTTGTGGATCTTCTTGCGGTGGATTTCATGAAAGCAAAAGTGCAAACAAACTGGAAGCTTCAAATAATGGCATTTGCCTTTCTTATTTTCGGCTTAGGTTGCATGTCTCTTTTGGCCATATGGGCTTGATGTCGATTTTATCCTCACGTTTTAAGATTTAGATGTTTTAGTGTACGTCGCCCATAGATAATTAACATAGTACGAAGTATGATCGATGTAAAAGGCACATTCTATGCAGATTTTTTTAATTTAGTATTCAATTTTTGTTGTTTCGTTAAAATCTTAATTATTTTCTGAATCAACAAGACAATGATATAAATCTTATATATTATTATTATTATTATTATATAAAGATTGAGTCCCAATAATTAATGTTAAGTGTTATGATTAATTAATTTTCTAAAAGCTTCTACACGCATTGTATTCAAGCATTAAAGTATCAAACGGTTACAAATTTACTCAGACCCATACATTTAAGTCTTTTTTTCTTTTTCTTTTTTTTAGTGGCTTTATGATCAAAACTAAGTAATTAGAAGAGACCATTTATATTCTTATAGAAGGTTACATTCTACATATCTCTTTCTTAATTAGCAACTTTATGATCGAAATTAATTAATTAGAAGAGACCATTCGTATTCTTATAGAGGGTTACATTCTACATATTGTTAATACTAGCAGGTTATCCGCGCGTTGCAGCGGCGGGTATCCTGAAATAAAATTTTTCGATGAATAATGTATTTTAATTTAGGGGCTTTTGCATATATATCCTTCCGAAAATGCAAAATTGCATATATATCCAAAGCATGCATAAAAACCATTGTAAAATGTGCATAAAAAAATTGTACAAAGGATATATATGCAATTATTCACTTTGGGAGGGATATATATGCATTTTTGCCTTTAATTTATTATGTTCTTTTTAACAATAAATTTACGGATATCAAGAATTTCGTATAGCTCGTGCCCGTTCGGGCTCGAACCCGTTGGCTCGTGTCTGCTCGGGCTCGAGCCCGTTTGGTCCGCGCCATTTCAAGCTCAAGCCCATTTGGTTCGTTGCCCGTTCGGGCTTGAATATTTGTATAATGTGCTTTATTATTTGCAGTAGTGAAATTTAATGCAGGAATTGTGTTTAATTTGGTTGTATAATATGTTTGATAATTTGTATTTCTTATGTAAGTGGTGTTTTAATAACTATATTAATTGTATTTATTGACCAGTTAAATAATTGACTACATTAAATATCATTAATGTGGTGTTTTGTTGTACATTATGCTTCTTGTCTTGTACGTCCGAAAATTATGTGATTAAAGTGTTGTACACTATGTTTCTTTTCTTGTAAGTAGTAGTCATTATAGTCATTAATAACATTGACCACTTTAATAGCATTAATATTAAGTCTGAAAATTACATCATGCTTATTTGGTTGTACACTATGCTTATTTTGTTGTAAATCTGAAAATTGGTTGCAGCTATTGTACATTGTGCTTAAATAGTTGTAATTTTTGGTGAATGGGTGTTTTTAATAGGATTACTGTTGTTTGATAGAATTTTTGTCTTAAAATGACACAACGCTTTATTTGTTGTACAATATGCTTACTTTGTTGTAATTCTGAAAATTGGATGCATTAAAATGTTGTAAACCATGCTTAATTTCTTGTACGTCTTAAAATTAAGAGTGAGGTGCCTTCATGCATTATAAGTAGTATAGATAAATAGTTTTGTTTATATGTCAAACGATATATTAATCCAAACGAAAACAAGATAAAAACTCCTACCACTTGAACATGGTCACATATCGAATATGAAGAGAAACCATTCATCAACTAAGCTAGAAGCAATGACGGATAATAAAAAGATGAGTAAACTACACCATTCGTCCTTGTGGTATACGTTGACCATCAAGTTTCGTCCTTTGACCAAAAAAATTGCACCGTTGGTCCTTAACTGTGAAACGTTACTCAGCGTTGGTCCCTCGCCCTAACTGGCGTGACTAACGGGCGTTAAGTCTATTTAAGTCGAGGGTATAACGGTAAATTTGCTATATTTTCACCAAACTACTACTCATCTCTGTCTAACCTCATCTTTAATTCACCATCACCTCTCATTTTCACCATCATTCATTTTCTCTATTCACCTAATTACCTCCTCATCTCTATAACTCTATCTACCTTTTTCTTTTACACCATCACTAACATCAGAAGTCATTCAAAATCTTTAACCTTTATCTTTCAATCAAACATAAACACTTATACACAAATACAAAAATGTGCACATAACACCAATCGAAAACCCAGAATCAAGTCATCCTACCACTGTCGCCATCCAAAACTGGTAGTGGGTGGTTTGGCGTCAGCAAGCACTGGTGGTGGTTTGGTGACAATAGGCAGTGGTGCCGACAGTGGTGGTGATAGGTGGTTTGATCGGATATGTAGTGGTGGGTTTGGGAAATGGAATTTGCTTATCTTTTTGATTCTTATGGCTTATTTAGTTTTGTTCTGCTCTCGGTCAAAAGAGAGAACCCAAAGTGGGTTTATGTTTGTTGTTTCAATTAGCTAGGGGTGCGCTTGGGTTGTTTATTTAGCCCACAGCAGCCACCCATGAGGGCGCGTTTAACTTGTTTATTTCTGCTCACCGAGAGCCTGAGAAGGTGCGAATACTTTGTTTATTGCTCTCGGTTCAAAGCTACCACGAAGGTGTGTTTGATCTTGCGCACCACAACACCCAAGAGGGTGTTTGTTTTCAGTTTATTTTTGAGTCTTGGTTCAGCTAGAAGACCAATTTAGGTGCGTCTGGTGTTTGTTTATTCTCGGGTTGACGACAACCCACGAGGGTGTGTTATGTGTGTTGAGGTGTAGTTCAGGTAGTCCAAGGGTATGTCATTTTCCTCACTTGTGTGCCTGGTCTCAACTCAACTAAGGGTGCGTTAGGCTGTTTGTTTGCTCGGTCCCCCACAGCCTCACCAAAAGGGTGTTTGGCTTATTTTAACTTTCTTTTGCTTATTTGAATAAGCTTAAAACCTACTTGGGGTTAACATTGCTTATTTTAAGCTTAATGCAATTTATGGCTTTTGGCATTGGTTTCAGTCACGATAAGCTATATTTGATTTGGTTTGACTCACAAAAGAACAGCCACAAGGGCGTTTGGTTTGAATTTATGGCTTGTAAACATTTTTGTGAATCTAAAAACCACCACCACCACTTGTTAACAATCCGGTAGCCATGACGGGTTTAAGGATGCGTAGAAGATTTGTTATCGGCATTAATTCCCCCAAATAGTGGGTTGCCACGACAACATCAGTGGGTTGAGATTAAGGCGGCGACGAGGGTGGACGTCGGTGTTGTTGGTGTATTTGTTATTGACTCTGATTTTTAGATTTGTTATTGATTTTGAAGTAAAAATTGTTTGGCCATGATTGTTGTAGTAGTTGATGGGTTTGTTTGAGTATGTGGTAAAAAACAATGAATATGATTATCGGGATTTGTGAAAGTAGCCGGAGGTGGTGACAGTGGTGATGGTGGGTGAAGATGAACATGGTGGGTGTTGAAGATGAACATGGTGGGTATTACAGAAGCAGAAAATGATGGAGATGGTGGGACCACATGAGATGGCTTTTATTTGTTTGTGTTTAAAATGAAAAGGAAAAAATATAGCAAATTTACCGTTATACCCTCGACTTAAATAGGCTTAACGCCCGTTACTCACGCCAGTTAGGGCGAGGGACCAACGCTGAGTAACGTTTCGCAGTTAAGGACCAACGGTGCAATTTTTTTGGTCAAAGGACGAAACTTGATGGTCAACGTATACCACAAGGACGAATGGTGTAGTTTACTCTAAAAAAATTATGACAACTTTGTTATGTAGATGTTTCGTGACTTTCGTCATTTATATTGTATCATTGAAGTTTATGATAATTCTATTATGTCATTTGCTTAGTACTTTTATGAGCCACATATAAAAAGTTTGAGATGTATATCAGTATTGGTTTGTTATACTTATGTTTTGTTATTTTAGCATGACTATCAGTTATTTCAATGAAAGTATTACGGTTATTTTCATACTTGCGATAGGTAGGAGGAGCCTTTTTGGATTAGAGGTACACATGATTAGTTGTATTTTATATGAGGGTAAAGTCTTAAATATATGTGATATTATTCCTGGTTTAGCCTTTTATATGTTATTATTGTGTTAGCCAACGTGTTTTAACAATTTCAACATGTATGTTATTTATGTAAAGATCTAAAGATGTGCATAGATGCAAAAAATTGTTGATGTTGATCGCATGATTAATTTTTTTTAATTACTTTTAGATTATTATTTTTATTATGATAAAATGTGTGTAGCCCTTTCTTAACTGATTGTTCTTATGATAAAATTTGTACTATTCCTATCTAATTGTTGTTATCATAGCATTCATGTAAAGCAATAAAATTAACATTATGACAAGAAACAAGTCTCTCATGTGCGCTTGACGATTTTATTTGCGTACATGATATACAACCAAAGCAAGATGTAATAGTCGACTATCTAAGTCAAGAGAAAATGTGTATCAATAAAAAAATTATGTGTGAATCAATTCTCCTCAATATACAGTTGTGTTCGACTCCTAAATGTTTAAACAAGTTTGAGTCACACGCTAAAAACATGTTTATTTACACCAATATAAGGTGAGTGCAAAAGACATATATTAATAACTAGTTATGATACTCGTGCATGCACATGATTTTGACAAAAAAAATTATTCTGTATTAATACTGAATATTGTGTCTTTAAAGGTAATTGCATATAATTATATAGTTATAAGTTTTGTGTACGCACGAAGTTTACACATAAACCAAATTTATTTTAACATTTTAGTTCAGTATATACACATATAAGAATTGCCCATGAAAATTGTGATATAAGTACAACTAATACTTATGCACGAGTTTTTTATTATGCATTAATATCCTGTAAAATTTGGTAAAATTTTTGTAAAATTTTTTGTTAGGTAACTCAAGATTTAATTTTATTTAGCTGACAAAGATGTTGATGTTGTTATTTAAATTTCACTACTGATATTATGTTGTGCATATGATGCAAGTTTAATAGCACATAATTAGCGTTGATTAAGTTAAAGTATACTCCTTAAAAAAATTTAAAAATGTTTTTCTAGATATCTTTATATAAATAAATAAGAATTACATGGTTCATTGTTATAAGTACAATCGCATATATTTATTTTTATATTAAAGTAACCCGTGCTTACAATTTGATAATTATATTTCCGTTTCAGTAATTTAGCCGTATTTAAAATGTAAACTCGTGTCCACATAGGTTAAACTTTTAAAAATGAAATAAATGAGTCTTTATTGAACGTAAATAGTAAAAAAATTTATACTTATAATCTTATGCAAATTTATATGTTGTTATTTCAAAATAACATATACATTATATTTTTTAATATATAAAGTATAAAGGGTATAAAGTATAAGGGGGTATTTGTTTATAATCAAAAGTTATTAAAAAACGGCTTATAATATTACACTTAACTCTATATAACTTTTAAAAATTCAACCACTAAAGTTTTATTAATTACCTTATTTTTTTTAAGTTTTTGTTTTCACAAATTTAACACCTATATTTTTATGTGTTTTTTTATTAACTAAATTTCTCCACCAAATTTATTAAAGTTTGACTAAAATCAATTTAATTCTGACTTTTATTAACGAATCACATCACACGATTTTGTTTACGTGGCGAAATCGAGCTCTCCTATTGACCCAATTGTTTTTTCAATAAAAATGAGTTGACAAAATCACTCCAAAATGATGTAATTCCTTTATTATATAAAAGATTGGTTGTATCAAAGTTATTCATGTTTATTTACAACACTAAATGGTTGTATCAAATTTCATTCTTTTACTCAACAAGCTTGAGTCCAACTTGAGATCAAGTTAAAAATAGACATTTTGTTGAGAATTAGAAGTCCAAATACTTAGTACTGCTAGCTTTGAGTTAGTATTGTTCGTACAAGTACTAACAACTTAGTACTGCTAGTCATGACAGTTAGTATTGTTAGTTCAAGTTAGTACTGCTGTTATTATTGAAAAATGTGTGATGTGATTGTAACAGAATATACCCTATGTATTTATAAGATACATATAGTAATGAGTTGTAAATGAGTAGTTATCTTGTAAATGACTCCTTAGACTATAAAAGGAGATCCTAGGTTATACGTAATGAGATATCAATATGTTTGTGTTTAAGGAAAAGCTTCAAGGTTGTAAACCCTGATACTAGCAAAGAGTATTCGTATTATTAATCAATAATATTGAAGCGTTTTATTTATAACTGTGTTCATTCCATTATCACTGTTTCATTGATTGTTATTCTTCTAAGTGTTATCAAGTAGTTTATGCATACTTGTTAGCATCCAAGTATAGTTTCAATCTTAGTTGTTTTGGAATCATCAGGCAACACATTCATACAAGCTAAGTGAATAGATCCGAGGTTTGAGACTCACAAGTGGTATCAGAGCTTATGTATCTGAAACTTTGAATTAGAAGAGTTTGTTCAAACACAGAAGCAATGGAATTCAAGAACAACCAGACTCTTGTTGCTGCCAAGTTGCCCAAATTGAAGTAGGGCGACTATGAAATGTGGAGGATAAAGATTGAGCAGTACTTCCTGATGCTAGACTACAATCTATGGGAAATCATAGAATCTGGCAATTCTTTCAAACCTGTGCCCATTGTCAGCAAAGAAGAAGAGGTTCCAACTATTCCTGGCCCTGCGACTAATGAGGAAAGGGGGAAGAAAAAGAATGATTTGAAGGCCAGAAGCTTACTGCTTATGGATGTCCCTGATGATCACTTGGTGACCTTCAACAAACATAAGGATGCAAAGACCTTATTTCAAGCTATTGAATCCAGTTTTGGTGGGAATGAAGCCACCAAAAAAGACCCAAAAGACTCTTTTGAAGCAAAACTTTGAAAACTTCAGTGCAACAAGTACATAATCTCTTGATTCTGTCTATAATAGGCTTCAGAAGATTATAGGCTTCAGAAGATTATCAGTAAATTGGCCATCTTGGGTGTGGAAATTTCTCAAGAAGATGTGAACTTTGAGTTCTTGAGAAGCTTACCAACTGATTGGAACACCCATGTAATTGTATGGAGAAACAAGCCAGACATTGACAAAATGGCTCTGGTTGATTTGTACAACAATTTTAATTTTTTTGAGCAAGAAGTGAAGAAGACCACCACTCCAGCAACAAGCTCATAGTCACAGAACATGGCATTTGTGGCTCAACCAAGCACTAGCAGTACTACTGATGCTATTGGAGTCAGTATTGTTAGTACTAATGTTAGTACTGTTGGCACACATGTTAATACTGCTAGCCTGAGTGATGCACTATTTATGCATTCTTAGCTGGTCAATCCACTGGATCTATGGTTGTTCATGATGATTTGGATCAGATCAATGAGGGTGACTTGGAAGAGATGGATATAAAGTGGCAGGTGGCACTTTTGAGTATTAGGGCAAAGAAGTTTTTTCAGAGAACAGGGAAAAAGATTACCATCCATGGTAATGATACTTATGGCTTTGATAAGTCAAAAGTATAATGTTACAACTATAGAAAGTTGGGACATTTTTCTAGAGACTGCAGAAGCCCAAGGACTCGGGATGGAAGAAACATGAGCCAAGATAGCTTAAGAATGACAGCTAAGGGGGAAGACTCTTCTTCCAAAGCTATGTTAGCCATTGATAGGCTTGGCTTTGACTGGAGTTTCATGGCTGATGAAGAAGAAGCTTCTTCCAACATGGCTTTGATGGCATTTTTAGACTCAGAGGTATATGGTGACAAATCTTGCACTAAAAATTGTCTGAAAAATTATGAATCATTGGAAACTCAGTATGATAATCTTAGGATAGGATTCAATCAATCTGAATTTAACTTGGCTAATTATAAGAGAGGATTAGCCTCTGTAGAAGAACAACTAGTTTTCTACAAGAAAGATGAGGAAGCCTTTAGTGATTAGATTGCAGTTCTTAAGAGGGATATATTGTATAAAGATTCTGAAATAACTAAGCTTAAAATTGAATTAGACAAAATTAAGCTAGAAAAGGATGGAATTAAAGCTAATGTTGAAAAATATGAGTATGCTTCTGAGTGTGCTCATAAGATTATAGAAGCACAGTTAATAAAGCCAAAAGGTGGTTTAAGATATAAGAATGTTGAACCACCAGTCACAGGTTTATATAAACCTCCTAGGGTTGACTTGTCTAACACAGATATAGAGGAATTTAAAGAACCTGACATGCCATATGGTCCTAAAAAGGTAAATATAAAAGTGACTAGTGAGGTTAAGGATTCTTCTGACACCTCACAAGTCAAGGACTCTTCAGATGGTGAAACTAAGAAAGATACTTTTGTTCCACATACTGAGGTTGTTAAACCTAAAAAATTGAAAAACCAGTTAGGAACAGAGTCAAATATGCTGAGATGTATAGGTCTAAAGATAGATCATCCAGTCCTAGGAGAAACCAAGGAATTGGAATTATCAGAAATCACAGCAACTAGGAGATGAGTTTGTTATGTATAAAAAATCATGTTATGTATGTGGAAGTTTTAAGCATCTGCAGGAAAATTGTAAGTATCATCAGAGGGAAAATATGGTACATGGGAATAGTTTTACCAGGGTGAATGACTTTAATTCTAAACATTCTCACCCAAGCTCTTACATCCAAATGACTCCAAGAGCAATTCTCTTGAAATCTGGCCTCAAAACCTTTAATACTGCTAGGCCAGTTAATATTGCTCACCCCCAGCCAACAGTTTTTGGTGCTAGACCTAAGAAATATTTTGCTAAACCAGTACCATCAATTGCCCAAAGACCCATTAAAGGACAAACAACATCAAACTTTCAAAACTTTAATCAACAAGTTAAATTTTATAAAAGAAAGTTTAATACTGTTAGACCCATAGTTACTGTTCGGCAAAAACTTAATGCTGTTAGGCCAAAATTTAATAGTGATAGGTCTAAAGTTAATGTTGTTTGGGGAAACAAGGGCAATGATGTTAAGACCTCAGTAGTTTGGGTTAGGAAGACCACCAAACCCAAGAGTGCATCAGTTACTCTAAAGATATATGACTCTATTGATGCACGAGGCAGATCCAAGTTAGTGATGACTTGGGTCCCCAAAGGAATATAATTTCCTTTATTTTATGTGTAGGGCAAGCCACAAAAAGATGATCAAGGCTATGTGGATAGTGGTTGCTCCAAGTACATGACATGCAATATATCCTATCTTTCAGATTTTGTTGCTCTTAATGGAGGCTATGTTACCTTTGGGGGAGGAGCCAGAGGAGGTAAAATAACCGGAAAAGGAACCATAAAAACATAAAAACTTGATTTTGAGGATGCCTATTTTGTAAAAGAATTGCAGTTCAATCTCTTCAGTGTCTCACAAATGTGTGACAAGAAGAACAAGATTCTGTTTACTGATACTGAGTGCAATGTTCTTTCTCCTGACTTTGAGATACCTGATGCAAGTCAGGTTTTGCTTAAGGTTCTTAGAAAGAACAATGTGTATAGTCTTGATATGCAGAACATTGTTTCTAAAGATGTGACAACTGACAATTTAGGGAGTCTATTTTAGGTAACCGCATTACGTTAAACTAAACCGAGCTTTTGCCTTTATCACTATTTTTATCGACCATGACTTGATTTGATATCGTTTATTGGTTTTTATGATTTATTTTATTATTGGATGAGTTATCGTGTGAGTTTTAACTCTTTTTTATAGGCACTATTCAATTCGGCACAATAAAAGCCTAAAACAAGAAATAACGTAACTTTTAGACCGTAACTCGAAAATTGGCAAATAAATAGTCAAAACTCGTGGAAAAACATAAATAAACATAATAGAAAGTCGAATGAACTTCGTGGGACACTCGTAGGACAATATAAGAACTCGGGAATGGGTAAACGGGATAGTTTACGAAAAATTACGGCTTCGGCCCTCCCACTTTCACCTAGGCCGGCGCCCCCTCCCCTCCCCTACATTTTTTATTTAGTCCCTTGTCCAAGTATTTAAACCCCAAACCCTCCTCACTTCTACTCTTTCATTCTCTCTCTAAAACACACACTAACACCAACTTTCTCTCTCTTCCACCTAAACAAACCCTAACCCTAAAACCACCACTAGCCGCCCCTTTTCCGGCCAAATTCCGGCAAGTGGTATCTCACCTCCACCACCATTTTGTAGATCTCTCTTTCCTCTTTCCATCCATATAAAAATCTCTCACAAAAGCCTACATTAACACCTCCAAATCTTAAAAATAAGATTCGTGATTCTAGGGTTTTCATTAAATCTTGTAGATCGGGTTGTAAAAAGGTAAATGGAACATGGGTCAAGCTTGTTTTGGCCATAAGAAGCCACGTATGGGTCTCTTTAGGCTCGTACATGGTTCGAATATTAGGGGTTTTGGTTTAAACATGGGATTAAAACTAATTTACACTTAAATAAACATGTAGCTAGTGATTTGGTATCATGTGGTGTATCATATTGTTGGGTTTTTGCATTTTAGGTCATGTTTCATGTTTTTGATTAGGAATAGTTGATGGGTTTGATGTTTGGATAATGATTGGAGGTTGATTGATTGTGTTTGGTTGTGGTAGAAGCCATTTGGTAGTGTTTGGATGTGAGTGTTGAGGTGTACGAGCCACTAGGGACTCGTACATGGCTCATAGGTGGCGTACGAGACCTACTTGGACCAAGGGTCCGGGTCGAGTTGTCGTGGTAGCTTGTTGGTTGATATTGTTGGTGTTTGGATGAGACGCTTGGAGCCGAAAAGCTTCTAGAGCTTGTTTGGTTCACGTGGTCTTAACCGTGACCGTGTCATGACCATTAGGGTCATAACATTGGTTTCGGGTATATTTGGTTGGTTGATTGGTTAGCGAGATTGAATTGGGTTGATTTGAGATTGAATTGCGCTATTATGACTTTTATTTGGACTTAATATATAAATTGTCAACTTTGAGCAACGTCGGGTTACTTTGACTTTTTAGTCAATAGTTGACCCCGACAACGCCGTAACATGGATTTTAGTATAGTTTGGACTATTGATTGATTAAAAGCCGAGAAGTCATGACTCGTGCTTGTGGACTCGAAACGAATAACGATATGAAACTAATATTGAAATTGACGAAATATATATATATGAAAATGTTAATAAACTATGAAACATAAATAATAAAAATGCTTTTATACCAAAAATATCGATAACAAGACTTGTCTTGTTATTTACTATTTTAAATGGAAACTAAAGACTAAAATGGAAGGGTTTTCTAATAAATAAGGAATTAATGTTTCAAGTGCACGTTTATCGAAATATGCCAATTATGGCATTTAATACTATTTTCAAGTATTTATTTACTTACGTTGTGTGCATGGGTTACGGATGACCTAACATTAATAGCGTCGATCCACGTGGGTAGCGGACTTATTAGGTTGACGAATCTAATAAGAGACCGCTAGGTACGTAGGATAACGTTATTAATGGGTGAATTATCCTTATGTCTCGTTAGGATGCGACCGGTTTATAGGATAATAAGCGACACGAATAAATAATTGAGTTTATCGAGTTGACGAATTCGATAAGGTCTACTATTTATTCCGAAATTTATTGGACTATGGTGCTTATCGCTTAGACGCCTCATTGTGTTGCATTGAGTCACATATTGGTTGTTTGAGTGCATTCATGATATCATATTGAGTCGATACACCCACATGAGGATACCAAACGCTAGGACTAAACGGTGAAACGAGACATTTTGGAGATACAGAAAAGGAATACATTGGGGTAGTTAACGTTGATTTTGGAAAATATATATTAAAATTGGTTTACATTAATAGGTTGTGCCGAGTCGATAGTTGCTGAGCCGTGATTACCTGTTATCTTCTGCTAGTGTTTATTTGTGCGTTGCTTGCTTGAGGTGAGTTTCATAGCCCCACTTTTATCTATGTTTTTAAGTAAATTGGGGTGAGAATCATGCTACTGTTTTTGGACCTTTAAAACTATTTTGATTTGCTTATGTGCTTGACTGTTTAGATAGACATGTGGTAGTTGTTGCCTTAGTCTAGGGTAGCAATCCTAATTGTTATAACACGTTGCCTAGCTAAGGTAGACTTCTACCTCGACCTAGTCCAAGGTTAACAATCGTTATAGACTTTGCTACGGCTGTGCTGGCTAGTGTCGCTAGGGGCCCGTTGTGATATCGGATATGATATTGTTTGTGATTGATGTGTATCTATCTTAGGTCTCGCATAGCAAATTAACTTCTACAGGTCCACTACTTTTTACTTGAATTTAAACCTATGAACTCACCAGCGTTAGCTGACCTTTTAGCATGCTTTCTCAGGTATTTAAGTGATGTTTGGAGTGCGTGTTCGGTGGAAGCTTGGCAAGGAGGCATGGTCAAGGATCATAATCAAACTCTGATAATTTATGGGGACCTATTTTTATTAAATCATGTTTGGGCCTAATACTTACATTTTGGGATTAATGTTTTGAATATTTAAATTTGGGATTGGTTTTGAATGATAATGACTATCTTGTTTGCTATAATTGTGTGAGATACCGATCCAATTGTAATGCTCCGAAAACTTGATTAAGTCTTCCGCTGTACCGAGATTTGAGGGTGTTACAAAAGATGACTTAACTTACCTTGTGGCAAAAGCATCCATTGATGAGTCAATGCTTTGGCATAAAAGGCTGAGTCATGTGAATTTTAAAGTTATAAATAAACTAGTTAAGGAAAACCTTGTAAGAGGTTTGCCTTCTAAGCGTTTTATAAATGACCAAACCTGCGTTGCATATTTGAAAGGTAAGCAACACAAAGCCTCTTATAAGGCCAAGATTTTAAACTCTAACACACATCCATTATATATGCTGCATATGGATCTGTTTGGCCATACTTCTGTGAGTAGTTTGAATCATAAGAAGTTTTGTTTGGTAGTGACAGATGACTATACCAAGTTCACATGGGTTTTCTTTATGTTTTCTAAGGATGAGACTAGTGGTATCCTTAAGAGCTTTATAATTGAAATAGAGAACCTAACTAATAAGAAAATTAAAATCATTAGATGTGATAATGACACATAGTTTAAAAACAAAGTGATGAATGATTTCTGTCAAGCTAAGGATATTAAAAGGGAATATAGTGTAGCTAGGACTCCTCAGCAGAATGGTGTAGCTGAGAGGAGAAATAGGACACTCATAGAGGCTGCTAGAACCATGTTAGCAGATTCTAAGTTACCCACCACTTTTTGGGCTAAAGCAGTTAATACTGCTTGCTATGTTCAGAATAGGGTCCTTGTGGTTAAGCCTCACAACAAGACTCCATATGAGTTGTTTCTAGGTAGAACTCCTGCCTTAGAGTTTTTAAGACCATTTAGATGTCATGTGACTATTCTTAATACCATTGACTATTTGAGAAAGTTTGATGGGAAATCAGATGAGGGTTTTCTGGTTAGATATTCTAAAAACAGTAAGGCCTTTAGGGTTTACAATCTTAGAACCAGAAAAGTAGAAGAGAACTTACACATAGAGTTTTTGGAAAATAAACCTAGTGTAGAAGGGAATGGACCTAAGTGGCTATTTGATATTGACATGCTAACAAAATCTATGAATTATGTACCAGTTGTTGCAGGTTCTAATGATTTTGCATGTATAAATGAAGGTCACGATGCAAATATATATAGAGTGGATACAGATTCAAAGGAAGAATGTATCATCATGCCACTTTGGAAGGACAATTATCCTGTTATTACTTCTTTAGAGGATGCAAAGAATGATGATCCTCAACCTTCTAAGAATGATGATCCTCAACCTTCTAAGAATGATAGGGAGGATGAAGAAGTTGTGAACAAAGACAGTGAAGTTGCAGATGCTACTGATTCTATTAACAATACTAATGATGTTAGCACTGGTGGGCAAAATAATAGTACTGCTAGGCCACAAGTTAATACTGCTGGGCCAAGTACTGTCCCACTAGTTAGTACTATTATTCCACCTTTTGTTGCTGAATTGTTTGGTGGAAATAATGAAGATGGCGAGGTGGATCTCACCAACATAACCTCATCCTATGTTGTTTCTACCACTCCTCACACCAGAATCAACAAAGATCATCTTTTGGAGAATATTATTGGTGAAGTTCAATCAGGAGTGAAGACAAGGTCAAGAATTCAGACTAGTGAGACTGGCTTTATAAGTGTTATCTATGAAGAAAGATCTCAGGGTGAAGTTCAAAAATGTCTGTTTGCTTGTTTTGTGTCTCAAGAAGAACCTAAGAAGGTTACCAAAGCTCTCAAAGATGAAGCCTGGGTTGAGGTTATGCAAGAAGAACTTTTACAATTTAAGTTGCAGAATCTATTGGTTTTGGTGGATCTGCCTGATGGAAAAAGGGCAATTGGGACAAAATGGGTATTCAGGAACAAAAAGGATGAGAGGGGCATTGTTATCATGAACAAGGCCAGACTGGTAGCTCAAGGATACACACAGCAAGAGAGGATAGACTATGATGAGGTCTTTGCCCTAGTTGCTAAGATTGAAGCCATTAGACTATTTTTGGCTTATGCATCCTAGAAAGACTTCACTGTGTATCAAATGGTTGTAAATAGTGCATTTCTCTATGGAAAGATTGAAGAGGAGGTATATGTCTATCAGCCTCCAGGTTTTGAAGACCCATACTTTCCAGACAAGGTATGCAAGGTAGAGAAGGCTCTGTATGGTTTACATCAGGCTTCCAGGGTATGGTATGAAACATTGGCCAAGTATCGGTTGGACAATGGTTTTCATAGAGGCAATATTGATCAAACTCTATTCATAAAGAGGCTGAAGGGAGACATCTTGTTGGTTCAGATATATGTTGATGATATCATCTTTGGATCCACCAAGAAGGAGTTATGTACATAATTTGAGCAGCTCATGCATGACAGATTTCAAATGAGTTCTATGAGTGAACTCACATTCTTTCTAGGGCTGCAAGTGAAACTAGAACACATATGACATATTTATCAGCCAAGATAAGTATGTGAAGGAGATTTTGAAGAAGTTTGGATATGAGAGTGTGAAAAGTGCTAGTACTCCTATATAACACAACAAACCTCTACTTCCAGATGTTGATGGTGAAGAGGTTGATGAGCACCTGTACAGATCCATAATTGGATCTTTGATGTATTTGACATCATCCAGACCAGACATCATGTTTGTTGTATGTGCTTGTACTAGATTTCAGGTCACTCCCAAGGCTTCACATATGCATGCAGTGAAGAGAATCTTTAGGTATCTAAAAGGCTAAACCAAATTGGGCCTTTGGTATCCAAAGAATTCTCCATTTGATTTGGTAGCCTACTCAGATAGTGACTATGCTGGAGCTAGTTTGGACAGGAAGTCAACAACAGGTGGTTGTCAATTCCTAAGAGACAGGTTGATTTTTTGGCAGTGTAAGAAATAGACTGTGGTGGCAAACTCCTCAACTGAGGCAGAATATGTGGCTGTTGCAAGCTGTTGTGGTCAAGTGCTCTGGATTCATAATCACATGCTTGACTATGGGTACAATTTCATGAACACTGTCATTAATATAGATAACAACAATACTATTTGTATCATTGAAAATCCAGTTTTACATTCTAAGACTAAACATATAGAGATAAGACACCATTTTATAAGAGACTGCAATGAAAAAAAAAGCTTATACAGGTTCTTAAAATTTATACAGATTATAATGTTACAGATCTTCTTACTAAGGTTTTTGATGTGGGAAGGTTTCAATACTTGGTTGCAACTATTGGAATGCTTAACCCTTAAAACTGTCTTAATCTCTTTGTCTTTGTAAAATTTTATAAAAAGTATTAGTACTGTTAGTTATCTGAGTTTGTACTGTTAGGTATAATTAGTACTGATGGTCCTAATTTATACTGATAGCCATTTGTGTTAATACTGCTAGTCTAAAATTAATATTGTTATCAAGAAAATGGTTTGGTTTGTGTTTTCTTGGTTTTAGACTAACATTTGCATGTAAGACGAAGCAGTATGAATGGATTTGGATGTGTGAGAACTTGGTAGCTCAAGCACATAGTGTGGTTGACTCCCCTAGATGACTGTATACAACCACATGATGGAAATTTGGTATGCTAATGTTTGTGTAGATTCCAAAGAATTATGAGGCATCTGGATCTTAATTGAAAGTGAATTGATGGTCTTAGTTAGTCAGATTTAATCTGATCTAACTCACTCTTTACCATTCTATTATGTTATATGATAGTGTGTTACTCTAAGGAGCTCCGGTATTGAGAACAACGAGCAAACGTGAATCTAACACTTTTGTGTTAGAGGAAACAACTACCACGAGCTGGAAACCATGTCAAGAAGGCTCTTAGAATGAATCTATCAGTCACAGGCAGTACTTAGTACTAAAACCATTGGTCCTCACACAACAAGAGGTCAAATGTAACCGAACTTGATTAAGTGTCTTCCCTTACACTTAATCCCTTCTAAAAATCTCTGTGTAGTATTGTTTTGAAAGAAAATTGGGTTAATACTGCTAAGAAACATTTGAAAGCTTATTAAAACTTTAAAATAGGAGCTTATGAGAGCTAATTAACCATATGTAAACATTTGAAAGGCTTATAAGTAAATAAGACAAGTATTTAAACCAAACTAAATTTTATTAAAACTTTAAAACAGTACAATACTGAAATGGAAATACAATTAAAAACAGTAAAGAAATTACAATAAGCTGAAAAAAGCACTAATTAAGCTAAAAACTACTCTCTAAAACTGCTGGTGAGGAGGTTTTTATATAGGAATCTAGGGAAGGTTCTAGGTCATCAGGAGGGTCATCAGCTTCTAATCTTGGCCCTTTGATCAATTCCGATCATTAGCAACCCTTGGATCGCATGCCACATCACTTCAGCCAATCAAATGCCTTAAGATTGCCAAGGTAGACACTTGAGGCGTCATTCTCTGCCATGTCAGTTCTTCTAGAAGAGATAAATATCATTTAAGGTTGGTTAATTTGGGTGGGAAGGCATAGGGTAAAAGGAAAGGGACGGTGAATAATAACAAGTTTTGGAATTGGCGCGTTTCTTTTTTATTTTATTGTTGACTTATTTGATTGGGGATGGGTGTGGGCTTCGACAGGGTAAAGGGTAGTTAATTTTGGGTTGGGTAAAGGTTTAATTTAATTAATTGGGCTGAATTGATAAAAGGGTAGTTTATTTATAAAAGATTTAACATTTATTAATTTTAGGACTAATTTTGCAAATTTTAGGGATTAGTAGTGAAATGGTTTTAAGGACTTTTGGTGAAATGCTTTTATCATTAAGGATTAGGTTTATCATTTAAGGATAAGGCTTGATTATAGCTGTATAATTTTTATCCCTGGCTTCGGCTTTTCACGCTCTTTCCAATCTCGTTCTTGTTTCTTGTCCGTTTTGTCTTTTTCTTATATCTGATACTTGCACATACATAAACACAAAAACAAACATATATTTGACATTTCTGATTAGTTTTTGGTCTTTTGAGTCCGTTTTTGATAAAGAAAATGTATGTGAAAACACACATACTAGTAACATAAAAATTCAAAACTTGTTAAAATATTGTAACTTGTCAAAATAACTAATTTTAGTATTTTAGATGAGACATGAGTTTATCTGAGTGTTTAAATGATGAGTGTCTAAATACTCATCATTTTTGTACAAAATAAACTGCAAAATCATCTGAAAACACTCAGAAACACATCAAAATGATCAAAATATCACAAATCAGTGTTTTATGTGTTTTAAATGCAAAAATATCAAAATCAGATGAAAAACGTATCAAATTTGCAAAAATTGCAGTTTTAGTCCCCCAAGTTTCAAAAATTGTCAAAAACAGTCCCTGAGCACAAAATTTCAAAAGAAAAGTCACCAAAGGTCCTTTTAAAATCAAAAGTTGTCAAATTTAGTCCTTTGGTGAAAAATATCAAAAGTTTGAGAAAATTACAAAAATGGTCCTCCAAGTTTGAAAATTGGCAGAATTAGTCCCTGGAAAATGTGAAAATGGCAAAATTGGTCCTTGCACTTTTGATGATTGTCATTTTTAGTCCTTGGATTAACTTTTCTGAATTGGCAGAAAAGGTCCCTTAAGTTTCAGAATGTACACAATTGGTCCTTGTCAATTATTAAAGCTTTAAACCTAAATTTGGACCCTTGTACCCATTGTGACCCTGTCAAAATTGCATTTTGGACCCCCTGGAATATTAGCCTCCCAAGTCAAAATTCGTTTGACTTTCCCAAACGCGCCAAACCTTATCTTCCTCCCCCACTTTCTCTGCAATCCCCTGCTACACTCCAACCCACCATCACCTTATCACCAATCCTGTCCCCCCTCCTCCACTACATCCAAAATCATTAATCCTTCACCCTTACCCACACTCAATCCCTTACAACTGTCAAATGAGCAATTCCCGCCAAAATGACAATTTGGCCAAAAGTCACAAAAAGTTATCCTAAGGGTCAGAAAAGAAGTGGGATTATCTCAAGACATGAGAGAGAAGACTTTGGGGTATAAAAAGGAGAAGAGGGAAGCAAGAGAGGAGCCATGTAGTATAGCTTAGTTTTAGAAAATGTCGATTAGTAACTCCTTTTAAATTTCAGTGTTATTTAAGCTTCTAAATACCTTGTTATGTAATTTTAGTATATTGTAAAACTTTTTAAGTATTCAAGTTCAGTTTCCAAGTACGAATTATACTTATGCAATTTTCAAGTTCGAAATTTCAAATTTATATGAATGTTGTTTGTATTTGATGTTATGCAAGCTCATATAAGATCTTATATACACTTAAATAAGCTCACTTTAGCTTATTGTTTAAACAGACAGTTGCTACTCAGTTTTTACTTGTAAACCTCTCATGGTCAACAAAAGTCAACTATGATGAATTTGGCAGTGGTGATGGATTTTGGTGATGCAGAATCTGATATGGGTTGGATTAGGTTCAACTAGTGTAGTAATGGGTCTTGGGTTAGCCTGCAAATCAGTTGGAAATATGTAAGTGAGCATCCTACTTTTCAAGTTTCAACCCATTTTGCATTGTATGCTTATTTATGCATCTGTGGTCACAGCTGTTTTTCAAGTGTTTAGATAGTTGTATTATGGTTATATAAACCTAATTTGATCAGTAGCTCTGCTTGGTTCAATGTTTTTGTCAGTTTTAGTTTGTGCTTCAGTTCTACAGGGGTGTTTGGATTGCTTGTTTAAACTGTGCTAAAGGTTAAAAGAATGAAGTAGTTTAGTTGCCTTAGGTTTGTTTTAGAGTGTTAAACCCTTATCAGTCCTTGTTTTGCATCCAAGTTCCTTTTTAGTCAAAATTCCTTTTCATCTGTTCTATTTGCTTATCTGTGAAAATTCAGTGGCTATACATCCATCATATGGGTGTATATCTAGTTAAGTGATCTTGCCAAAGTTTTATTTCATCATTTCTAAGCTTAATCAGTCCATCATTGGATCTTAAAACTCATTTTGGTCAAACTTTTATCTGTTTCAAAAAGTCAAACCAGGTTCAAATTCGTTTTTATGCAGATATGGCAGTCATTGCACAGAGTCCATTAAAGCTTTTCATGGTCTAACTTTTGGTTTAAGTATAGTCTGTTAGGTGGTCTTCATGTCTACATTTCTGGATTTAGCTAAAGCTTCTTTGATTAGCTTGTGGATTAGCTTAAACTTAGGTACCCATTACTGTTCTGCACATCAACAACAATCTGTCCATTTAGCCAGATTCTATTTGCTCAATAACTTCTTCATATTAAGTCCTTTTTAGCTGCAAATTTAGATACATGTTCTCTGGTTGGTGGGCTTTAGAGCCACATTTCTAATTTTCTGTTTAGCTTCTTAGTTAAGCAGTTGCAAGTGCCAAAAGTGGGCACCTGAACACTGATTTCTGCCATAAGCTCAATTGCTCAAATTTGTTGTACTTGCTAATCTGAGGTTATGGCCTGTTGAATCTTGTTGCTTTTGAGTTATTTTAGCTTATTATAGCTTCTGTCTTGGTTTGATGCCTTTTGGGTTCCATGTGCTTATCAAAGTGCTTATTTGATAAGCACTTTGATCATCAGTTTCATATTCTGCCTCATAACACCATGATTTTCCATTTTTCTTAGCTTCCTTATATTATTTTAAGCATTTCCTGAATTTTTCAGATTTTTCCTAGCTTGTTTGGTATTTTTCTTGATTTTAATTAGTTTTTAAGTATTTTTAAATAGCTTTTAATACAAAAAAATTAGAAAAAGGTTCAAAAAAATAATTTTTCAATTTTCTTAGGTTTAGATAAATATAAAAAGTAAAAAAAGTAATTTTCCATATTTTTCATAGTTTATTTTGCAATTTTTAATAATTTAATTAGTTTTAAATAGTTTAAAATTCCTAGAAAATAGAAAAATAACCAGAAAAATACAAAAATAGTTTTGAAAATTCTAGTTTGTTATTTTAGACTTTTTCATTTCATAATTTTATTTTTCTAGCTTTGTTTCCTCATTTCTTGTATTTTAGGTAATTATTAAATAGTTAAAATTAGTTTTTAATTAATAATAAATAGATAATTAGTTATAAAAATAATTTTCTTTTTCTATAAAGTTTCTTATATCATTAGGTTTGTAAAAATGTATTTTTCATATTTTTAGGACTTTTATTTCTTAGAATTCACTTTTTTATTTGGTACGTTTACGTAATTTTAATTTAAACGTAAGTTTTAGGTTTTAAACGTTCATCACTTTAAATATAGTGATAGCGTTTATTTAATAGGTTTTATCTTTTTAATTTCTTTAATTTGCATTTAAGCCGTTTTTATCTGTTGGCTTTTTCCCGTAGTTAATATCATAATCTCAATCTCCTTTTCCGTTCAAATCTCGCGATCACTATACGTTTGATAATCCATTGCATAGCTCGCTGGGATATAACGACCCGGGGAAACATTGTACTCCTCAGATCTTCATTGAATTGGTTTTTGAGCAGTTTTAAGTTGGTTACGGTTTGTCATTCACAAGTGGCAGACTTGCGTGATTAGACTCGACTGTTTGGAACCGATCAAATTTTTGGCGCCGCTGCCGGGGAGCTGTGCTAATTATCTTACGTCTAGCAGATTAGTGATTTGGATATTCACTCTTTGTTCATACCATCCATCTGTATATGTTTATATTTTCTTATCCAAAAAACACAAAAATATTCTTCTCATTCCTCTTATTCGTTGATTCTATTTCTCTTACCCTCTGTTGCCGTTTAATTCTATTCTTCGTATCCTCTCAACCTTTTGATTCTCTTCTTAATCCTCTATATGTTTAATTCTTATGTCGACATTCGTCAACTTCATCGTCAGATATGTGTGTGAGCGGTGTGGAGGTCCTAGTTCAAGCGAATTTTGCAATTCGTGCGAATTATCCATCAAAAATGCTTTTCTAAGTTATTTCGACCAACCGCCACAACCTGAAATACATTCTAATCTTGACAAACCAGTTCAAACGTCGGAGCTACCCCAAGCACCCATCGAGGATTACGAGGACAACCTCTTTGAATCTAGAGCCCGTAATCTAATCGAACAAATTTATGTCGACGAAAAAAGGTCGAGAATTAGAATTGATTACGATGAACCCGTTCAAACGCCGGTGACTAGCAAGAATGACTTGCCTAATCTTCACGTTTCTCAAGGACCAGAACCGGAGACCATAACGGAAGTGGTGGAAATTGCTAGCTCTCAGAGCACACCACTTGTCCCACCTCCTGATCTTTCTGAATGTTCTTCGAGACTTGATAGTCATCCGGATCACCATGTTGATTTTGTTGATTCTTTGGATAAACTGATTCCTCTTCATAATTATCAAATGCAATCGTTTATTCCTTGTGTCGGTTGTGGTGAGCCTCTTTATGGTTCACCCTGTCGTTGGTGTACATGTGTACAATGTGGTAATGATATTCATAATGGGAGTTGTTTATTTTGTGGTTCAAGGAATTCATTTGATTATGATCCTAATCAGAACTCATTTAACGACTCCTCAAACTTTTCCAATTACCCACCCCAGCCCGACCAATATTCATATGATCAACACTTCTGTTGGGAATCTTGTGGAGGTCCCCACCAAGGATTTGAGTGTCAATCTGGAAACACGTTTGTCTATGAACAGTTTTCCAATGATGCTCAGAACTTTGGTTATGACCAAAATCCATATGATTCACCTATCCAGACTCAACAGTTTTACTGTTGTGAGTACTGTGGAGGTCCCCATTTCAGCTCTGATTGTCAAATAGGGAACCCAGTTCCTTGTAACAATCATGACTCTCACATGTTTGATACTTTCCAACCTCCACAGCACTATACGGTTCAAACTCCACCTGAGCCGTTGTCTCAAGAAATCTCCCAGGATCTTGAAACCGCAATGAAATCACTTAATGATATGATGCAAAACTTCAAGGATCAAGTGAGTGGTGAAAAGTCCATGGGAGAATTGCTAGCCGAAGAGCAAAAGGCCCGCCAATCTAGGGAAGAATCATTAGTCCTAGAGCAAGCAGCTCTAAGACGTTCCCAATTTCTTAAGGCAGCTCTTTATGATGATGACGAGGAGAGTTTTTATCCTTTTAGAGATAATATTTCTCAACTCCCTCAGTCAGTTGATATTCCAGCAGTTGAGATTCCATCTCAAACAACTGCTATCACACCCGAGATTCACACTCACTCTCTTATTATGGGGGACGAGCATCTTAACACTGTTCCTGAAAAGGAATCAGACGAATTCATAAAGTCTAGTGTTGAGGACCTTGTCCCAATCCCAGGAGAGTCACAGGGAATTCTTGATCATGTGTGTGATATCCCTCCTCCTCTTATCTTCCAAACAGATCATGTTGAGATGCTCTCCGATTCTGATAATGATGATTCATTATCTTGTGGAGACATCATTTATGTGGAAGATTCACCTTCTGAGCTTGTTAGCTTAGAAGAAGAGAATGATGAAGTTACTGACACTGAAATCAAAGATGAAGCTCTTCGAGCAACATTATTGAAGGTCAGTATTCTCATTTCTAAAATCGAGGCTTTCAAAGAGAAACCGATTTCATCTACTATCCCCATTAAGGGTAGTGACATTCTTTCCGATGATTCTAATCCGGAAATGAAAGCCTCCTGTTTTGATAATATGGGAGAGAAGACTAGTGGCAGTACCACTTTTCATTCTCATAATTCTCTCCCCGATCATGAATCATTTACTTTTGAGGAGTTCGCCAGTGAACCCACTCATATCAATTCTGAATATGATTCATTCACCTTCATGGAGTTCTCAGATGAACTCACTCATATCATATCTCCGCCGGAGTATGATAACTTCTACTTTGATCTAGACACACCCGAGATATGTCTAGACCAATTGAGCTTAACTGAGGAGATTCATGAAACTATGAATTCTCCTATTGAGGATGAAGAGTTAGTCATGATTTCTATCATGATTTTCTTTCTTTTCTTCATATATTCTGTCACCTCTCCTGTTCTTCACTCCTTCGGGAATGAAGACATTATCTTTGATCCCGGAATTTTCATGTACCATTTGTGAGCCGGTTCTATGTATATCTCATCGGTGTGGAACTTTCTCGTGCTTCAAATGTTTGTCCAAACATCTTGAATGAAAGTCCGATGGAGATTGTTTCTTCCACTTTGCTTCCCCATGAACCAATGAATTCGGGGTCGAGTCAAGCTAGCGACTCGGGAATCAAAAACAGTAGCACACACTATATGGGTTTTCACCCATATTTCTGTCTTCTTACCTCTTTCTACCACCCTAGTGTGGGGGAGTTGCCCCACATGTTATATTATCTAAAAAAAAAAAAAAAAAAACTTTCTAAATAATGGCCGTAGTATTTCCCTTTCACGTTCTTTGTTTCGGCATAACCGCCGGTACTTTGAATATTGAGGGCAATATTCATTTCTAAGTGTGGGGGGGAATTCTCACGAATTTCATATATTATCTACCCAATTCCCCCGTTTTTGGCCAAAATTTTTTTAGAGTAAGTGTTCTGCACTTACTCATTTGGTTATCAGTCCGCCTTGTCTAATAAACTAAAGGATTGGCTAATCCAGGAGCAAACGGCTCTTGGTAAAGATTTCTCAAATCCGTTTATATGGCTTGCAATTTGCCCAAAATTGTATGGTTTTCAACTCACCATATCCTAAAAAGTGAAGAGTTGGCTAGCCCGCAAGATTATGGCTTGTGGTAAAGGCAGTGGAAAATCCATAATTGGTAATCAGCTCACCAAAGATAATACTGATAATTTATCTAAGAGTTGGCTAGTCCAGAAGGGTACGGCTTCTGGTAAAGACAAAATCAAATCCGTTGAAAGCTGGTGGTTTGCTCAAAATCACATGGTTATCGGTGTACCATGGTTCTTACTTGAACTAAAACATTTGGCTACTCCAAAAGTAATGGCTTTTGGTAAAGAGATTAAAATCCATTATGTTTTCTCAAATCATTGCTAGGGACTAGCAATATCTCAGTATGGGGGATTGATGAGTGTCTAAATACTCATCATTTTTGTACAAAATAAACTGCAAAATCATCTGAAAACACTCAGAAACACATCAAAATGATCAAAATATCACAAATCAGTGTTTTATATGTTTTAAATGCAAAAATATCAAAATCAGATGAAAAACGTATCAAATTTGCAAAAATTGCAGTTTTAGTCCCCCAAGTTTCAAAAATTGTCAAAAACAGTCCCTGAGCACAAAATTTCAAAAGAAAAGTCACCAAAGGTCCTTTTAAAATCAAAAGTTGTCAAATTTAGTCCTTTGGTGAAAAATATCAAAAGTTTGAGAAAATTACAAAAATGGTCCTCCAAGTTTGAAAATTGGCAGAATTAGTCCCTGGAAAATGTGAAAATGGCAAAATTGGTCCTTGCACTTTTGATGATTGTCATTTTTAGTCCTTGGATTAACTTTTCTGAATTGGCAGAAAAGGTCCCTTAAGTTTCAGAATGTACACAATTGGTCCTTGTCAATTATTAAAGCTTTAAACCTAAATTTGGACCCTTGTACCCATTGTGACCCTGTCAAAATTGCATTTTGGACCCCCTGGAATATTAGCCTCCCAAGTCAAAATTCGTTTGACTTTCCCAAACGCGCCAAACCTTATCTTCCTCCCCCACTTTCTCTGCAATCCCCTGCTACACTCCAACCCACCATCACCTTATCACCAATCCTGTCCCCCCCTCCTCCACTACATCCAAAATCATTAATCCTTCACCTTTACCCACACTCAATCCCTTACAACTGTCAAATGAGCAATTCCCGCCAAAATGACAATTTGGCCAAAAGTCACAAAAAGTTATCCTAAGGGTCAGAAAAGAAGTGGGATTATCTCAAGACATGAGAGAGAAGACTTTGGGGTATAAAAAGGAGAAGAGGGAAGCAAGAGAGGAGCCATGTAGTATAGCTTAGTTTTAGAAAATGTCGATTAGTAACTCCTTTTAAATTTCAGTGTTATTTAAGCTTCTAAATACCTTGTTATGTAATTTTAGTATATTGTAAAACTTTTTAAGTATTCAAGTTCAGTTTCCAAGTACGAATTATACTTATGCAATTTTCAAGTTCGAAATTTCAAATTTATATGAATGTTGTTTGTATTTGATGTTATGCAAGCTCATATAAGATCTTATATACACTTAAATAAGCTCACTTTAGCTTATTGTTTAAACAGACAGTTGCTACTCAGTTTTTACTTGTAAACCTCTCATGGTCAACAAAAGTCAACTATAATGAATTTGGCAGTGGTGATGGATTTTGGTGATGCAGAATCTGATATGGGTTGGATTAGGTTCAACTAGTGTAGTAATGGGTCTTGGGTTAGCCTGCAAATCAGTTGGAAATATGTAAGTGAGCATCCTACTTTTCAAGTTTCAACCCATTTTGCATTGTATGCTTATTTATGCATATGTGGTCACAGCTGTTTTTCAAGTGTTTAGATAGTTGTATTATGGTTATATAAACCTAATTTGATCAGTAGCTCTGCTTGGTTCAATGTTTTTGTCAGTTTTAGTTTGTGCTTCAGTTCTACAGGGGTGTTTGGATTGCTTGTTTAAACTGTGCTAAAGGTTAAAAGAATGAAGTAGTTTAGTTGCCTTAGGTTTGTTTTAGAGTGTTAAACCCTTATCAGTCCTTGTTTTGCATCCAAGTTCCTTTTTAGTCAAAATTCCTTTTCATCTGTTCTATTTGCTTATCTGTGAAAATTCAGTGGCTATACATCCATCATATGGGTGTATATCTAGTTAAGTGATCTTGCCAAAGTTTTATTTCATCATTTCTAAGCTTAATCAGTCCATCATTGGATCTTAAAACTCATTTTGGTCAAACTTTTATCTGTTTCAAAAAGTCAAACCAGGTTCAAATTCGTTTTTATGCAGATATGGCAGTCATTGCACAGAGTCCATTAAAGCTTTTCATGGTCTAACTTTTGGTTTAAGTATAGTCTGTTAGGTGGTCTTCATGTCTACATTTCTGGATTTAGCTAAAGCTTCTTTGATTAGCTTGTGGATTAGCTTAAACTTAGGTACCCATTACTGTTCTGCACATCAACAACAATCTGTCCATTTAGCCAGATTCTATTTGCTCAATAACTTCTTCATATTAAGTCCTTTTTAGCTGCAAATTTAGATACATGTTCTCTGGTTGGTGGGCTTTAGAGCCACATTTCTAATTTTCTGTTTAGCTTCTTAGTTAAGCAGTTGCAAGTGCCAAAAGTGGGCACCTGAACACTGATTTCTGCCATAAGCTCAATTGCTCAAATTTGTTGTACTTGCTAATCTGAGGTTATGGCCTGTTGAATCTTGTTGCTTTTGAGTTATTTTAGCTTATTATAGCTTCTGTCTTGGTTTGATGCCTTTTGGGTTCCATGTGCTTATCAAAGTGCTTATTTGATAAGCACTTTGATCATCAGTTTCATATTCTGCCTCATAACACCATGATTTTCCATTTTTCTTAGCTTCCTTATATTATTTTAAGCATTTCCTGAATTTTTCAGATTTTTCCTAGCTTGTTTGGTATTTTTCTTGATTTTAATTAGTTTTTAAGTATTTTTAAATAGCTTTTAATACAAAAAAATTAGAAAAAGGTTCAAAAAAATAATTTTTCAATTTTCTTAGGTTTAGATAAATATAAAAAGTAAAAAAAGTAATTTTCCATATTTTTCATAGTTTATTTTGCAATTTTTAATAATTTAATTAGTTTTAAATAGTTTAAAATTCCTAGAAAATAGAAAAATAACCAGAAAAATACAAAAATAGTTTTGAAAATTCTAGTTTGTTATTTTAGACTTTTTCATTTCATAATTTTATTTTTCTAGCTTTGTTTCCTCATTTCTTGTATTTTAGGTAATTATTAAATAGTTAAAATTAGTTTTTAATTAATAATAAATAGATAATTAGTTATAAAAATAATTTTCTTTTTCTATAAAGTTTCTTATATCATTAGGTTTGTAAAAATGTATTTTTCATATTTTTAGGACTTTTATTTCTTAGAATTCACTTTTTTATTTGGTACGTTTACGTAATTTTAATTTAAACGTAAGTTTTAGGTTTTAAACGTTCATCACTTTAAATATAGTGATAGCGTTTATTTAATAGGTTTTATCTTTTTAATTTCTTTAATTTGCATTTAAGCCGTTTTTATCTGTTGGCTTTTTCCCGTAGTTAATATCATAATCTCAATCTCCTTTTCCGTTCAAATCTCGCGATCACTATACGTTTGATAATCCATTGCATAGCTCGCTGGGATATAACGACCCGGGGAAACATTGTACTCCTCAGATCTTCATTGAATTGGTTTTTGAGCAGTTTTAAGTTGGTTACGGTTTGTCATTCACAAGTGGCAGACTTGCGTGATTAGACTCGACTGTTTGGAACCGATCATTAAACGTAGTTAAAATTTGAAAACGTAGATCGTAAACGCGTAAAACATAAAATGTGCAAGGTTTACGTAAAAATGGAAAAAGTGAAACGTGTCTTATAAAATATGATTGTAAGAAAACCAAAATGTATAAAATATGTAGATTGAGCATAGTCTGGTGTCGGTTTGAGTTAAGTGCACGTTTAACGACGTACGTGAGTGAACTTATCTGCTTACTCGTAAAAGTAAGTTTACTTAAAAATAATAGAATAAGTTAAGTAAATAATTAAATAATGACCTCATAAATGTGAATTGTTACATTTCATTCCCCTTAAGGGAATCCGAACTCGGGATTAATTTTGTGTTAGGTGTCGAAGCGGTGTCGGTGAAGAGATGTAGTTACTTGCAGCGAATGGTTTCTAGGATAACTAGCGATGTAATTCGACTCGTCGTTTTGGAATATGGTGTAGGATGAGGATTACTTTACATGATAAAGATAGAGTAGAGTCTGCTTAGTTGTTGTGATCAATCGTACGAATAACCATGAACTGATTATACTCACAAAAAATTTGCCTTAGGAATATAAATGAAAAATCATTTTTACAGGTAACTACTCCTAGCGTAACATGATCCCTCCTGAATTAAACATAGGCGATCAGACTATGCATAATTGAGGATCGATAATGTAATGTACGGTTTAGTCAAGTAGTTTTATGATTCTCAGTGTTAAATAGATTAAACCACAATGTTTATAAAATAGTAGTCAAAGTAGTTCATAAGATTATATCAAAATGGTTTATAAGAAAATGGCAAAACAACTTTGAAAAGATGATAACAAATCAGTTTACAACATGGAAATCAAAAATAGAAAATACAAAAGATGAAAACTATCACAACGTGTTGATATAGATTAGTAAATAGTCTTAAGTCATAAAATCCCGTAACTAGGGATAAACATACACAAAGTACATCAAAATTTATAAGGAAGTACTACTATTAATCTCTAAACATCATCAATCCATAATGTTGTTAGGGTCCTAGTGAGCTTCTCCTCCTCCTAGCATATATGCTTTCCCTCTAGCTATTCCTCCATTATGGTTCTTTAGTTTAGGGCAGTCCTTCCTAAAACGCCATAGGGTTCCACACTCAAAATAGTTTCCCGGCGTCCTTTGGTTTGTAGGGTTCTTACAGTCCCTGGTTTGGTGACCATGTTTCATGCATGATCCACATGGTTTGCTGCAATGACCTAAGTGATGAAGATTGCATGTGTTGCAGTAGGGTAAATTTCCAGCATATCTTTTCTTATCACATGGCCCAGTAGCATAGGCCCTAATCACTTCTTATTGCTTGTTTGGCTGTTGATCATGATTATCTACCCAGTTTGTCTTCCCACTTCCTTTTGTTGTTGTTATGATTGTTGTTGTTACTCCAAGCAGTTCCAGCTCGTACAACCTGGTCCATGAGGTTGAAAGAGATTCTGATGGCTCCATCGATTGTGTTGGGGTCAAAAGAGGTTACATTTCCTTGAATGCTGGGTTGAAGTTCCCAGATGAACCTCTCCAGCAGCTTTTCATTGGTCGGGACCATGGTTGAACACAACACCGCCAGCTCTTGAAACCGGTTGACAGAGGTAGTGAGGTCAACTCCCTTTGACAACATGGTTCCAAATTCTACCTCCATCTTCTACACATCACTTATGAGGGAAGTACTTCTTAGTCATCATAGTCTTCAATTCGGCACAAGTTCTCCCATAAGCATTTTCAATGCCTACAGATTTAAGTAAGAGTTCCACCAGGACAACGCACTATCCAGTAGAGTGTGAGTAACATACTTGACCTTGCAATCCTCTTCACAGTTTCAGATTAGAAAGACTAACTCCAACCTTCCAAACCATCGGGTTAACCCGACAGCTCCTCCAGTCCCTTTGAAATTGCTAGGTTTGCAATTTAAGAACTCCTTGTAGGAACAACCGCGTCCTACAGCACCTCCGGCTTCTCCAGCAGGTCCAAAACCTCCAACAGCAGCAAGTTTTGCAACCACTCGATCAGCGATCATTCGCTCAATAGCGGCATTGCTCATTCTCCTTCTTTCCCTCCTTGGCAGCATAATTCTATCAACATAAGAGAAGAAGATTGAGACATAATAAAGATGCGTCCTAAAGGTAGATGCTCTAAGGCGGAATGAATATGAGAAGATAGGTTAAATTCATGTTCAAAATAATAGACGTATTTCTAGGCGATGGTTTACGAGGCGATGTAAGTGTTTCAGAAGTATGGAACGGGTGTTCCAACTCGTCTTTTGGAGACAATTAGTAAGGAAATCGGAGAATTAGACAAACTGTAATGATTTTTTTTTATGTAAAGTGATATTATATAGCATTATGAAAGGTTTTAAAGACTATTGTATCACTCACAAAGTCTTAGGAAAGTTTTATAGGTCATTAAAATGTTTAAGTATGCATAATAGTTTTTATGATTTAGTGCGCGTGATGCATCGAGATGTTTATGAAGAAATGTTATGATGCAACGGTTATAGTCTAGGCACTAAATGCAACTTATTTCTCGATAACCAGAGCTCTGATACTAATCTGTAACACCCTCAAAATATCACAGCGAAAACTAGTGTCACTGGGGTGTTACTTCATAGCATAAAACACAAAGTACAAATTGTATAAAACGAACTCTAAATGAGACGTTTTTAAAAGTTACCTTTCAATAAATGACGTCAGAGTTATAACAAAAGGTCCCAAAGTATAAGATTACATAAAATGTTTATCAGAAATAATATCGATTAGTGAAAATAATGCATCCCAGTCTTCAAAACATGTCATGCGACTCAAATGATCCAAGTCAATGTTATGCCTTACAAACCTGAGATAATACATGCTAAAAGTGTCAACACAAATGTTGGTGAGTTCATAGGTTTATTGTAAATAAGTTGAAAACCTTTTAAAGTAAATCCTTATGACAAGTATATGTCAACCTAATTCTGTTACAAATCCCGCCCATACAAGACTTGTAACATCTTACGTCCACATATAACTTCATGAAGATAAATGTAAATATTAAGTGCGGGCCACAAGTAATAAGTGTATATGACCATTATAACATATATAATGTCATATACAATGTAAATATTAAGTGCGGGCCCTAAGTTCCTGACACCAAAGTCTTAAGTTTCTGGTAGATGTCCACCGAGGACACCCAAAGTTCCTCAAATGATTATGCGTCCATTTGACATACCAGTCAAGAGGGAGACCATCAGGACGGGGGAGTTCAATTCCAATAGATTTATTCACAACATTCGGGCTTACTACGTAATTAACGGTTCATAACTTAGGCAATCAATAATAGTTTAGTACACTTGTGTTTCAGTAAACAAGTAAAGTATTTCAATAACGAGTAAAGTATTTAAGTAAAATGAGCATGCAATATCACCCCAAAAGTAGTTCAAAACAAGTAAAAGTGGGGGCCATGAATTTACCTTATGCAAACGTGATAAGCAAATAAAACGATGAATAAGCCGAGAAAACCCTACGAGTAACCTAAAATAATACGTTGTGTCTTAGGTTTAAAATGATAATGTAAATATGAAAATACGTTTTATAAAGTTATTATATTAATTTTGTCATTGTACATAGATTTTGTATAGTTTATAAGAGTTCAAAGACTGATTTTGACAAGTATATAAAGTTTTACGAGTCCTAAGTTAAAAGATGTTAGGTTTTTATGTCACTATTAATAGTCCATATGTTCTAATCATTAAATAGTCAAGTCTAAGGTGGTGTTTATTTTTTAAGAGGCTCTGAATCTGAATCTGAACCGCACATCTGAATCTGAATCTGAGGCGTAAATGTCTGAATCTTATCGCATCTGAACGGGAAAAAAAAGCTCATGTTTGAACCGCACATTTGCTTGCTCGTACTATTTTTTTTGGTACTTTTATGTGTCAGCAAGAGGCAACAAGAGTCATTCAGACACTCCTCTCAAGTCTAGACCATTAAGATCTTACTGCCTCTGAACGGGAAAAAAAAACAAACGGTCTGAACGACCAAAATGTCTGACCGCGTCTGAACGGTTCAGATTAAGAGGCTGTTAAGAGCCTCTTTATGAAAAACAAACAACACCTAAGTTTATTTAGTCTACAGAAAGGTAAACGATTCTATTTTTCTGATAGTGGGTTCTACCAATTTGGTTTTCATGTAAAAAGAGGTCAAATAACACTAATTGTCAAGTTTGAGTTTTTACTTATTAAGTTATCCCGACTTTGAAAATTCATTACTCCTAAACCGTAAAGAGTAATAATTTGGTTTTTACGTCCTCGGAAAAGAATTTGTGTGTATTAAACAGATTTATGGGTCCCATTGTCTCAAAAATTACATAACCTGAGTGAAATTACTAATTACCCTTAAGTACACAAGTTGATTTCTAACAGCATCAAAATAGTCCTGCCAAAATGGCGATATCGTAAGTTCTATAACTCTGTTTGATCCGGTTTTCAGGGCCATGTAAGTTAAAGGGTCCCCTACAACTTTCATTTGAATGTCAACGGGGGGCCGTTAACAACTTTTATGTGTTTTTAGCCAATAAAGTCTGATGTGCAGTATTCTACATAGTTTACCATTTATTTTCTAATTAATTCATATGGAGGAGTTACGGAAAAAGCCACCCGGAAAATCAAAGCTAAGACAAAGACCTACAACCCTATATTTTTACCTTAGGTCCAATATGTGGAAAACTAGAAGGGGGTTGAATAGTTTTACCGATTAAAACTTGGTTTTAAACTATTTAGATCGACTTATGTCAAACTATGTAAACGTACGTGTTGGATGTTGATAGATAAGCATATGAATAAATAAGACTAAGATAAAGAGTAAAAATCACAAAACCACAACGCGAGTATTTATAGTGGTTCGACTACAAGGACACCTTCCTTACCCTACTCCACTCCCCGAGTCACCTACTCGAGAGTTCGTAATCACTACACAACACAAACTCCTTATGGCAGAGAAGCCTTCACAACGTCACCTACTCTTTATCTGGTACAAGACTAGACACCGGGATCTTCCACGAGGTAGAACAAACCTATCATAACGTCGCCTACACTTTATCCGGTACAAGGCTAGATACCGAGTTCTATTACAAAGGAGGAACTACTACCCAACACTGCACAACACCTATCCCAAAGGAGATCTACTCCTTATGACAACATCAACAAGGATATCAATATCCTTTGACCCAATACACATGTATCTTGTACATCGACACACCATATCGAATATACACCCTAGGCACCTTTCACTAATGCCTTTGACTCGACTTCTAGGCACCCTTCACTAATGCCTTCAACACATACTTTCGACACCCTTCACTAATGCCTTTGACACAGATCTTTGGCACCTTTTACTAATGCCTTTGATACGACTCTTCGACACCTTTCACTAATGCATTCGTCTTGACCCTTTAGACATCTTTCACCTATGTCTTCGACACAACACTTCTAATGAGAAAGAAAAGAACTATCAACAAGATACCGTCAATAGTCTTGATGATGACGAAGCTTGGCAACCCATGGACTTGAGCTTGCTCGACTTCAAGAAGTAGTGATCTCGCCTTTAAGAGGAACCTAGAGAATCACACAAACACAAAACTACATAGAAAGATCCCTTGGATATGAGGTTAGAGAGTTTACAACACTAAGATAAAATGTATGTGAAAGGGGTGAGTTACAATGAAGAAATGATTCACTATTTATAGACAAAATATGCTACTGTTCCACGGATCCCACTGATCCCTTGCTTGAGGGATCCGTCTAGTGTAATGCTATGGATCCGTGAGACGCTCCTCATTACCCCTGGGTTATGGGTCATTGGTCATGGATCATGGGTTGTAGGCTTTGATCCATGGGTATCCAAATAGATACAATGTATCTAGAAGATGCAATGCATCTAGTCAATGGGTCATGGGTTAGCTCCATGGGTCATGGATAATACCCATCATGACTTATGCATGATGTCATGAAATGGGTCATGGGTTATGGATCATGCTCCATGGGTATGGGTCATGGACTTTTGGTTTTACCCAACTACATTCAATGTATTTAGTCAATGGGTCAAATACTTAAACTTCTACTCATTAAGTTACCCATTATAATACATACTAAGTATGTCTATATCTACCCATTATGTAAACACTAGTTGTTGTACATATGCATTCCTAAATCATGAAAGCACTATTACTTGTTTAGTGTTTTATATGAAAACGTAAGTGTGTTAGTAAACTATTGGCTCAAACCATTTACGTATTTTATTTGTTTCGTTAAATGATCTTATGTTTGTTATCGACAAAACATTAAAAGATCATAAAATATAAACAAATGTTTTTACGGCTTATTTGTATCAACACAATAACTACTTATTAGATCAGTTAATTCCGTTTTTATCCCTGTTTCAAAACTGTTTTTACACATTAAGTCCAAATCAAGTTTTCTAGTTGATACAAATCATGTACAATGTATAACTCTTCCTCAAGCAAGGCGGCCGATAAGTCATTGAAGGCTTTGTGTGAATAATGTAATAGTCAACATTACTTCTTTTCAAATTTCCCAAGGTTCTTTCATATCTTTGAAAGAAAATGATGCTATAATCTGTTTAGAAATAAGGTGATCCTTCTATATCGAAATTTCAGTTTCTAAAATCATGTCCCATAAGTGTATAAAACATATAAAATATATTGCATGCGTAAAAATACAGATGTAAAATAAAAAGATAGTGATTAGTTCCTTACAATCTCTGAGAGAAAAATACAATAACAAGAACAATCAAGAAAACCTACAACCTAAATCACCAACAACCTTTACCCAAATATTCTAAACAAATCCCCAAAACTCTTGAAAAACTTGATCAACCAACCAAATAATAACCCAAAATCCTTGCAAGAACACCCTTTTAAACCTCCAAAAAAGACCTTTATAAAACTTTCCAAATAAACCGAAGATTGAAGAACTTGTGGTAGAAAACGAACCAAGAACAATATCTATAACATAATAACCTTTAAACTAAAGAGCAATAGCTAGCAAAATCACAAAATGATGAATGGTTTTGGTTGATGATGGTGGATGGAAATCATAAGGACAAATGAGAGCAAAAAAAATGGTGACACAAACTAGGTAGAAGTGGTGTTTTATAAAGAGTTTACATGCAAAATAATATGTCCAAGTGTCGAAGTTGAAGGTATCACAAGACATGTCTCTTGGGGGTTTGGTTGACCGGTCATAGGGGAGAGAGTGGGGAGGGTTTGATTTAACTTTTGTTAAGTTTATGCCATAATGTGTAGTTTGATCCCGGTAATTGAAAACGCAAAGATTTTAAAACGCGAAACGTAAAACCGAGTAACATAAAAATCCAAAACTTGTTAAAATATTGGAACTTGTCAAAATAACTAATTTTAGTTTTTTAGATGAGACATGAGTTTATCTAAGTGTTTAAACGTACTTAAAATTTGAAAACGTATACCGTAAACGCGTAAAACGTAAAATGTGCAAGGTTTACGTAAAAATGAAAAAGTAAAATATGACTTATAAAATATGATTGTAAGAAAACCAAAATGTATAAAATATGTAGATTGAGCATAGTCTAGTGTCGGTTTGAGTTAAATGCACGTTTAACGTCGTACGTGAGTGAACTTATCTGATTACTCGTAAAAGTAAGTTTACTTACAAATAAGATATTAAATAAAGTAAATAATTAAATAATTATCTCATAAATGTGAATTGTTACAGCACTCATCGTCATTCCCGTCAATCATTTAAGAGCTGGTCGTAACTTATACATACATGATGCTCTTTTGAAGTACAAAGTTTTCACATTTTGTTTTATCTAATTTTTAAGCTTATTTTGTCCACTTACTTTTTATCCTGCCAAATTTTTTTAGTCATACCAAATACTTTGTGAAAAAAAAAAAAAAAAAAAAAAAAAAAAAAAAAAACCCAAAAAGGAAAAAAATTACGTAGGTGTGTTTGAAAACAAACTTATTAGAGTTTAGAGTAAAGTCCAAAATACATCTCTATGATTTGTCCCCTGTCTCGCTTTACATCCTCGTGGTTTTTTTTTGGCATAAACCATCCCTCAGTTAGTAAAGTTGGCACAAAACCATCCCTCCGTTAGTAAAGTCAGTAAATGAGGACTAACGGTGCAAATTATTTTTCCGTTATCTCCTAAGGCAAGTTAAAATATTTGCATTGTTAGTCCTCCTTGATTATTTTACTAACAGAGGGATGTATTTTGGACTTCTATTCGAACTTTTAGTATATTAACCCGTTTAAGTTTCGGCCGGCCTTTTTATGGTGGAATAATACCACCGCCACCACCCACCACTCGCCACCGCCACCACCACTACCCACCACAACCACCACTTCCACCTCCACCCACCACCACCACCGCCCACCTCCACCGCCGCCACCCACCACCACCCACCACCGCCACCACCACCGCCACCCACAACCACCACAACCACCCACCCACCACCACCACCACCCACCACAACCACCACCACCTCCCCCACCACCCACTACCCGCCGCCGCCACCACAACCACTACCTCCACCCACCACCCACCACCATCGCCACCTCCCACCACTCGCCACCACCCATCACAACCACCACCGCCTCCACCCACCACCCATGGACACCACCGCCACCGCAACCACCACCACCGCCATCGACGGGTGGTGGTGGTGGTGGCGGTAGTGGCAAATGGTTGGTAGAGGTGGTGGAGGTTGTGGTGGTGGTTTGTGATGGGTGGTGGTGTGGGTGGCGATAGTACTGGTGGTGGGTGAAGTTGGTGGTGGAGGTGGTGGTGGTGGTTGTGGTGGGTGGTGGTGGCGGACTGACGGTGGCAGGTGGTGGGTGGTGGCGGTGGTGATGGTGGTGGGTGGTGGCGATGGAGCTGGGCGATGATGGTGGCGATGGCAGTGGTGGGTGGAGTTGGTGGTGGTGGTTGTGGTGGGTGGTATTATTCCAACATGAAAATGCCGACCGAAACTTAAACGGGTTAATATACTAAAAATCCGAAAAAAAAGTCCAAAATACATCCCTCTGTTAGTAAAATAGTGAATGAGGACAAACAATGCAAATATTTTAACTTGCGTTAGGAGATAACGGAGAAATAATTTGTACCGTTAGTCCTCGTTGACTGACTTTACTAACGGAGGGATGATTTTGTGCCAACTTTACTAACGGATGGATAATTTTGTGCAAAAAAAAACCACAAGAATGTAAAGCGAGACACATGACAAACCACATGAATATATTTTGGACTTCACTCTAAAGTTTATAAGAATTTGCCTTTTAGAATAAATTTACTTATAAAATAAGCTTTGTTTTAACATATAATCATGAATCATGTGAAAGTTTTTAAAATCATCAGCTTTTATAAACCCAATGGCTCAATACTAATGGAAATAAGCTTTAAAAAATGAGTACAACTTTTAATTAGACAACTTAATTTGATACTCTGTAAAAAGTATATATATAAACACGTAAAAGATAAAAATATATGTGAATTTATGCAATTTATTTTAATGTTCTTTTACAATAATAAGCTATAGTTCATCACATATCTTCGTAGAAATAGAAAAGTTGCAATTTACAACTTATAATTATAAGAGGTGGTTCACACACATTTTTTTTTTATTTGCACACTGACGATACAAGTAATCAAAGCAGGATGTTAATATGGTACAACTACCTGATGCAATAATTAAAGTGTACCAATCAAAATTAAAACTTAAAAGTCTAAAAGTGTGCAAATTAATTCCCTATAATTATATACTAGAAGGGTACCCGCGCAATGCGGCGGCGGGTACCCGATGACTATTTTGTAGCGAACAAATGTTTTTCATTTTTACGTCTAATTCAAGTAAGTTTCGCTTTTTTCAACTCCGCTTCTTCCCGACTACTAAAAAAAACTCATAAAACTATATCAAAATGGATGTTGAATTAAAGAGCACAAAATTTTAAAAAATATGGTGAAATTAGATCATAAAAAAATTAAACGGATTAAAAGATATTTAAATTTAAAAATAAAGGTGATTAATTAGTTAGGAAGTGACATGTGTCACCCCATTATTGGAGCTATTTATTTTAGTTTTGTGAGCTCCTCCATTTTTGTTATTTTTTAGTTAGAGAAGTGACACATGTCACGATTGGAGCTCCTTATCTTATTTTTTTTTTAATTATTTCCATAATAAGCAAGTAAAAAAGTCTGAATTTTTTAAGCCTTCTAATTTTAGAAAGCCATAAATGCTATAAAGTACTAAAGTAGTATAGAAGTATAGATAAGTTCCATCTCCCGGTTTAATTTTAGCTCTAGTTAACAAACACCCGTTTAGTTCACTGTTTATAAAACGTCTAACTGTGGCGGGAATTTGAAAATTTGAATATTCAAATCCCCGAATCATGATCTCCCCAATAACCCAAACCCTAGACGACAACGATCTCGACGACGACGCTCTCTGGGCCGCGATCGACTCCGCGGCCGCCACCTCCTCATCCTCACTCACCGCCACCACCACGAAATCACTCAAACCACAATCCACCAAAAACCGCTTCAAATCGCCCAAAATCACATTTCCAATCATCTCATCTCCATCATCCACCACCACTACACCTACCAGAAAACATCCGATAGTTACCGATAACGTATCGCCTGTGGCGAAGAAGGTTTGTGGAAATGAAAGAGGCTATTATCCGCTTGCGATGGTGAGTACGCCGAAGACGATGGTGACGTATGGTTCGGAGTATGAGATTAGGAGTCCTGGTGTATATGTGGTTGATAGTTCTTCGGATTGTTCGGTGATGATGAGTCAGCATAGTTTGTCTGGAAGGTTTCCGTCTGTTGCGGTTTTTAAAGAGTATCAGAATGCTGCTATGGCGGTCTGTTAACGTTTTTTTTTTCTTCGTTTTGTTTTATCATTAATTGCTTTAGATGTGTCTGTTGATGAGTACTCCGTAGGATCCAAATTGATAATTTAACGGCTCGTATTTATTTAGGATGAACTAATTTTATGTTCCGCCTAGTAATAAAACGTGTGAAAAAAAAAAAAAAAAAAAAAAAAAAAAAAAAGAAAGTAGGAGTATAGTTTCTTTTAGGTGAATTTGTAAGAAATTTGACGTCAAATCGATGAGCGGTTAAGGTAAATACTGAACCTCAAATGTTGGAATGTACCTATTGTTGAGGGGGTGTTTGGCATTGCATTTGGAAAGTGATCATCTGATAATTGTGCTTTGAAGAAGCATATAATCACTTCCTGGTGTTTGTAAACGGAAACTGATTCCGATTAGGAATCAAATAATCAGTTTGGAGTAGCTGCAACGAAGCTGATTTTGATTACATGCTTATTTAGTGGAATTACAGTTTTAATTAGCGAAAGCGTATCCATACACTATCAACCTGTTTTGTTTGAGCTGATTAGAATAGTGGTACGAGCCTATAACATATATATTGTTTTAAGTGAAGTTGTAGTAATGCTGATTATATTGTTTTAAATCATTTTAAGTCACACGATTAGTTTCAAAACGCAATGCTAAACATCCCCTGTGTTTGTCCAACAATAATTTCAGTATTTGACTGTATACACAAACTGATAGAAGTAGCTTACCGTAGCAAAAAACATTGCATAATCATTTCAAATATCGTGTTCATTCGAACCAAAATATACATTGTGGACATGATCACGACTACCATATGATAATTCGGGGGAGAAGAAAATAATAACAGCAGTTAAGATAATATCTTCTAGGAAAGCTTGCAAATTATAAGGAACATTACTCAAAGAATTCCATTGTAATCGTTAGGTGCAGGGAGTACTTTTTCATTCTCTTATTAGAACGAAGAACATATCGGCTTTGCTGTCTATTTATTGGAGGATGAGAGTGTTTTCATGAGTATATCACATTATCAGCAGGGCCATTTGAAAGTCTATCCTAGAAGGTAGGATGCAGGTGGTGTGTAGGTTTCTAATGGACTTTGATCATAATTTCTTAGATCTAATTATAAGTGGTTGAACCAATCAAATACAAGCACTAGATAAAGGAACAGGATAAGCTATTGTGGTTCCGGGCTTCGATATCTGATCTTCCTTAGGGCTTGGGATCAATTAAATGTTAGCTTGCTACTAATTTAGTTTAAGTTTTTCAATAGGAGAGACAGTAGAGGCTGGAGACTAGTAATGCAAGCAAGAGTCGGTCACAAATCCATTTGTATGCTTTATCTCTGATTACAATGAACCACTTCACCATCCGGCATTCTACAGAACTATTTCTTCAGGAAAATTTGGCCTTCTTGTCTGTTCATATCAGCAATTTAATGCTCTAATTATACAATGAAAATCTTCATAGAAAAAGTATAGAATTCCACATTATTATCTGTTGGTCACAAATTCATGTAAGAGACAGCAGAGGCTGGAGACTAGTAATGCATGTACGAGTTGGTTTCAAATTCAAATGCATGCTTTATTTCTGATTGCAATGAAACACTTCACCATCAGGCATTCTATAGAAGAGACTACAGAACTATTTCTTCGGGAAAATATAGCCTTTTTGTCTGTTCATATCAAGCAATTTAATTCTCTAAATTATACAATGAAAATTTTCGTAGAAAAGTATAGAATTCCACATTATTACCATCATATATAATACTTAAAAAGTCTAAATGATAATGTTTTTGCCCACTTCAGACTTCATTACTCCGTACCAAGAGTAACACAAATTGACATCTGTTTGCAGATTCTGGAAAAGGGTGACTATACTATGATCTCTGGGAATCCTTTTATCAAAAAGTCTGGTAAGAACTTTCAGCTTCTAATACAATTATGCTCTGTGCAAATTTTTTTTGCTGATGAATTCAGATTGCAAAAACAGGTTGGAGAAAGATATCATTTTATTTTAACATCTCTTACGAAATCAAAGATAAGACTATAGAATTTGATGATGACCGTAATGTTCAGCGTGCTGAATTCATAGTTCGGGCACATATGCAGTATGTTTCTGTACTTCAATTTCTGTATAAGATGCAGAGTTGGTTTTTGTTTATCATACATATTAAAATTCTTTATTCGTTTTCTAGAGGGGGTAGGTTCTCTGATGGATGGGGTTCATGTGAAAGACGTGAGAAGAGATTTAGTAAGCCAAATCATGATATTCCTAGCACGGCTGAAACCAGGGCAAAAAATAAAGCATGTCAGGTAAATTTCTCTCTGCATCTCCTAACACTTCAATTATATAACCGAGCACCAAGAAATTAAGCATTTAAAACACTTTGATAAGCAACTACCAGTTCAATTAAGAGTTTGGAAAGAGATTAATCAGAGATCAACTAGTATGAAAAAGAACCAACAGATTATAAGTTATCCAGCTTCTTGTTTGCTGCATGAAACTAAGTAAATATCCCTTTGTTTACTCCACTTAAATGTATGAAATTTCTGTCTGCGTTAGGTTCCTATAATCAGGGTGTTTTTTAAGTTGTACCAACTTAATTTGTTGGACAAAATTTCAATGGTTTACAATATAAATATCCTACAGACAGCGGCATATCGGAAAGGAACTGACCTTGCATGATGCATCTATGTGAACTGCTATAATGGAGCTTTGTTTCGCCTATTTGTATTGTTTTGAGAATGTTGGATTTCATCCATGCACATATTTGCTTCTTTCAACGATGGAGATTAGTAATACTTGAATATTCTCCGAGTGTCAAAACAGAACGAGTATCGTCCCCTTTGTGATGAAGATTAAATGAATTGTGACACCCCGAGGAGAAAATTTTTAGTTTACTTGAAATGGTTCATTATATACCGGGCATGAAATGTTAATTTTTGTGGGCTGAAGGCTAACTGTGCTTTTTGAGCCTGTCAAATGGAAATGTCATATCATTGATTATTTTCTTCTATTCGGAATCACCTCTCTTTAATTCTGGCAAGATTGAAGTCCAATTCTTGGCAAGTAAATTTTAATTGTGTTTGCAGGACCTTCTAGGTATTGGAGAGTACCGTCCTGGTGTCAATTCTCAGAGATAGAAAAGAGACCTACTTTGTAAAAGCATCTAGAGTTGCGGAGATACAAGTGTATAGCTCTACTCCAAATTTAGAAATTGGGATCAAATCTTCACAGCTCTGATGGTGGATGTTGCCCATTGCTTTCTAAGAGTTATCCGGTAAGGTTGTTGTATAGTTGTACCCACTGGTTCAACTTTCTGCATAGGTTAGTTATGCTTAGAAACTATGTTAAAAAAAAGTTATGCTTAGAAACTCTAATTTTTGAACAGTAACTGTAATTTGACATGAAAAGCAACTGTACAAGCAAAAATGTAGGGCATATGTTGAAGAATATGATCCTGTCATTTCTGGTTATTGTCTTTGAATACAGATATCTAAATCTGGCAAACACTATACAATGCGCCTTGTGACGCCGCATGCCCTTGTTTATGGAAACCCCTTCCAATTCAGAAGAAAGCTCTTTGGCTTTGAGTACATGAAAGGGTGAGAAACTGAGCAAGCCCAGTTGGGGTCGACATGCCAAAGAACCAACTACATTTCTATTATAGGTGGCAAAATGGCGATATAGATAACTGTGATACAAAACATGTATAAGTCAAATTGAACTGGATTGGGTTGATAACTCTCAAACACTTTTTACCCGTTATTTTCAAAAGTATACAAATAATTTATGTATCAATATGATTAATAATAAGTAAATTTTTTAGAACTTAAACTGTTTAAACTTATTAAGATCCGATATAATCGAAGTTCGATTAGACTGAGAAACAGGCCCTGTCCTAACCTAAAACAGGTTACACTTTTAACACATTCTGATCCTAAGAATAATGTAACAATTTGACACTTGAATTGATTTTTGGAACAATGTTATTGACACATAAATATTTTATATAGGGAGTAATTCATAGTATTTTTCAACCAAAAACGCAAATGCATGGCAGAATCAGAGAATTATAGCTCAGCTAGTCAGCCACCATATGCAAATGGTTACTAGCTGATACTTCGATTATTTCAATGCAAACGTACCGACAGAAATGTGTTATTTGTGATTAAACTATAACAATTGATGGTGTTTAACTAGTCATGATTAGTCTGATAACCTGTAAACAGATTGGATGATTCATGTATCTGTACAATTACACATTTCAAAATGTAATAAACAGATTGGATGATTCATGTATCTGTACATAATTACATGCCACCCTTTGCAAAATTGGCAGTCATATTCCATTCGGACGACAAACCAACCAAACATATCATAAACATAAAAATGGTTCAACATAACTTTAAATTTCAATGCACCTGAGTTTTTACAATTACACATTTCAAAATGTAATAATTATACAAGAAAGTGGCATAACCAGCTACAGTTATACCAGTAGTTATTGTAATTTTTCAAAATCTAATTTTTCATAACCAGCTAAACTGCATTCTGTCCATACAAAAATGGGAAATAAAATAAACAAAAAGTCATTTAATCTATTGTAAGCAATTAGCTTTCTAAATATTTCCTGAGATCTTTAATCGCTATGTTCATCAAATAAAAGATATATGTAAGAATCATCCTCTTAAGTACAACTTGACAGCAATCCTTCGTAGACAACTTCAGATATAGTCCAATAGCAATCCAACAGTTCTTAAAAATCTAAAATATAACCAACAAAAATAAAAACAAAAACAAAATCAGGAACTCGGATTTTACTTGTAATAACCATCAAGAAGAAAAAGACTAGTCTATGGACTTTACATGTAATCGGTAACTAAAAAACACTTACAGGTTCTTGCACAGCCATTACGATGCACTTAAAGACACTTTGGTTACAGAGTTATCTTTAAGGTTCACATCTGCATATCCAGTTTCACTTTTACAAATCTCCTCATCTGATCTGAACTCAAGCTGCTTTTCAACAGACTTCAAACTAGACTTCCGTTTATACTTTAATCTGTATGGTGGAGATGTATTGTATGTATTATTAACAGTAGCCACATCACATGATTCAGATTCCTCCAAATCATGATTAACTTTTTTCACTTCATCAGCCTTTACTATCTTCTGAAAAGAAGCAGACGAGTGAACTTTTCTTTTTCTCAGTATCGAAGGTGTATTAGGAAAGCTTTGAGCAGCAATCTTTAATCTTGATTCAGGTGTCTGAGCACTCAAAGCATCACACTTTTCGGCATAAGGTGGAGTTGAAGAACATCGAGAATTGTAATCGCGGGAGCTCCAGTGTGTATAAATAACACCATATTCAGTTGGCATAAAACTTTCAATTTGTGGAGGCTCATAATACAAAGAACCGTATGCTGGAGCACTGGATTGTAAAGGGGTTGGATTTAATGTCTCCTGATTAATTCCATCATGCCTTGTACTGCAACTGTCGAATCTTGGAACCAAATTTCGGCTAAGGTGACTAAGATCATATTTAGGGTGTGATTTGGTTCCAATGGGTTCAGAATCAGTGGATCCGCTTGGAATAAAACTTGATGAAGCATCTATATCTTGAGAAGGGGTCGAGCATTCTATATCATCTGTGGTATCTGTTTCTACCTTATGGTATTCTGCAGGTCCAGGTGATAGTGACACCCGAGAAGGTGTAACTGAGGAAGCAATTGGTTTTGCAGTTGAAGGTGTTCTGGTTACATCACTATCGTTCTTTGAGATAGCTGGAAGGTTCCCGGTAGCTAAATAAAAATCTAACTTTTTCTTTAAGGAACTATTCCAATGATTTTTTATTGCATTATCAGTCCTGCATGACAACATTCCAGTTATGGGAAAATGTTACTATCATGTTAAGACTTTAGTAATGTGTTCAAGTAAATGAAAGAATTATAAAAACTGGGAGTTAAGTGTAAGGAATTACCTTCCTGGAAGTGCCTTTGCTATTTCAGCCCACTTGTTTCCATGCACACGATGTGCATTCATGAGGGCCATCTCCTCTTGCAGGGTCCAAGCATCCTTTTTAATATCTGGATTCAAATGATTGTGCCACCTGTAAAAAAATTATCAAAATATTTAACATAAGCAATGAATCAATGGTAGATAACGTATTACCAACCAGTTACGGAAATACCTTTCACGACATTGTTTACCGATTCTACCAGGCAGAGACTTGGCTATGAGAGACCATTTTGTTGGTCCATATCTTTTCACCAGCTCGACAATTATGTCATCCTCCTACAGAAAAAAGAGACCGGGAGGGATTTTATGTTATCATATGCACACAAGAAAACTATATTTCAAAGCAGTATGGAATCAGGTGCATACCTCTTGAGTCCAAGGACCTTTAACAAGTTCGGGATTAAGAACCTTTTGCCAGCGATGCAGACATTGGACTTCTGATCTATCAGGAAAATACTCGGCTGCAAAACAGCAACATTGATAAGTGAACTCCCTTTCCCTCAGATAAGCATTTCTTGGTATAGTATTTAAACTTCAATTTTAAAAAAAATTCATGCGAATAAAGTCAAGTATATTAAATATATTAACACCATTACTGATCAAAGAAGGCCACCTGAAAAGTTATACTATAAACTACATTCATCTTCTATTCCATAGGTCACTGACTGAGCTGCTGCAAACTAATATTTGGACAAAGAACAATCGCCAACTTAATAATAATATTTAACAGGTACTTGAACTAGTACTTAGGGTAACTTACTTATCCTAAAAGAATTTGTATCCCTTCTACATCTGATGGCATCAACATTGAGACCTTTCCAACATATTAAGACCCCAATTTATCAAAGTTGTTAAGAAAAAAGGCACCAAAATGTTGAGCATCGATTTATCAATTCCTTAAACTAACAATTTCAAGTCACTGCTTAGAATGGTTATTAACAGGGTTTCTTCAATAAGATTACTGCATCATACCAATAATTACAGCTGTATTACTTATTTAAGCAAAAAATTATCTCAAGTCTACACTCTAACAAATTATGCACAGGGTCTTGCTTCTTAGTTAATGCAGGCTTATCACAATATTTTTAGTCAAAAAAAGGCATTTGCTTCAAGATTATCCCACAGGTCAACTCAGCTTGTAACCATGATGATAGTTAAGAGATCGTTAATATTCTTTAATCAAATACTACACATCGTCTCCTTAAGGTCATAAATACTATTTATGTGTTTCACTGTTTCTGATATGCTATGGATCAATCATGACCGGACACTCATCAACTGTCTCAGTTTGACATTCTTAGCCATAAGATAGCTCAGGAAACAGGTTAACTATTGAGTCAATGAGAATCAAATTGAAGAGTTACAAATTCATAATCCATTGACCGATTTGTAGTAAATTGGACAGCTTGTCCAAGTAAAATTTTACAAGGAACAGATAAAGGAAATTATCAAACAATAATGAAATTGCTAAGGGGCCATTCCAGCATTTTATCAAAAAGTTAGTTACTGACTTTAGGCTTTTAAAAGTCCTGTTATGTTATCATATGGCTTAATAAATCTGTTTTAACATATTTAACGTGCTGAGTCATATAAAAGTAAATGCTATGGGAAATGCAATGAAAAGAGACTCACCTACTTTCTTCCAACATTTGCCCTTGAAAAGCCCAACAGCCTGTTTTAGCGTCTCGTCCTGTGAAAAATCAAAGAAACATTATGAAACAGAGCAACCACCAAACATGTTATTATTTTGCAGATAAATATTACACTAACAACATATACATGCACATGGCATTACATGGGATGCTAATTATAACTTTGAAACAGATGCAGGAAGACTTGTTAGTGTCATAACAGTTCAGTTTGACATCTTTTTACAAAAAAAATTCATGAAACCACCAAAATAGTGCAAAGAAACAACTCAACAAGGAATGCTTGTTATCTTTAGGTCTAAGTCTATCTACTATATGAAACAACAACTCTTTTACATTACAAGTTCAAAACTAGCAAAGACTTAAAGACTATCCCTCCAATGCAAATTCATACAGAAAGAGGTGATACAACAACATCAAGATTAGATAAAACTTATTTGAAATGAAATACATACCTCCTCAGGTGTCCAACCCCCCTTTGCTCGTCTAATTGGTCCAGTTGTCCTCCTGTAAATCCAAAATTCATTATTATCAGTTTAAAAATATTAAAGGTGGACAAAGAGTAAATGAACATAGCCATCAGATTATGCAGTAATTCTATAAAAGCTACACACTTATTATGCTATCTACAAGTCTACAACTATCAATGCTCTCAACTATATTGCATTGCATCCTTGTTAACAATGTTAACTAACACCTAACTAGCATGAATAGTAAGTTGCACCTCGTATAATCGTTACCAAATACATCTCCACAATAGAAATTTTCCAAAAGTACCACTCTTGGGATAAACTTAGTTCCATATATAACAAGCATGCTACTTAGAAGATATACAACAATTCGATGAACGCTGATTAGTCCTATTTAACATAACCAAGCTCAAAGTTTCCACCAAGTTTTAATATCTACCTTCACTTGCCACACAAACACGTCAAAAACTTATGTCACAAGATACAATACAAGTTATTCATCACAAATGCAATTCCTTTAAACAAAACAGCATACAAAACACAAGCAAATAAACCAAAACCATAGCCCATACCTTTGAGGTGGAGATGTAGCAGTAGGACTCGAAACCCTTGGCGACCTAGGTACCACAATGCCACTACTACCTTCCGACATAGACGAGCTCGACGCAGCTGTTGATTGCTTATTCTCAACACAATATATCTCCAACTCCATCCCACCCATATCCAATCAAACTCTTCCTATAAACAACACACAAAAAACCATCAATACATCACAAACACCATAATTCACAATCCCTAATTACCAATTTACCATAAACACCAAAAAAACTCAATCCAATAATTACCAAAACAAATAAACACAGATCTAATTAACTAATTCCTTAACTACCAAACCAACTTAAACCCAATTCAATTCTACAAAAACCCATCATAATTCAACCAAAAAAAAAAATCAAAAAAAAAAAAAAAAAAAAAAAACAACAACTAACTAAAACACAAAAAGAAAACAAACCCAGTTGAGAAATCAATAAAGATTGCAACTTTAACTAATAATCCATAAAAACAAACATACCTTTAATATCTTTTTTGTTTTATAAAAAAACTGAAGTTAAAAAATAAAGAACCCTATTTATTTTTAAAGAATTGAAAAAACCATCCGTTGAAAGATCGAGATATAGAGAGAGAGAAAGAAAACGTATAAATTTTGTTTTGTAACGAATATAAATGAGGGGAGGGGGGTGAGTTAACGGCGTTAAGTATATCGTTAGAGGGTTTGAATGTGGAGTTAACGGTCGGTGGTTAACGTTACCTAATAGGGTGTAAAAGTTTGAACCTTGAGAAAAAACGGCTCGTGAGTTTTTGTGGGCCGTTGGATTTATGGAAAGTGTGTGTTGTGGCCGTCCGATTGGTGCTTTATAAGTTTATTTTGTTACTTACTCCCTCCGTCCCATATTAAATGTCCGCTTACATCATGCACAAAGTTTTAGAAAATTCCACTTACTATACTCTCCACCAATCAAATATCATTTTTACCCACTAAAGTCTCACCTCATTGGTTGAAATAGAATATGGACACTTAATTTGGGACATCCAAAGATTCCATTGTGGACACTTAATATGGAACGGAAGGAGTAATAAATAGGGGATTTTAATAATAATCTATACATTAGACCTGTAGTATGACGTCTTTTTATATATCGAACAACTTTGGTTTGATTTATATGGTTAATAATTGTCTAAATCAGGTTAGAATGCCAGAGAAAGTGGCGAAACTCTCTAAAATATAAAAAGTAATAAGAAGGTGATGAGTGTCACTTTGATAACGTTGAAATTGTACATATTTTAGGCGCGTTATCGTTGGTTTTATACATATTATTTGGTTGATTTTACGAACTTTTGATAATTAAAAGCATGAAATTATGTTTTCAGGATCATGATTGACCAAGTTGAAGAAAACGAAGAAAAAGACGAAGAAATGACAAATAAACGAGAAGTTATGCACAAACGAAGAATTCCAGACATATACGCATCTCATGGAGCTTATTTGAAAAATAATAAGTCATAAAGTAATTGCTCCTGATACTCGAGAGTAAAGCGTTGGACATTTTTTAAGTAAAAAAAAATATTTGTGGTTCAAAGAAACAACACCCGCCAGGCAATTCAAAAAGCATAATGTGCACGCGCAGAAATCTGTCTCCAGCCGCCCCATTGGAGCAATTTTCCAGTTAATGCCAAAATTAATTTGCCAACTATTCAAGCTCGATCATTTGCACTTCATAACTCAACTTTCAGTCATTTTTAGGACACTTGGTCCCCTGGGAGTTCATTCATTAGGTCAAGCCCCATTTGCAAGAATAAATACACCCTTATTGGCTTGGATTTGGGGATTACACACACCAATTATCTATCTCTTACACAATAACACCTACAACTCTAACACATACATGGAACATAAATTCCCATAAAGTTTAAAGGCTTGTGTTCATCATTTGAAGGTCCAACATCCCATAATAACATCATCAAGTATTGGGGAGACACCATTTCAATCCATTTCATCATCAAGTGGGAGAGCCAACACTTGGAGTTTTGAGTCATGTCATAATTGCTTATCTTCTAAAAGTTTTTCTTTCTCCAAGAAAGTTCTAAAGATGAAAATAAGACTATCGAATGTATTGCAAAGAATGTCTAAGTTTGTAAGATGATCCTTTATAAGAATCATCAAGTCATAAAAATCATAAGAATTGATTTTAGTTGTTGAGATATCCTAAGATCTCAGAAACTGACAGTACCAATAAACTTTGAAACAAAGTTTGCTAATAGTTTAAGATTCCCTGTCATGTGTCGGGAACAAGCGTTATCTACAATCCGGAGAACGAGTTGAATCACCTACAACACACATAGACAACGAAGATGGAAGATTTGTAGAGATGGATCCTCATGGTTTAATGGGTTCCGTTTGGTTAGTACGACACATATTAACAATCTTAGGTATCCATTGAAACACATGTTTATGTTGTAACCATCTCTGCATATCCAACTTTCTCATGCTTTAGTCTTAGTGAATTCACTAGGTGCTTTGGGTTCCTTAGGTGTTAAAGGCCTTTCTATGGGTTCACGTAAGGCATTCTTAGAAACTACATCAGACTTATACCTAAGGCAGACTTAGAAGCTACAGTGGGCTTTGAAGTATTCTTAGCTGATAGTTTCAAAGATCGAGATAAAATTAATGTAGCAACACAACTTTCATGATTTCTAGTCATCACACTTTTACGACAAAACACACAAGAAGCATTAACATTCGTTTGATAAGCGTTCAAAGGTTTAGCATTCGTTACATTGACTTTACTATTACATTTATCTAACATTACTTGCTTTTCTCATACTTTCAATGTTACACAAGATCTTATTCTTCTTTTTGATGCTCCTAAGCTGTGATCCGCTAACACTAGTGAAGGCAAATGGCGAAGGAATCAAATTAGCATTCTTTGTTTGCTCATATGGATTTTTCCTAGTGTGTGCCTCCAATTTATACATTCCATGTGCAATGACATTTGTGTTACTTTTAAAACATTTTTCTCAACAGTTGTAGAAGTCAACCGAGATTTTGATTTGTTAACTAATGATTCAGTTTGAACTGGTTTTTCCACAGTTGAAGGTTTGTCAAAGTATTTACAAACTTCCCCTTTTCAAGTTTCTGCAATCTCTCTTTTAACTCAATGATTATGTGTTGCTGGTTTTGAATTTTGGCGTCTAAATGTCTGTTCTTGTTTCATTTATTTTTGTAGATCTCAACATGTTCATTAACTTCATAGAAGGACTGACGACGTGTCTGTTTTAGAGAATCGAAAATCGTTTTGTACTCTTGTTTCAAATGTTCAATCTCTTTTTCATATTTGAAAATTTGACACTTCATTGACACGTTTTCGTCATCCAGTTTTCAAGCTTTGGCATCCAAGGTTTTTCAAAAGATTGTTTATCCTTTTGATGTTGTAAAGCTAGCTCAAAGTTGATGCATTGAGTTTCGCATTTTTGAAACTTTTGTTCGAGAGAAAAAATTTGACGTTTAAGGTCTCCTTGGATGTCATTTGACTCTTTTGAAATTCTCTCAATGTCTTGTTTCAACATCCCATTTTCCTCTTTCAATGTTTTATTTTCAACAATCAACGATTTATCACAAGCAGTATAAGATGAATATAATACAATAGAGAATATCTTCCAAGAATCGATCGATATCAGTTCTAAAATTTTTGTTTGATTTGTTTAGTACAGACAATGACTTTTTGACAGACTCAAAGATGGACATCATGGATTTCACTTCGTTTTGAAGTTCCATATCAAATAGGTTCGCACAATTACGCAAGTGTTCAACAAAAGGACACAACTTCCGTTTTGATCATTTGTCGTTGTTCTCTCGAATAAGCAGATTGAAGGCTTAATATATTTGCATTTAAGAATCGTTTAATTGCTTGTTCGAAAGTGATATCTTCTTTGAATGTATAAAAATATTATAATATTCGACAACTTTTTGGCAACTTTGGTTTTGAATTACTTTCATAACATGATGGCAAATGACCATTTATTTTAGCAATTTTTTTGACATGGACAACTTCAGAAGATGGTGAAATTACAAGATACCATGGTAGTTCTGAAATTTGTCGTTGTGAAACAAAATCGTCATAAAAAGCGTTGAGCTTTAAGTAATCAAGTGGTTTTAAAGTTTTTGCTTTCATTTTTGGTCAACTCTTAGCTTCTTGTTCCCATTGCTCATCACATTCATACACAACTAGGGGTGTTATCGGGTCGGGTTATCGGGTTGTCAGGTTTATCGGGTCGGGTTGAATCGGGTTTTGAGTTTTAAAAAAGTGACCCGCAACCGGACCCGATAAAAAATCGGGTTATCGGGTTCGGATGCTTATCGGGTCGGGTTAAATCGGGTCAAGTGATTCGGCTTGTCGGATTATGAGATAAATTTAACACTACTGGATGTATATTAGCTCAGTACAAGAGATTCACATAAAGAAGAACTATTTCCATTGAGATAATATATACTTCGTATAACAGCATCCATAAATTACAAGAACTGTACTAAATTTTCCAGCGATTAATTTTGGAAGATAAATCCACCATATCTTACAAATATGTGTGTATAAGAACAGTACAAGAGATCCACGTAAGGAATAATTTACAAATACATTGTATTCTTTCTATTATAAAATATATTTAAAGTTTATAAACATGCAATTTACCACCTATCTACTGAATCGAGACTAATTGCTTACAAAGTTTTATTGGAAAATAAAAATAAATAGCATTTCTCGGGTCTTATCGAGTTGACCCGATAACCCGATAAGAAAAATAATTCAACCCTAACTCGGCCCGATAACACTATCGGGTTATCGGGTTCGGGTCAAAACAACCCGACTAGTTTTTTCAACCCGATTTAACTCGACCCGATAAGCTTTATCGGGTTCGGGTTCTGATTCGGGTTCGGGTTCGGGTCAACCCAACCCTATTGACACCCCTATACACAACCATACCAATATCTTTATCTCTCATAGCAGCAACATTATATAATATAGGGTTGGCACTGAGAGCTTTATGAAAAAAACGTGGGTGTTTATATCCAAGAGCAAAAGTTGTTGTACTATATGGGCTTGGCTTAAGTGTTAACATTTAAATTTTCCTAATTGACTGACTGATTTTATAAGCTACAGTTCCAAAATCTTTCAATTTTGTTTCCAACGTAACAATGTCCTTAAGGTAAGAATCTTCCTTATGTTTTGACTTTGTTTTGAAATCAATGAAATTCTTTTGACACGTTGAAATTTTTGTAGTTAATTGAGCAACTTTTTGTTGAAAAGCATCATTTTGTTTTTGAAATACAATTTTCTCTTGTTCAAGTTTTAAAACTTTCTAGTTATTCAAAATGATTTGCTCCCTTAATTGCCGTTTTAGTTCTTGCTCAATTTCAGATGATTTTTGAAATGCAGTTTCAAAACTTTGTTTTCGGTTAACTTGTGTTTCAAACGTTTGTACACATTTTCTGTAATTTTCAAGCTCTGTTTTTAAGGTCGCATTTTGGGTTTTTGAGTCATGGTTCAACTCATTGCACTTAGCAACCTTAGATTGCATATCCGTAACTACAGATTCAAAGAATGCGAAATTTGGACCATGTAAAGTTTCACACTGTTCAACACTTCTAGTAACATCGTCCATAATCGGATCATCAAATGTAGCCACGGGGTTAACTTGATCATCGTCATTGGAAACAATGTTGTGGAAAACTATAAGGGGGTTGAATAGTTTACCGTTTAAAATCTTTGTTTTGAAACTTATTGTAAGATCAATTGATATTGATCAAAGATATGTTAGTGAAGAATAAACAATATGCAAGCAATATATAATGAGTAAATAAGGAAAGAAACAATCAAACCACGAGAAGTTGTTTATAGTGGTTCGGTCTACAAGGACTCTTTTTCCTTGCCTTAATCCACTCCCCGAGTCTCCAACTCGAGAGTTATCTTCACTAATCAACAAGCTCCTTTAACCGGCGGAGAAAACCTTTACACGTTGCTTACACAATATTTCCGACACAAAGCTAGATGTCGAGTTCTTTTACAAGGGTACAACCACTCCCACACACTATGTATTTTGAGGACTAAAATACTAACCACTCACACTCAGAGGTTTAAGATGGTTTGGTACAACAATGATGTATGAACAAGACTAGATCATACAACAACAAAACAAACAAGCCTTCCAACTATTTGTTGAAGCTTGATTATGCCTTGATCTTCTTTGCTACAAAAGAGGATCACTAGAATGAAATGAATCTGAGTTAGAAGTAATAGAGAGAAGGAATGTATGTGTTTATGCTAGAAAGGGATGAGAAAACAACTTGGGTTGGCTTGCTATTTATAGGCCAAAGTGATCTGCAGTGACCACGGACCACGGAACCAAAAAAGGGTTCCGCCCTTGTATTATTTTGGTTCCGTCGGTCTGACAGCAAGATTACAAAGATCTTTCCAAAGTCAACCAAATCTAACCAAGATCATGTAAGATATGTAGAATCCAAATCTAAACAAAATATTCTATGAAATCTTCTAGAGATTTCAATGTGATAAAAGCCATGATGTCATATGTTGTTTTCTATTTTTAGAAGTAATATGTTAAAAGTAAATACATATGTAATGTTGTGTTTAAGAAACTAAAACATACTTGTTCTAAAAATGTTGACACACAGTATGGTTTAGAAGGAAATCAAAGTTAATTGATACATGACTAATCAAAATGTAAATGCTTAAGTGATGAAGACTTTATTTAAGGAAAGATTGTTTTAATTAGGGGTGAGCAGAAACCGCACCGCAAACCCGCACAAAACCGCAAAACCCGCACCGCAAAAACCGAAATCGCAACAAAAACCGCGGGTGTGGTTCTTGAAAATAAAAAAACCGCATTTTGCTGTGCGGTTTCGGTTTCCACCAAAAAACCGCACCGCAAAAACCGCACCGAACCGCAAAGTCATATTCAAATATATTTTTATTTTCATTTTAAATAAACCAACTATATTCTATAATTTTTGTATGATTAAAAACTTTTGTTAATATTTTCATAATTAGTTATTTCAAACGAATTTTATTAGTTAATTATTGTATGAGTTTTTATATCATATAATTTTGTTTTTCTATCAACATATCGTCGAAATTTTAAAAAAAATCATCTCATTTGACTTTTATTATTCTAGAGATTTATAATTTCATAATACTACTACCCAACATTAGTATATATATGTTTTTACTCATTATGTAACCATATGATATATTTATTCTATAATAAATATATACCAAAAAATAGAATTTGAAAAAAAAAACTTTAAAAACCGCAAAACCCGCAAAACCAAACCGCAAAACCGCAAAAACCGCAGAACCGCAAACCCGCAAAACCGCGCGGTTGCGGATTCTCATTTTTTAAAAACTGCAATTGCGGATGCGGTTCGGTTTTTACCAAAACCTGCACCAACCCGCACTATGCTCACCCCTAGTTTTAATATCTATTAATCTTGACAAGCTTTATACTTTACAAAAATGAAATTTACTTTTGTCGTTAACAAAACTTAGGTAAAGATCATAAAATATAAATAACGTTTAATGACGATATTTGTATTAACAAATGTCATATGAAGGTTGAACAGAATGCTCCTCTACAGGTGCAGATAGCGCGAACATTTCATTTATCACGCATGTGTCATAATCATGTACCTGAGGAAGGCCGCCAGTGTCAAAGACCGAACCTTCTTTAGTGGCACTTAGATGAAGTGCTTGCATGTTGGCCATTAAGATGATTGACACATTTGCCTGTAAATCTTCCATTTCATCATTTGACCCAGCATTCATCATGAAATCATGTTCCAATTCAGTGAGTGTTCCACCTGCTTCATCTTTAGATGCCAAAAGCAATGATTGTTTGAAGTATTCTGCTCCTCTTTTCCTTGGTTTAGGACATGCATATGTCAGATGACCCTGCTGACGACAGTTATAACAAAGAATAACTTTAACCCAGTCTGTGCAGTTCCTGTGTCAATATTCTCAACCCAATTCCGAGCAACTCATGCATTTCCCATATTTCTCGTGTTCCCAGCACTTTTTGTAATCATCCTTTGACCATATCCCGAATTCATTCCTTGCACATATACCCTTCTACCGTGAATAACAGCTTGATTCATAGGATTTAACGATGTTCGAAAATGATTGTTTGTTGGTGTATAAAATCGAGAGAACGCCTTGGCTAAAAACATCATTCCTTGGTTAAGGTCATCAAATGGATCAGTAAAAGCATCATTAACTTATGTGAAGTACATTTGTTCTGAAGAACCTTGAATAACATTGTTTGATGGTGAAGGATAAGCAAATTGTTGATGTTGTTGAATGTATGCATGGTTGAAGTGTAGGTAAGGTAATGGTGTAGTGTGAGTTTGAGAAATAAGTGCTAGTAAATCACAAAGAGGCGGTGGTTGGAGCAGTTTCTTTGCAGCACGGTCCTTTTCAACTTCTTTTGAGTGATGTTTCAGATAATCATACAACAATCCATAATTGACATTGTGAAGATTTTTCACTTGACGAGCAAAAGTTACATACCGTTCCCAATCGGATCCCAATGAGTTCATAAACTTTGTGTTAATAGCAATTTTTGGTAACTCAATCTTTTGTTGTTCCAAGTCATTGACAATGTTTGAAGTGAGGATAATAAGACTCTAGTGGTTCCTCGGGTTCTGCTTCAAATGTGTCAAAGGTGTGGTACAACTTTGATTTCATGTCTTGTTCGTTAAGCTTCGTGCCTTCCATAAGGAGATGCACGTGTTCCCACATTGATTTAGCATTTTTCTAAGAATCAATGCTACGGTAGATTTGCTTGGTATGCCAAGACGAATGTTATACATAGCAATTCCGTCTGCTTCAAAATGCAATAGTTCCTCAGCTGATAACTCACTTTCTGAAGCTTTTCTTGTGGATGGAGGTCTTGGTGGTTCACTAGTCTCATCACCGGGAGTAGTAATCGTTGGCATCTCAAATGGATCACCAGTAATGACTTTTCGTAAGTACTTCCCGTGTGGTTTCTTATAGTCTAAATAACTTAAGAATCTGATTGCACATTGAGTGTAGTTACCTATTGATAACATCGGAGGACGAGCTTCTGAACCAGCTTCATAAATAGATTGTTGAATGGATTCATCTTATGAAAAACATTGTTGTTGAGGGTATTGTGGGTTGTATTGTTGAGGGAATTATTGAGGATAATGTTGTTGGTATTGTTGAGGATATTGTTGCTGGTATTGTTAAGGATAATGTTGTTGAGGAAAGTAAGGAGGTACTTGTTGATTATATATCTTCGTTATCTTTAGAATAACAATGAGTTGGATCTTGTAGACAATTTATATGTGTAATTGTGTTATAAGGTAAGATTTAGTCTTCTAGATGTTTTAATTCTTAAAAGTTGAAGGTTACGGTCAAATTCCTAGAAACTTGAAGCCTTTTTGGAAACTCGAAGAGAAACTCGCAGCCTTGTAGAAACTCGCAGCTTTGTAGAAACTTGAAGCCAAGAAACTCACAGAGAGAGTTTAAGCTTATAAAAGTTTCAAAGAAACTCGAAGAAATCTACAACTTAATCCAAAGTTGAAGATTAAAGTCTTGAAGAGAAAGTCGAAGGTCTTCGATTTTTTCCAAAAACGAAGAGTACTTAAACCTTTTAGCAGCCTTGCAATTTAATCCAAAGTTGAACGATAATGGTATGAAGCAAATTCGAAAAATGAGGGTTTTAAAAGAAACTCGAAGAAAGAGGGTTTTGACCAAAGAAATTCGAAGAAAAAGGGTTTTGACCAAAAAACTTGAAAGTTTTCCAAAACATTTTCCTCACTGTTTCGCCTTTTGAAATCCATTTCTTTCACCACAAATTACTTTATTTACACTAAAACTGTTATAAAGTTGCAAACTTTGATGTTCCAAATGTGTGAAAAAGAAACTTGAAAATTTAAACCACTCATACCTTTTTGAACTACGACTAAACACTTAAAGTTTTTAAAGTTCTTTTAAAATTAGGTCACTATACACTACAAGTGCTTCACAGTTAATTGAACTTGAAGCATAAGTGTTAAAAACAAGATTCAACAAGGATTTAAAACAAAAAAGAAAATAGAAACTCGAAAGATGAATATGAATAGTATGATACAAGCTAAAACACAAACTAACACATCAAATCATCTTATGGTGACTGATACCACATGTTAGGTCACTACTTTGATCCTTGTTACTCGTATGAAATGTTATGTTTAGAGAGAGAAAGTAAAGTAAAGAGAGTGGAAGGCTCTAGTAAAGGAGATAAGAGAAAATGAAATGCATTCAACTAAATCTAACACTCTTCTCATTCTGAGAAGGGCTATTTATAGTACAAGAATTTGGGTTGGCCGCCAATGGGCTTGCTTCATGGGCGGGCCAATATAAACATACATCCAAGCCCAATATAAATAACGACCTATTCTATTTACAATACGACCAACACTTTATCGTTTCCTAACATCTTCTCTTCTTTTCTCTTTCTCTACATAATTAACTCAAGAACACACCGTAAGAGATTATATTCCTTTTATAAGTAATGATATTTTAATCAAATAATATTACTCATTTTATAAGTATTTAAGTTTTTAAGCAACATTATTTTCTATTCATAAATAGTAAAGATAAATTAATCTCCCACTTGTTTTGAAACTTTTGAGTTTTATAAAAACTTATTACTCTATATCATAGCAAAATTATACAAATCCACAAATTTCAAAATTAGCTGAAGAAAATTAGCTTATCAAACGAAATCATAAAAATCATGAAATAGTAATCCAAGTTTGAATTTGTTTCAATTTAGTCTCTTTAAGTTTCTTTTGATCATAAACACCGCTCAAGGTTTTAATAGTGTTTCATTGTTATGAAATTTTTATGTTTAAGTAATATTATTTTGTGACTTAGATTTTTTTCTTCTTCAGGTGTATATAAGTTGGTTGTACATTAAGTTGTTTGAAAAAACATTTTAATGAAAAGAGAATTTTATTATTGAGGCATAATAAAATAATACATATTTCTTGAACATTTATACAATAATAAACCTTATCTATTTTTGTGACTAATATATGAGAAAATGACAAAAATACCAATTTTTACAAACATATTTCACAAAATACCTACTTTTTTTCAAAAAAAAATCGCAAGATTTGCGAACTTTGCGATTATTTGCGAGATTTTTTAAAAAATCGCAAACTTTGCGATTTTTTGAAATCTAGCAAACTTTACGAATTTTCTTTAAAAATCGCAAATTTTTGATTGATCTCAATCTTTGCGAATTTTGGTATTTGGAGAGTTTGGTATGTGAAAATTAAGTGTAAAATGGGGGCTGTGAAAATAGAAAGTTTAATGGGGCTGTTTATTTGGGTTTTTAAAAAATCGCAAAATTTGTGATTTTTTGAAAATGTCGCAAATTTTACAAATTTTATGAAAATGAGTATTTTTTTCATAGGTTAATTTCATATATCCCCAATATAAACATTGAAATGCCATATTTACCCAATGAAATTTTATATTGTCATATATATACCCAATCAAAACATTAAATTTGTCATATTTACCTATTTTATTAAAAAATCAAATTGAAATAAATTTACTCTATTAAATTCCTACTATATCCTTTAACATCTCACATTTATGCTTGTACATCCATTATCTATTCCTCTATTATTGCCTTAAACTCTAATTCATTATGACCTGTGTGTTTGTGGAGTATTTTTTTTAGCCAATATGACTTTCTATGCATATTTTTAAGGGTGGGGTTATTCATACGGTAGCTATAATTTTAGATGTACCCTCTTTATATTTTTTGTTTTTTGTTTTTTTTTTTTATTTTATTTTATTTTTATTTTTATAATTTTGTTTATATCAAAAAACTATAAACCTGAAAATGCGGAACAATAAGTCAAACGTTTAAAACTATCAGAAATACGGAACAGAAACTGACAAAAAACTGTGTTATACTGAAAAAAGTGGGGGACAAAGGGAATATTCCCTGTGATGTGACCCACTAGGGGTATTAATAGTATATCCCTATTCTGCTCCTCTGCCTTAAAGTCTAATTCATTATGCCTTAAACTCTAATTCAAACGTTCAGGGTACTTTTGTACTTCATGAAAATGGATGATGAAAAATAAATACGTGGATATGCAAAATAAACATGAAAAAAAAGTGTTGCGATGTTCACAATTGTAAAAACGAATACTTTTGTGTTGCTTACCGTTTGTGCTTTGTTATATGAATAGAAATGTGAAAAATGTTTAAAAGTTCACTCATCTAGCCTGCTCCTTTCGTATGAACTTTCTTTTTCTTGGTTAACCATTTTCCATTGGTACAAACAGGTTGACATATATCAAATAAAATAGTACGGAGTAACAAATAGCTTAGAACAGTTACAAACAAAAACACGAAGCGAACTTAACCTTTGTTGAAGGGTATAATAGGAATTTTGCTAATAAGTAGATTCATATCTAATTGATTTTATAAACAAATGGGTAAATATGACAAATTAGTTGTTTTGGTTGGGTATATATGATATTATAAAACTTATTTGGGTAAATATGACATTTCATTGTTTTAATTGGGGATATAAGGCCTTTTTTTCATTTTAAATCCACTAACTTAATTGGAGGTAACATTTTCCTTAAAACAAACACCATCCGTAGTAACACACAGACTAACTGGTAGGCGGTTAGGGCTTGGAAATGCATAATAATCACAGTCACAGAGACGGTTAACGGCAGCCGGAGACCATCCACCACACAATCAACAACACCATCCACTCAGGTTCTTATTAAACATTAATTAATTTCAATGCTTTAAATCATATAACCTAACCTAACCTCCTTATTATTACAATTTCAATCCAAACAATGAACAACAAACAATGCCGTTATATAACAGACTCAACCGACACATTATTCGACTGCATAATCCCCTACATTCACCAAAATGACCGTAACTCAGTTTCATTAGTCTCCCGTAAACTATACGAACTCGATAGCTTGACTCGTAAGCACGTAACTCTCCGTAACTGTTACTCCGTCCCTCCGTCGCGTCTAGCTACTCGTTTCCCCAACTTAGAATCCCTAACACTCGTAGGCAAACCGAATAAGGCGTGCGTTCCGGTAGTGTGGGGAGGTATTGTTGATGATTGGGTTGAAGTGATAGTTAAGTCGTTAAAGCGGTTGGAATGTGTTAGGTTTAAGAGAATGATTGTTTTTAATAAGGATTTGGAGCGTTTGGCGGGAATGTGTGGGGAGAGGATTAAGGTTTTGAGGATTGAGGCGTGTACGGGGTTTACGACGGATGGGTTGTTGCATATTGGGAAGAAGTGTAGTGGTTTGAGGGTTTTGAGTTTGGACAAGAGTTTGATTGTTGACAAAGATGGGGAGTGGTTGCGTGAGTTGGCGGAGAGGAGTAAGGGGATTGAGACGTTGAGTTTGTTTATGACGCGTTTGAGTAAGTATGATTGTGGAGATTTTGTTAAGATAGTCAAGAATTGTGGTGAGTCGTTAGTTAGTTTGAGGATTGGCGATTGTCATCTTAAGTATGTAATGGATATTTATAAATATGGTGTTAAGTTGGAGGATTTTAGTAGTGATCCGTATCTTGAAGAAGGTGAGGAAGTGCTTGACATGAAGTTTCCGCCCACAATGCGTAGTGTGGCGTTTCTTCATGGGAGTCAACAAGATATCCCCATTATACAATCTTTTGCGCATCAACTTACTAAATTTGACTTGAGGTTTTCGACGTTTAATGCAGATGACCATTGTGCGATTATATATTTGTGTCCAAATTTAGAAGTTCTGTATACTAAAGATACTATTGAGGACTTAGGGTTGCAATTTGTTGGTCACATTTGTAAGAAGCTGCGTAGGATTACGGTTGAGAAAAGTGGGCAAGTAGGGTTGGTGTCGGATGTAGGATTGTTGGCTTTGGCAAACGGATGTTTGGAATTAGAATCGTTACATATTACCATAAAAGATATTAGAAATGTAGTTTTGGAATTTATAGGGGCTAACTTAAAAAATCTTTTGGATTTTGGCATGGTTTTGCATAACAAAGAAGAGACTGTAAGTGATCTACCACTAGACAATGGGATCCGTGCTTTGCTAAAAGGTTGCACCAAACTTGAAAAGCTAAGTATTCACCTTCGGCCTGGAGGGCTGACTGACCTTGGTTGCGGGTATATTGGGAAATATGGTCAAAATTTAAGATATATGAATCTTGGGTTTTGTCCCGAATCTGATGCAGGACTTGTGGAATTATCAAAAGGGTGCCCGAAATTGCAAAAGTTGGAGATGAGCGGTTCTGACTTTAGCCAACAGGCGTTAGTCACCCTTGTGCTGAATGTTACCTCTTTAAGGTACTTGTGGGTTGAGGACTACCACGCTTTTCAAAGTGGTCATGATATTTTTGCGATGGTTCGACCATTTTGGAAAATGGAATTAATTACATATAAAGAAAATGTTGCTAATGCACCCGAGGGACCCACTCAACAGAAACCGCCTTCTTTGCTTGCATATTACTCCCTTGCTGAACAAAGAGATGATTTCCCAAATAGTGTTATTCCGCTATACCCGTTTGTGGAATTTGACTAGCAAGGTGTGTTTACTGTTTAGTATTTAGTTATGTTATTTTTGTTTGTGTTATGACATGCTGCTAGATAGTGTTATTCTGCTATGCCCGTATGCTATTTATATTTAACATGTATATATTTTGCTTTACGCCCAGAAAATGTCTAGTTCAATCCACAGTTTGTTTTATGTCATATAAGTACTAAGAATCTTTTTTGTTTCTTTCTAAATCTAGCATTTTGGTACATATTTGCTGATATGATGTGATCCTTTCTTTAAGAAGTCTTCTGCTGATTCATATTTATCTTTAAGACTCTTTGTAGAGTTAAGATATCTCATTAGTTAAACATTCTCACAAGTGACACTCCAAAAGAAGTTATAGTTTCTTCGGGATTCATTACATGTGGAATGTTTTAATTTAGTAATCTCATAGCTTCAAGAATGCAGATATGGAATCACATTAAGTTTTATCTTGTAGGTGTTTTTTTGTTGATCTGTATACATGAATAACTGTTATGGTTTGTATCTGCTGAATTAATCCATATGATGATGTCGTGCGTGATTCTTAGTTCTGTCAAGTTTGATCTTACTCTCCCCTTTTTATCTTTGGTCTCTGATTTGAGTTGTTTGATGATGTAGTTTTTCGTATTTATTTCCTTTCGGTTAGAAATTGATCAGAACATTCCGTAAATGCAGGAACGCGAGGTTTTATATGTTCGTTTGATGCATTTGCACAATGAATTACTTCAACAAGATCGTGCTAGCCAGGATGATGAGATGACATAGGTTTCTTTCAATTTGAACTATACTGAGGAAGGATGGCTTTGGTTTTGAGTAAATTTACAGACTTTTTTTTGTACATGTATTGTACTGTCCATGGCGTTTTGCATCTCTTATCATACTATTATACTTTATTCCTTTGCGTTTGTTAACATATGAAGGATTTTTATGTTCTTAATTTTAGTCATTAGTTCATGGTTTTAGGAATTTTTTTGAGCTATTAGCTTTTTATTTGAACCAACAGCTTTTAGCAAAAATAATCTTTGTTTTGGTAAACTAAATTGGAGCTTTATTTTTCAAAAAAAAAAAAAAAAAACACACACACACACACACAAAAAAACTAAACATTTGAAACGCTCTTTCTTGAAGCGTTTAAAATGCGAGGAGCTTTTTACTTAACGAAATCACACAATAACCCATGACCCATGTCAATTCGACGTGAGCAAAACACATCCATTTTGCGAGTAGTGATTGGGAGACCTAAATCATATGCCTAAAGATATGACTAATCATATGTGGCATCATCCTGATGGCTACAGCAATGGGACCCGCTTTTTTATAAACCACCAGGATCATGGCACATGTTTTTAGTCACATCTCTAAGCACATAATTAGTCTTCCCAATCATTTTCCTTTGTTTAATATTCTATTCAAAATTCTGAACACATGTTCACAGTTCTATAAGTCATTCATTCTTCTTTAAAATGAGAATTTCTATTTTTTGTGAAATATGTATCATTAGTAATTAGTTATTCTATATATGAAACAATTTTATTTAAATATTATTACTTGTATAATCTAATTTTATGTCAATTTTAGATCCAGTTTATGTATAATTGAATATGTAAAGATTAATGCGCATTTTTCAATACATGAACTTTGTAATTGGTGCTTTTTATTTATTTAATGTTATTTTACACTTTATTATTACAGCTTAAGCTATGTTCCAAACACTTTTATATAAATAAAAGCAATAAAACAGCTTACATCTTATAGTTTCTAATTATCAACTTACTGCTTACAGTTTGTTGCTAAGAGCTTACACCAACAACTACTGCTGCCAAACATACCCTTTTGTTAGATAGTTATTGATTTTAGAGAACTATGGTTGTGTTTGGCGAGGGGCTTATGAGAGGCTTATCCGCTTATAGAATTTGGGCTTTTAAAATAAGCCGGCTTATAAAATAAGTCTCGTTTGTCATGCGGACTTATGAAATCATAAACTCCTAAAAAAAGCTTAAAACTTTAGCCTCATAAAAGGGGCTAAAAAGGGCATTTTCATATGTCCCCATACACACCCATATTTACATATTTCCCCAAACAGTGCTTTAAGAGGCTTGTACATCATGCATAAAAAACTTGTGTTTGAGGAAATATGTAAATATGGGTGTGTATGTGGGGATATAAGAAAATCCTCCTAAAAACTTTACTCAGGGGCTTTTGAACAATAAATTACTTATTTACCCACAAAAATATTCAACATATACGAAAACTCATTTAATTATGTCTTTTTAGTAAATTTGTAATAATAAGCTTAAGCTTAAGCCCATTTGCAAAACAAGTTTACAAAAATACAAATTTTTTCAACTTCGGCTTGTATTAAAAGACAAAGCCCCAGCCCTTACCCCAGCCCAAGCCCCAGCCCCATCCCCAAGCCCAGCCCATTGTGCCAAACATACCATATTCCTTCATTTGGAATCACGTGAAGAGTAGACTTAAGTAATATGACAGCTATTAAAAGGCCAACAAATGTGCAGTCCAAGTTCCTTAGTTATGTGGTTCTAACTTTAGTGGGTCTGTGTTTTTTTATGTTTTTGATGTTCTTCAGGTCTTTAAGTGAAAGAAAAAAAATATATATATACGGGTGAAAAAATAAAAGGGTTGAGGATGAGGGTATTTCAGTCATTTTACAGTTTCAAGATTTTTGTTTGAAATGAGGAGAGAAAATAAGACAAAAACTAGAAATTACTAATTTGCCCTCACATAAAAGGCACGTGATGCGTCTAAGTAGCATTGACTAATGTCTGTTAGTCAAAAAGACCTCCGGGGATACAAAATGGAGGCATTAGGGAGGAATGGTGCATTTATTTTTTAATTTGGGATTGAGCGTATTGTTTTGGTACAATGTTAAGGACGAATGATCTAATTTACTCTTATTTTTATATGTTACTATGATAATATATGATATATGTTACATATTACAAACTTATATTTGGGTGAAAATACTCAAATAGTTTGAACTTGATTTTAGTATAATTTATTTTACTAATTCTTTAGAATGAGAGGTCAATTTTTTTTATAGTTATTGTGTAATTTCGCATTTATCTAAATTGTCTAAGTTAAAATTAGTATAATATCAAATTTTAATATATCAACTTTATTCTATATAAATTCATGAAACTAGCTTATCTAGGATCTATATGACATAGACAATAAAATCTTTAGTTCCAAATAAATCATAGACACAAGCTTAAAAATAAATTGTTCACATTAGCATAATCATAACTCAATAAAAATAGGTGTTAATAAACCAAAATTAGACAAAGCTAAAAGATAACATGATCATGTTAAACAAAGTATAGTGTATAACAGAAAACCATATATTTATGTTTTCTTTTTCTTTTTCTTTTGTCAAAACAATTTACAATTTTATTTAGAGTCCATGATTCATATAAAAACATCTTATTTATCTTATTTAACTCTTTGAACTAATTGTCCTGAACAAAATATATAGACAACTTATTCCAAAAAGTAGCCGATTGGTTACAGAACGAGGGTCAGTATGTTTGGCAAAAATAGATTGTGCTGATGCTGGTGCTGTTGCTGATGCTGGTGCTGATGCTGTTGCTTAAAAAGATTATAAAAAGAGATTATTTTTATAAGCTACATGAAGTAACCTTTTATTTTCAGAGATTATGAAAGATTATTTTTTTTTTAAATCTATTATAAGCTATGTCTGCCAAACAAATATTATTTTTTAAGTAGCTTATTTTTTGAAAAAATAAGCATAATCTCTTCATAATCTTGTGTGCCAAACATATCATCGAATACAAAAACTATTTTTTGTCACATTAGGGGTCCTAAACCATTGAGTCTAGTTTTCTAAAACGCAATCAACTACTCAACCGGCTTCAAGAAGATTTGAAAAAGCAATACTTGTTTTGAAATGAACTAAGGCTTCGACTCGATCATAATACTACACAAGTTATAGTCAAAGATATCGACACAAAAAATCATTTTTTAAATTTTGTATATATTTTTTTATCTGTAAACAATAATTTTGAAACAAACATATAAGTAATAAAATCGCGTCGATAAATAGATTGGAAAACGAAAACAAGAGAGCGAAGCCACAGGATGATCTTGAAATAAGGCATAGTTTTCGACATATTAACACCACCTATTTTCAACCCATAAATAATTTCCCATCTCCCGATTTTTATTCCATCAACCAAACCAACCATTTATTTTCCTTCTTTTAACTACATTTAACAAACACACCTAAACAAACCTGTTTTTAAACCAACCCCATTATAACCCCCCCCTCATTCTTTCAATCTTCAGTTTCAAAGGTAACCCATTTTGATCAATACTCATGTTATGTTTTTGATTATTTTTATGATTGTGAATGTGGGTTGGTATGCATTTGTGTTTATTTGTTGAAATTTTTTGTTTTTAGGATACCCTTTTGGATGAAATGGTAATGTGAGTTTGTAAATCTGGTTCTTGTTGATGAATTATTATGCTTTTGATTAGATCGCATTGCAGCATTTTGGGTTGAAATTTAAAAAGATTGGTTACATTGTGTTATATTGTTAATAGTTTTTTGTTTTTAGGATACCCTTTTGTTTGAATTGGTAATGTGAGTTTGTGAATTTGATTTTTGTTAATGCATGATTATGCTTTTGACTGGATCACATTGCAATATTGATTTAGAGTTGGAATTTAAAAGATTGGTTACATTGTGGTATTGGTTAAGAGTTTTTGTTTTTGGGATACCCTTTTGGTTGAATTGGTAATGTGAGTTTATGAATTTGGTTCTTGTTGATGTATGATGATTACGCATAAGTAGATCATATTGCTACATTTTATCGATTTAGTGTTCACATTTTAAATCCCCGTTTTTTTTGGCAAGAAAATGGATATTATTATATGATTAATTGATGGAAGGTTTTTTAATTTGTATAATTTACTTTTGATTTGATGCAAATTTTGATGATATCGAATGAATAATAATTTGATGAGGAAAGATGTTGTTATGGTCATGTTGGATGCGATCTTGATGATATTGAATAATAAGCGGATTTAGTAAAGGTGTTTGATCTTGTAAAAGGCATTAAAACACACCCTTTTAGCAGTTAATCTTGAACGTGTTATAGCTGGATTGAAATGAACTAGTTGATATGTTATAGTGATTCTTGTTTTAGTTGATGATGTATCATTAGATTAAATTTTTTACCTTTATAGAATTTAAAAGATGGCCGATGGAGAAGATATTCAGCCCCTTGTTTGCGATAATGGAACTGGAATGGTCAAGGTATTATTAAGCTTTTCGCTTGTTTTGGATACAAATAAATGTTAATGCTATAGCCTTTTCGAGTGTTGGTTTTGTGATCCTGTGTTTATTGTTTATAAGGCTGGATTTGCTGGAGATGATGCACCAAGAGCAGTTTTCCCGAGTATTGTTGGGCGCCCACGTCACACTGGAGTCATGGTTGGTATGGGTCAGAAAGATGCATATGTTGGTGACGAGGCTCAATCCAAAAGAGGTATCCTTACGTTGAAGTACCCTATTGAGCACGGTATTGTAAGTAACTGGGACGATATGGAGAAGATTTGGCATCACACGTTTTACAATGAGCTTCGTGTAGCTCCAGAGGAGCACCCAGTTCTTCTCACTGAAGCGCCACTTAATCCAAAAGCCAATCGTGAGAAGATGACGCAGATCATGTTCGAAACGTTTAATGCCCCTGCTATGTATGTTGCAATTCAGGCAGTTCTTTCATTGTATGCCAGTGGTCGTACAACTGGTTAGTCTCAAATTTTATTTAACTAAAGTGGGACTCATAAAGGATGAATCTTTTGGCTTATATTTGTTTCTTTTTGCAGGCATTGTGTTGGATTCTGGTGATGGTGTGAGTCATACTGTTCCCATTTATGAAGGGTATGCACTTCCACATGCTATCTTGCGTTTGGATCTTGCTGGTCGTGATCTGACTGATGCGTTGATGAAGATTCTTACCGAAAGAGGTTATTCGTTTACTACAACTGCTGAACGGGAAATTGTGAGAGATATGAAAGAGAAACTGGCGTATATTGCTCTTGATTATGAACAGGAACTAGAAACAGCTAAGACTAGTTCTGCAGTGGAAAAGAGCTATGAGTTGCCCGATGGGCAGGTGATCACGATTGGTGCTGAGCGTTTCAGATGTCCTGAGGTCCTTTTCCAGCCGTCTATGATTGGGATGGAAGCTGCTGGTATTCATGAGACAACGTATAATTCCATAATGAAATGTGACGTGGATATTAGGAAGGACTTGTATGGAAACATTGTTCTTAGTGGTGGTACGACTATGTTCCCTGGTATTGCTGATAGAATGAGTAAGGAAATTACTGCTTTAGCCCCAAGTAGCATGAAGATTAAGGTTGTGGCCCCACCCGAAAGGAAATACAGTGTCTGGATTGGAGGGTCGATTTTGGCATCTCTTAGCACTTTCCAGCAGGTGCGTTTCTTTCCGTTTTCTTGGTTTCTGTTTCACCTGGTTAGTGTAAATCTAATAATGGTTTTTTTACTGTGATTGTTACAGATGTGGATCGCAAAGGCAGAATATGATGAATCTGGACCTTCAATTGTGCACAGGAAATGTTTCTAATCGCAGGGTAAAAAGTGAAAAAGAACAATCAGTACTATTCAGGAGAAGTTGTTTTGTCATTATCTCCGTTCACTCGTTTTTCCACATTAATATTCATTTAAGAGAATGAGAGCTTGAGCAAGGCAGGTTGTTTCCCAGAATAATTTTACGAATCTCGGAAGTAGTTGAGTAGTTTTTGCAAAGGATTTATTGTCAATCAACATATCGTTGTGATTTTTTTTTTTTGTTTCAATAATGCATGAACGCTGTAAGAGATTTGTTTCTAACTTTCTATGAATGAATTACTTGTAGCAGTATCTGTTTACCATATTTTAATTAGCCTCTGTATTACTTGTGGTGGGAAAAAGGTCTACGTTAATGTCAAAAAGCTCTTAAGACTAGATTAAGTTTATTTTCGACTTTTGGATCTTGAGCGTGCATAACCTCATATTCTATGACCTATATAACATCTCGTAGTGTTTTTTTTCTGTCTTAATGACGGACAAACGCTGTAAGGAATTTGTCTGTATTTTCCTGTGTATACTTGTAGCAGGCAAACGCTGTGAGAGATTGTTAGAAACATTATGTCAATCTCAAAACTGTTCTTACTTGCAAGCTTTTACGAGTATGGCAAGTTTTACTGTCAATTTTTAATGGATATAAGATCTTCGATGGTTCATAACCTCGAATCCTATGATTTGTATAATAATGTTATTTAAAAGAACATGATAGAGTTCTAATCATTGAAATAAAACCTAGCTGAGTACTAATGTATGAACTATGTTCTGGACTTTTCATTGATGTAATCGCACTAGGCCACTTGGGACATAAACTAATCAAGATAATCTTTTACATTGTATTAGCACAGAAAGTCACATCCTTTACTTTTTTTTTTGAACATCACATTCTTTACTTATCTACACTTTTTTATTTATTTGTCAACTTATCGTTTTGATTATTTTAAATAAAAAAAAAGTATAAAGAAAGACAAGTAGTAATGTTACATGTCATTATTTTATGAGGAAAAAAAAATACATTTTTAGTTTCATAAAGAGCACCCGGTGTGGGTATGTCGTTGCTCGCCGTGAGCTGAGGTGGAGCCTCGCCGCCTGTTGAAGCAAGTTCCCGCGGCTTGAGAGTTCGGCTTCAATCAACGATGCCGGAGGAAATAAACGTTCCTTCCTGCACAATGCACGACACGCGTTAGCCTCGCCCTGGATGATATCCAGGACCAAGCTCCGGCGTGAAAGTAAGCTAGAGAGTAATAAAGATAGTGATGAATGCGGTGATTAATGTAGGTGTGTGTGTATTTATTACAAAACATTAAATGTGTTGGGGTATTTATACTACCCCAACTATGTACCTGCGTCACTGTAGATTCACTATTTGCGCAGGCCTATATTACCTGCCTGTAGGTCTATAGCTACCCTAGTTGTTAGGCCACGTGGTGAGAATCCCTTAAAAGCTGGATACTGTCACTTGTCGTCCGGACGGTGGAGCTTCTTGTCCGGCCAACGATCCCGCCGGACACTGGGTCGTCCGGCCATATACGCCAACATGTCCCCCCAGTATTGTATCATCGGGTGAGGACCGATGGTGCAATACTTGAGATTATTAAATATTTATGAAAGAGAGCATTTTGTTCCGACCCACCACGGGCCTTAGTAACATCCGTGGTATTGGGCTATTCTGATGGGCCTGGCTATCTAATGGGCTTTTATCCGCGTCTCTTTGTTTTCCAAGATAGACGTGGACGGGTGCGATTGAGTCATGTCGCCTTTTACTGACTGATGGGACGCTTGACAGTTTGTTAGGGTTTTTTCACCTCCTATATATATACTTTTTACCACAGTTATTTTTTCACACATCTCTCTTACATTCTGAATTGCTCCCGCTCGCCTGATTTCTTCTTCGCTTTTATAAGGTTTGTCTCGTTCTTCCCTGTAATTATTTGTACATCCCCTTCGGCATCCTTTTAGTAATGGCCGAACAAGCAACCGAGCAACAGAGCCATCCTACTTCAACCGAAGCTATCCAACCTCCGGTAGTTCCGAAGTTCGATATGCATATATATACATCTAAACTAACACAACCTGAACTGGATAACATAATCGTAGAATATGGTATTCCCGATGACCTCCGTCCTCACCTTCCTCCGGACGATATGACCATGGACCAACTCCCGGCCGATAAAATTGGCATATACCCCCAGCAGTTGGATACCGGAGGTGTTAGGATTCCTTTTTCTTCCTTCCTACTAAATGTAATTAGACACTTTAGGGTCCACTTTTCCCAGCTGGTTCCTCTAGGCTTGAACCGGGTGACTCTTTTTGAGATTAGGTGCTATAGTTTGGGTATCCGCCCCAGGGTATCCTTGTTCCGGGCGTTTTACCGCTTGTGCAAGCAGGGGCACTGGTTTTCCTTCGAGAGTAGGACGGGTAAGAAGGCCTACAAGTGCTTCAAAGAGGTGCTCACCGGTCTTAAACATTGGAAAGAAAAGTTCTTCTTGATTGACCGTAGGGCAATTCCGTATGCCATGGCATGGAGACACAAGGATTCCAAGATTACAGATCCTTATCCGGACGGTTTTTCCGAGGGGGACGCTGAGAGGTTGAGTAGCACCCTGATTTTGCTAAGGAAACCTACCATAAGCTTACTATGGATGTGTCATCTTTCCTCGGTCTTCAAGAATCCAGGGTTCGAGCCTCTTCTAAAGGATGCCGGGGGTCATGGTAATTATTTGTCTTGTGCCATGGGCTTTGTTGTGTTTATTGTCACCACGTCTGAATATCTGGAACTCCCCGAGTGGGACAATACCGTGGTAAGCAAAGGCCCTGCTGTGGACCCCAACCGGGAAATTCCTAAAAGGACAACGGATCCCCTTCCGGTAGGCACGGCTATTCCTGCAAAGGACGCCATAACTAGGAGAGCCGAGGAGGCTGACCCGGAGGTCGTGGCGGCCAGGGAGAAGAAAGAGAGAGAGGCCAGGGAGAGGAAAGAAAGGGAAGCGGCCAAGAGAAAGGGTAGTGAGGGCACATCTAAAGCCCAAAGCAAGAAAAAGAAGAAAAGGAGGACAGGTTTCGTCGAACACTTTTCTTCGGGTTCGCCCGTGGTGAATGCCGATCCGTTGAATCACACCCATCCGAACGATCAGGAAGCGAACCTGAACCTTAACGCCGAACAAGAAACTCCTGTGGTTGCTGCCGGGGGTGATAAAGAGGGCGTACCCCGTGAGGGGATGGGTGATAACGGGGGAGGAGGCGGTGAACATCTGCAACAGATGCCGTTGTCCCAACAAGGAGGTGGCTAAACTCCTCCGGTTCCCTCCCCACTTCATAACTCCGCAGGTATGCGCCAAACCTCGCATAACTCTTTCGTTCGTTTTATCGCTTTTAGTTACTAACTTTGTTTTTTGGTTGTCTTTCAGCCCAATCTGCCCCTCGAAGTCATGGTCCCGATCATGTTGAAAGGGTTTTATTAGACTCAGGTATGTTTCAATCTTACCTCCATCCTTGTCTGCTTGTTAAAGATTTTCTTACTATCCCTTTTGGTTTTTCTTGTAGATGAGGCCACCAACATTTTCATTCCCCAATGGGGTCTCAGGGATGAAGTCCGGATCTGTTAGGTCACTAGTTTTACAAACACAAGTTATAAGAGAAGAGATGAGGCGATTGAACAAGTAAACAAGCACACACACACGATATACTAAAGACGGTTTAGGCGTGAGGCATATGTGAAAGGAAAACTTGAACAACCAACCCTCAAGTGAGGGTTATTACATTGTTTATATAGGCAAGGAGCTAGGGCAACACTCCCTCTCCTTCCCTATTCCTTATTGGGCTTGGGCCTAAGCTTATGGGCCTTCTACATAAGCTTGACCTTAAACAAACATAAAGGCCATAATAAAGCTACCTATTACATATGAAATATAAATACTTGAAGTACTGTTTAGGAGTGATTCCAACAATCTCCCCCTCAAGTATATATGAATGTAAACGGTGAAGGCGTTGATGTAATAGTAGCTGTGACGTCTTCTGACATTCTTCTTTCTTGTGAGAGGAATTGCCTTGATTCGAACAATCTCCCCAGTGTAGAGAGATAGTTATCTTTAAACAGTTATGCTTCGACGTCATCATTAACTTTGTTCTTTGATCATTGTTCTTTGTGGTGAAAGTGATAGTATGTTGTTATCTGCATCAGTCTGTCTCAGGTCTACTTCGCTGCTCCAGTGTCTCCACGTCATTCTTCAACATGCTCACACGCTCTTTGACGTTGTAAATCAATACTGATGAAGTTCTGTAAGTCTTTTGACTTTGTAGATTCTTTGATTGATGAAGAATCATTCTGACTGTTGTGTTGCATACGAATAGGACTTCCATTAGTGATGATGTTGGCGTGAGCATGAGAAGAATCAGCACGATCATTCCGCTCTGGAGCTTCCATAAGAAGAAAACATTTCAAACGGTTAGTAATAAGCGGTTTCCGGCACTTACAAGTTTGAACTTCGAGAGTGTTAAAAGCATAGTGTGAAAACACAACTCTAATTCTTACAAAGGCCGTTCCTGAACTGGAGTCCCACAAGTGAGATAACGCGATGTACCGAAGTACATTTACAGTTCAGATGAGTCGCTGAGGTACACCGAAGCATCACCTCACGACTGTAGACCGTTTGAGACACACTTCGCGTAATCCACGGGGAGTTACCGAAGTGACCTGCTGTCAGGGCTGTTTGATGTTGACCCTGGCAGGAGTTTCCATTCAATCACTGAGGATCACATATGTGAACCTCTCATAAATGTTCTCGACAGATTGCTAAGATCTGTGAAGGACTCGATATGAACCACTGATAATCTTATTTGTTGATCATCAAGTGATTAAATGTCAAGTGTTCCTAAGAGATCTTTTGATGAATCTCGTGGTTCTAGACTCAATAGTGCGTTTTGGTTTTCCTGAGCGGAGACTAGGGAGAGGGTCTCCTTCTTCAATACCAGCGATCTCTAAGAGAAAGCCAATAGTTTACGTAGGGTTCCCTGTGAGAATGAAACAAGCTTCTGTTGAGAAAAACTTGAGTGGCTAAGAAGGTTTAGTGCATGCGTCACTGGGTCCATGACGACTTTTAATCTTCAATACCGGTGTCACTAAGTGACAACCAGTAGCATATGAATTGAACCCAGTGTCTGCCCTAAGTTGAATAATCTGGAGGGCTGTTTCTTTTCACCCTTTACTTTACATTTCTTTTTGATTCTTCAACTCCTTCTTTCTCTGATTCTCATTTTCTCCTTTTTACAATCATTCCTAAGGACTTCTAACACTAACTAATGGTAGTGTCCTTGGGTAGATCCCTCCGGCTCTGGTGGATCATAGGACGGTTATTCCTAACCTTAGTCACCTTATAACTCCATGACTAACCTATGTTTGCCATTAAAACCACTGTATGTGAAAATATCTCTCAAAGGGTTTGTTAATGAAAAACATGTTTGAACCACTGTGAGAGATGATGTTTTGCATAAATACTCCCCCTCCACATGTGCTTAATAGTTTTAATGGTTAAATGCACAGTGAGGAAAGAGCGCGCACTTTTTGAATTGATCCACTGAAGATAGACAATCCCCCGCGAGACACGGTTACGTTGCATAGTTAAAGAGTTACATTGTCAGCTTTTAGGTGACAACTAGCTCGAATAACTACCTTGAAGGTGTAGACGAACCTCGAAAGGTTGTCATACCCGTCAGAGTTCATGTCCATCAAGAGTTTCTCGAATGGTACTTTCTACTTGGACAAGTCCTTTGCGAGACACGTTTACATTACTAGCGAACTAGCTTGAAATTATTACCCGTCCAGGACAAGTCTTTTTGAGTTACAAACAGTTTAGTACCGTCAATTCGTTGGTTAAGTCTGAGGTACACAGATTCATTTGCATTTTGCACAACATATTTCTTATCACACAAATTTTCTCCCCCTCAAAAATGGCATAAAAATGTTATTTTTGAACGTTTGAGAATAAATATGACCATTTCGAGTGTTGCGGGAAGAGTGACCACTGTGAACAATTTGTGAACAAAGTTTTCAACAAATACTCCCCCTCAACTAGTGATATAAACGGTTGAGGTTTTAAAAATCATATGGGGAAGTACTTGTCTTTTTGAGCAAAACCTTGAAAAATGAAAGGTTTGATAGGTTTGACTAAAAAATAAGAAGCTTTCGCTCCTTTTATAAGGATTGTGGCACTGAGGCGTACCACAGGGTCCTTTCTTGACAATTACGGGTTGTACACTGTTATGTGTGCACAAGCCATTGACATATATAATCACACATCCAAAATTATATGAAGGAAACAATTCAAGGGGTACCAGGAAGTGCAGTGATGTTCCCAGGAGTACGAACAGGGCGTTGATAGCCAGTGATGTTGATCCTGGGTCGACCACCAACAAAACTTTCCAACGTTCTGAACTGATCCCTTCTGAACAACCGTTCATCAATCATGGTGATGATCCTTCTCACATCCCTCCTTTCCTAAGAATTCCAGCGCTTAGAAGACCCAATTTTCAGGTGTATATCCTTCAACCTGTACGCCAATCCATCCCTAACTCGCTTCAAGGTATGATCCCCGAATTTCTGAAGTTGACTACACGCCATTAAGCAGTTTCTTTGAAGTTCACTGTGGTAAACAACTCCGAATGGTTTGCTGATGAGCGTATATTGAGTCAGCTGATTGATGTCGGGAAGATCAAGCATTGGAGGAGTGAGGTTGACTCATTTCTGATATGATTCAACGGCAAGCTGAAGATCTTCAACACGTTCTTTGATGACTATGCGTCTGATGAAGATGAGCAGTGACTTGATGAATTCACGTTGTACTTCAGTTGGAAATTGTCTCATGCGAACTTGAACTTTGGCAAGATACATGTCTTCAATATCGTTGATGTTCAAATTCTCAAAGTCAGCTTCAGAGAGAGCATAGTCCCTTTCGTCTTGTCTTTTGACCACAATCTTCTTGAGAAAAGTGTAGTCCCATTTAGACGATAGACCAACATGTTGGATGGCCACGATACTTTTAGTACTGAACACTGCATGTTGAGACTTCTGGACCAAGCAGCTTTTGTAGTAGATTCTTCGGCGTTCCGGCCAATGGTGAATCCCATACATTGCATCTTGGTCATATGCTACCACTTTGTCGGAGAACATGTGGGTAGCACGTTCCTCGATGGCTATACAATCAAAGTATATTGCAGCTGGGAATGGAAGTGTCAGAGATGTAGCGTATTTCCTTGAACCATCGCCACCGTGTTGAAGAAAATCTAAGTCTTTGTTGAAGAAATGTCTGAAGGGAATCCTAGGCTGATCAGGTTGGCCAATGGTAGGTAGAGGTCGAGACCAGTCGGTGTAATATGGAGGATTGTCCCGTTTGGTGAAATCGATGTTTGCTTCTGGGTTGAGCCAATCCATGTTATTAGACATGGCTCGAGCAATGTTTTCAAGGTGATATTCAACCTCGATTGCACTTTCCGAGCTGTCTTTCAAAAGTAGGAATGCATCATTCTTGATGCGCTTCAATTCAGATTTCGTCATCTTCTTCACCCGAAACCTTTCTTGCAAAATCTTTGCATGCTCCAAGGTACTACCGTCTACCAGTTCTTGACCTTCTTCAGGGTAGGGAGTGTTGTTAACAAGTGTAGCAAACCAATCAAATTCTTCAGTTTTATCGTCATCTAGCCAGGATATGACGTCAGTATGAAGCGTCTTCTTCTTCTTTTTCGAATGCTTAGATGATGATGATGGTTTCTGTCCTTGTTTGGGAGAGGTGGGTTGTTGTTGGGGCTCAAGGACCTCTTCATCGTCACCACCCGTATACTCAAAGTAATCACCTGTTTTTTGAGTCAAGGGTGGTAACTCGGAATCGTCCCGAGGTTTATCAGTAGAAGACCGAGGTGGAGGAGACTTCTGTTGAGAAGAAGTCCGTTGTAGAGGAGGTGGCATCGAAGAAGATTCACCAGATTGCTTCTGACGTTTAGGTGCAGAGTCCTTGTCCTTATCATCGTCATCTCTTGGCCGTTTGGGTTGATCGGCTGACTCCTTGCATGATGATCTGAGTTGAAAAGCAAGTAGACCTTCGAAAAATTTAGCTTCATCCGAAGTAAACGTTCCAGATCGCTTTGACATTTGCATCACTAGTTTAGCGATTAACTCAGATTCAGAGAGATCAGCTTCTTTGGCCATTGTATGTTTAACCAACGCGACGATGTTAGGGGTGAGTTGTCTGGAAAATACTTCTCTAGTCACACCGGGGACAGTGTCGAGAAGAAACTTGTGGGTATGATCTCGTGCTGTCTTCTCCAGTTCCTTTTGGACTTTAGGAACGATATCCTGAAGGTACTTGTTAGTGTAACCTTCGATCATTTCGTTCAGTTCCTCTTTACGATGACTCTTCATGAACTTCTGAACAAATTCCCTTTCTTTCTGCATCTTGTCTTTCTCATCATTTAAGTACTGTATTTGGTCAGCAAACCAATTCAGTTTTCTGTAAAGTATGTCCTTCTTTCTGACTTGTTGGACAACTTTCACAATTCTTTCATGAGTTTGAGAAATCCAAGATTTAGGTGGTTTCTTCACGGATTTGGATGATGATTTGGTTGACTTCTTAGATGGTGGTGGTGATGAATGAGATGAAGAATCCGATGATGATGAGATGTGAGGAGATTCCGGGTCCTTTGGTGGTTCAGAAGTTTCCTTCTGTGAGCGTGAAGGACTATCCAGAAGCACATCGTCGTAAGCAGCATCTTTATCTTTCTCAGTTTCCAGTTTCTCAAAATCATATACAATAGTATCCTCTACAGGCTTTTGTTGTTGAACAAGAGTGGTGGCACCAGCTCCCTTATCGGGTTGATTAACCGCATCAGGAGTTGGTGAAGATTGAGCTGCACCACTTGACCCACCGGGGCCACCCATTTGGTCTTTAGCAAATTCTTTTGCCTTTTGAAGATGTCTGACGATTGTAAACTTCTTCCTGTATGATTTATCTAGTTGCTCTTCTTCTTCTTCAGAGCTCTCATCATAGGGTACAATTGCTGGAGTCTTCCCTTTTTCTTGGACAGTTGGAGGACTTGGAGGTTTTGCTACTGAGGCAGGTGCTTTGGTTGCAGTTGCAGAGTAATGAACCTCTTCATCTGTATCAGTATCTTCAGAGTTCTCGTCCTCAAGCTTTCTTTGCGGTTCAAGTGTGGGAATAGGTTCGGCTTCCTTTACGGGAACAATCCTTTTAGAAGGAGGATTCCTTTTAGGAAACTTCCTTTGACTCACAGTACTTGTTGCGCTTCCTGCACTTCCTCTTCTGGTTCTTCTTACAGGTGTTCCAGAATATTTTTCGTCGAGATGACCAACTTTTCCTTGTCTAACTGCTTCCAGATACCTTTTGTACGTTTCGAGCTTTCTGACATCTTCAGTTAGAAGGAAATCTGGCAACACAGCACCTTGTTTCTTTGTAGACGATTCCTTGATTCTGACAGATAGAATAGGTTCCGTCAACATATCGTGATTGTCGGGGTCATTGAGCCTCTTGGGAATATCAGGATGAAGTCCAAGTGCTCTCTGGATCAACAGTTTAGTATATCTGATGTAGGGAATCTTTGAGCCAAGCTTGTTGAGAAATGACATCATGTCATCCCAAATCAGAGCTTCGATAGCGATGTGATTCATGTTGACCAATGCCCAAAATATTTGCAGTTCTATGAGCTTAGGATGCTCATAGCCACTATCACGACCAGAAACAGACTTGGTGATGATCATGTAGAGAGTTCTCCATGGTTGAGGAATACTCTTAAGCTCTACGTGAGAATGCTTGGTGATTACTCCTGTAGCCTCGTCATAACCGATATTGATTAAGAATTGGAGAGTGAGCTCTTCAGCAGGTGTGGCATATAGTTTGGTTGGTTCGACTTCAGGAATTAGGAGAACAGCCCTTAAGTCTGCAGGTGTAATGGTGACTTGTTTGTGATTCAGAGTCACCGTTACAGCAGTCCGTCCTTTGACCCTTTCCATAGTGTTCCAGAACTGTTGGATATAGATCTCAGGGACAGTTGCAGAGTGAGTGAGCATATTCTGATACGGATGAGTCCTCAGAATATCAATAGCAATTAGACACGAAGATTCTGAGCAAGTGAGGGTGTCAAAGTCAACACGGAGATTATTCTTTCCTATCTTCATTGGATAGCCATAAGGATAGATGTCAGCAATGGAGAGAATTTCTGATGCATCCACATTCATTTGTTCAACCATGTCGTGATCTGAAATAACATTAGCCAAAAGAACCAACATATCGAAAGACATAATGTTAGTCAACAGAAGGTCTTAATGTCTAGTTATTGAATGTACAGTGTCAATGATTGTTACGAGTCCTAAGTCACTTGTATGTCCAATAGTCTAATGACTTCGTGAAATGTTTTGTGAGTTAGTTAACTTTAAGTTTTAAAGTTTATGTTATCACTTATTGTTCACAACATATTAGACGATTAAGATTATAAGTGACATTATTGGATTCGTGACGTTATGATTAGTTTATTTACAGGTTTGTCCATGTAACAATTCATCATGAAGGTCAATCCTGGGTTAAGCGTAGTTTTAGCAAAGTTAAGCGTAAACAGTATTGACATATGCGTAGACGAAAGCTTACGCGTAGGATCCTAACTTACGCGTAAGAAATGTTACGCGTAGGAAAAGAGGGACCTTATGCGTAGAGCTTACGCGTAGGCGTATATATACCTTAAGCGTAAGGTTTACTCGTAAGAGTAGACCTTATGCGTAGAGGTCACTGTTTACGCATATCCTTCACAGGATACGCGTAGTCCATTGTAGAACCTTACGCGTAACTGTTATGCGTAGGTTTATTCTTACGCGTAACATGACTACGCGTAGGGTAATCCTTATGCGTAGAGTTGCAAATGACCTTGATTCTGAGTTTCACGAGTAACAAGCCTGAAATAGAACCGTCATATCATCAATATTAACACATAAATTCATTTTAACAACAAATCATGGCAAGAACACTTGTTACACAGTTATGCGTAGAACTACATACGCGTAATCCAAAACCCTAATAGTTCAAGAATTACGCGTAACAATTCTAACCATGGAAATTGGACCAAACGTTTTCTGGTAGGTCTAAGGTATTGTGAGAGTCTACTAACCAAGTTTTAACAACCAATTCATGGTGAATCGAAAATACCCAAACTCAAGAACTTTAAACCCTAATTTCAAATTGTTGATAATTTAGAGTTTCTGGGTGGTTATAGAGCAAGGATATCCTCAATTCAACATCATAAGAACATAACCCAACAATCTTTTTGACCATGACACTTCATATTCGAAAACACCCAATTCGACACAAGAACCCTAATTTTCAAACATCTTTAATACGTGTTTCTGGGTGGGTTTTGATGATTAAAATGATATCATTAATGTATTTGAAACGTTTTGACATAATCCATTTAACCACAAACACACACACAATGATTGTGTGTTCATACGCTTATGCGTAGAACACATAATCACGCGTAAAACAATTTCAAGCCGTTGGATTTGCATGAGATTTGAAACCTTAGCTTAAAAACATGTTTTAATCACGAAACAACTTACAAAGAGATGATCAAAAGAACGGATTTCTTGGTTGATTCTTAGGCGTAGATTGGTTAGGTTTTAGTAATAAATGTGAAGTGATAATGTTAGGTGAGGTATTTTATTGAAAATACTTTCAGGTTTTGACAGTTATAGTCCCTCCACCTATTTCATTTCCATACAAAGCCATTTAACTTCCATTTTGGTTACCAAACGAAGATTTTAGGAAAGAAGCATGACGACACTCCCCCTCGACTTAAGAAATAATGAAAGGTTATAAATTTAGTCCGAGGAGTGTCATTAAACCAGAATATTCACCACCATTGTAAAATGAAACAACCGAGATATGAAAACATGCAAGTACACTGATGTTTAGAAACAGTTAAGTGAAAATTTTCTCCCCCTCAACACTTGATCGTAAAAAATACTGAATTTTGAGAGATTATAGTGTTGAAGGAGGACATGTACTTGCCATGTTGAAAGATTATAGATAAGAAGAATATTTTTGTTGTTTTATGAGATTTTATATTTTTGTATTTTGTTTTTGAAAAATTTATTTACAAAAGATGTTTTGGTGTTTGACAGGTTTTTAAGACTGTTTTAAGAGGTCATCCAATTCCTCTTGAGTCAAACACCTCATACCAATTCGGTGGACCAACTCATTAAACCTAGCGGGAGGCAAGGCTTTGGTGAGCAGATCTGCCAATTGGTATTCAGTACCCACAAAGTATAATTCAACGGTACCCTGTTCCACGTGGTCCTTGATGAAATGATAGCGTAGATAGATGTGCTTTGATTTCGAGTGCTGAACTGAGTTGCACGAGATCGCAATGGCACTCCGATTGTCGCAGTACATCGGGATTCTGTCAAATACGTAACCATAGTCTTTGAGTTGTGTTCGCATCCAGATGACTTAAGCACAACACGCGGACATGGCTACATATTCTGCTTCGGTTGATGACAGCGATGTACAATCCTGCTTCTTTGATTGCCAAGACACCAGTTTATCACCGAGAAATTATAGTGCTCCTGAAGTACTTTTCCTTGAGTCTAAGCATCCTGCGTGATCAGCGTCTGAAAAAGCGATTAGTTCAAAACTAGAATCCTTCGGATACCAGATCCCCAAGTTAATGGTTCCCTTGATGTATCGGAGGATTCTTTTAGCCTCAGAGAGGTGGGTTTCAGTTGGTCGCGACTGATAACGGGAGCATAGATAAACGGCAAAGACAATATCAGGTCTGCTAGCTGTTAGATACATGAGGGACCCAATAATACTTCGGTATTTGGTGGGGTCAACTAATTTCCCATGTAAATCAGCATCTAGCTTCTTGGTATGAGTCATTGGTGTGGCATAAGTATCACAGGTTTTCATTCCAAATTTTTTTAACAATTCAAGGGCATATTTGGACTGACTCAAGAAAATACCACGGGGTGATTGATGAACTTGCAGTCCTAGAAAGAACGTAAGTTCACCCATCATGGACATTTCAAAATTTTTCTTCATTAGTTTTGCAAAAGCGGTTGAAAACTTTTTATGTGTCGACCCAAAAATGATGTCATCCACGTAAATTTGAACAATTAAGATATGTGCCCCGTGATATTGTATAAAAAGAGTTGGGTCAACCGAGCCTTTGGTGAAATTATTGGCAATGAGGAAAGATGATAGCTTATCGTACCATGCCCGAGGGGCTTGTTTGAGACCATAAAGAGCTTTGTTCAGTTAGTAGACATGGTTCGGGAACTTAGGATCAACGAATCCATCTGGTTGGCTGACATAGACCGTTTCTTTAAGTTGTCCATTGAGAAACGCCGTTTTGACATCCATCTGATAGACCGTCATATTCATATGAGCTGCGAACGCGAGAAATATCCGAACAGCCTCAAGACGAGCAACCGGAGCAAAAGATTCTTCAAAGTCTATTCCCTCTTCCTGACGATAACCCTTAGCAACTAGACGTGACTTGTTTCGGATGACGTTCCCTTCAGCATCCAATTTGTTTTTCCAAATCCATTTTAGACCAATGACGTAGACCCCTGTTGGTCTTTCAACCAGTTCCCATACTTCAAGACGTTTGAATTGGTTGAGTTCTTCCTGCATGGATTCAATCCAGTTGTCTTTTGTCATTGCGTCTTTAATGTTTTTAGGCTCAGATTGGCAGACAGTGAGTGCATAAATGTAATGTTCACCGTCTGTGTGAAGACGTTGTCTCGTAACGACTGGTTGATTCGGGTTGCCAATAATGTTAGCCAGAGGATGTCTTTTGTCCATCGGTGTGTAGAGGGTTGATGTTGGTATACATTGTGCAGATTCTGAGGATTCAAATGGTTTGTTGAAGATTCCACAACATCTGGTGCAGCAGTCTCATTAGCAAACGGGTTGAAGAACGCATTTGGATCAAAATCTGCAGGTGGGGGTACTTGATTCAGAATATCATCAGTTGGTTCATCATTGTTGGAAGCGGTGTGTTCAACTGTTGTGTTGGAGTCAACTGGTGTAGGTGCATCTTCAACAGTAGTTGTTGTAGCAGGTGTATTAGGTATAGGAATATTATCAGGTTGTGCAGCGGAAACAGCGGATACACCTGGAGCACGTTCATCAATGTCGTCATAGAACAGAGGAGCAAATAACCTTTCCATTTGTTGATGAGTTAGCTGAGGGCTTTCTTCAGCTAATGATGGGGTTTGAGGGAAGTTTAAACGGTTGTGACCGGGTTCTAAGCTGTTATACTCAGAAGCCATGTCCGTGAGTTCATCAAAATGAGCATGAATCGTTTCCATCACCTGTTTTGTACGACGATTCCAGATCCGGAAACCTTTAGAATTGTCACAGTATCCAATAAAGACTCCAATATCAGCTTTGGCTTTGAGCTTTCCAAAATCATCACGATCATTATTCGGATAGCAAAGGGATCCAAATACATGAAAGTGTTTGAGATTCGGTTTATAGTTGTGGACAAGCTCGAAAGGTGTTTTGTTGTGGCGTTTTGTGATCATAGAACGGTTTTGAGTATAGCATGCAGTAGATACAGCTTCTGCCCATAAGTAATCTGGAAGTTTAGCATTGATTAACATGGTCCTTGCAGCTTCCACTAACGTTCGGTTTCGTCTTTCAACAACTCCGTTTTGTTCAGGTGTACGTGCAATAGATGTTTGATGCTGAATTCCCACTTTCTCATAGAATTCTCGAAGGGTTTTGTTAACAAATTCAGTTCCTTTGTCTGTTCTGATTATTCTGACGGTGTTGCGGAGCTGAACCTGTATTTTTGTGAGAAAGGTGATGATCATTTGTGGAGCTTGGTCTTTGCTTCGAAGAAAGTAGACCCAAGTCCATCGTGAGTAGTCATCAACAATTACTAAGATGTAGCGTTTGCCATTGATCGTTTGCACGCGCATCGGGCCACACAAATCCATATGAAGAAGATGAAGCACATGCTGAGAGCTGTGTTCCACCTTTGAAGGAAAATGAGCACGAATGCTTTTCCCTTGTTCACAGGCTGAGCAAAGGTGATCTTTTGAATACCGGAATCATGGGAGTCCTTCAACTAGTTTGTGTCGAGCAAGGTTGGTGATGGTTTGAAAGTTTAGATGTGAGAGACGACGGTGCCATAGCCAGGATTTTGTAGATGTTGCCTTTGAAAGTAAGCAAATGGGAGAGGAAGCAACCATGTCTTGCATAGAGATAGTGTAGAGACTAGAATTACGCGAGCCAGACATAAGGTCATTTCCTTGTAGATCACGAATGAAACAAGTTTTCTCCCTGAAAGCAACCTCCAAATCTCCATCACAAAATTGACCTACTGAAAACAGATTGTGACCGAGGCCTTCCACATAGTAAACCCTGCTAATTTCGATGTTCCCATTGACATAATCTCCGTAGCCCATGATAGCTGCGAAGTGATCGTTCCCGAACCTGACAGTGCCAATGAACTTTGCAATAAAGTTTGATAACAGTTTAAGGTTGCCTGTCATGTGTCGGGAACATCCGCTATCAACAATCCAGAGAATGATCTGTATCACCTGCATTACACACAGACGACACAGATGGAATAGAAGTAGATGTGGAACCCGAAATGTTAGAGGGTTCCGAAGAAGGTATGTTAGACATACACACATTGATAATTTTAGGCATCCATTTAAATCCTAGTGTGTTATATATCCATTTCTGCCATCTATAACTACTCTTTGCTTTAGTCTTAGTGAAAGCACTAGGTGGTACTACATTCTTAGGAGGTGAAGCGGGAGCTACTGTGATAGCAATGGTTGCCTTAGAATCTAAAGAAGGCGGTCTACCAAGCACAGACTTAGAATGATTAGTGGGCCTAGAGGTATCCCGATTCTTAGGATTTCGTAATCGAGAGATTATAGCTTTAGCAACACATTTGTCATGACAATCAGAATTCATACTCTTCCGGCAAATAACACAAGGTGCATCAGACTGAATATCAAAATTACTTAACGGTTTAGCATTCGTTACATCACTATTTCTATTACATTTGCCAGACGTAACATCTATAGTGGAAGCAACATAAGTTTTATTCAGAGTCCTAGGGTGTTCTTCTACTTTAGCATTCCTTATTGATCTTTTCTTAGGTCGCAACTTCCTATTCTTCGATTGAGTGCTCCTAGGCTGTGAAGTGCGGACGTTTGGAAAAGATGCAACTATTCCTGTTTTAGTAGAGGGAAACACATTAGCAACTTGTGATTTGGCAGTAGGGATTCTAGGTTCACGATTACTAAGTGTGACTGGTGCTAATCTCTTAATCACGGTAGGCGGAAGTTGTTCATACTTTCCTAACATTTCCCTTAACTTGGAGATAGTGTGAATCAAATCTTGATTTTCAGAACGAATATTACCAGCAAAATTCATGACTTCTCTAGTGTGAGCAAGATAGTGATCAAGTTCGTTAGATGCTTCATGACGAGTCTTATTGAGCAAATCAAATATGACACCATATTCCTGTTTGACTTTTGAAAGTTCTTGTTCATATTTTGAGATTTGACTTTTCAAAGACACGTTTTGATCATCCGGTTGCTCAATTTTAGGATCAGAAGATTTTGCACGCAACTGAGCTATTTTCTTTTGAAAACTAAGTTGATGATTGTGAATATCTTTTTCACACCAATGAAGACGACGTTTTGCAGTGTAAATTTCATTGAGTAATCGTTTATTTTCAGCTTTTAAAGACTCGATCTGAAGCACATTATCGGTGTTCTGAAAATCGATGATGATAGGACTCTAGTGTCTCTCCAGGTTCAATCATGAAGTGTTCGTAAGCCAAGTAAATTTTGGATTCCAAATCCTCCTGATTGAGTACAGATCCTTCCATAAGAAGACGAATATGATCCCACATTTTTTGTGCAGTCTTTTGAGCATCAACACTACGAAGAATTGGGTTTGGTAATCCTAAGAGGATGTATTCCATTGCAAGTTCATCAGCTTCATAGTGTAGAAGTTCTGTAGCATAAAGATCTGCAACAGTAGCAATGTTGGTTTGTTCATCTCTTGGTGGAACAGCAGTTGGATCTCCGGGTACAATGACAGTAGGCATCTCAAATGGACCTTCCAAGATAACCTTCTTTAAGAACTTTCCATGTGGCTTCTTTAGATCACAAAACCTAAAGAACCTTATCACCCATTGATCGTAGTTTCCTGGAGTGAGCATTGGAGGTCTATCAAGTGATCCAGCTTCATGAATTGATTGTTGGCTGCTTAAAGCTTCACACATCTTTGCAAACCAAGTGGGTTCCTTCATAGTGTTCCTTGATGGATGTTGATTGAAATCGTTTGTGTAGGGTTGAACTTGAAGACTTGGTGGTGTTTGAACCATTTGTGGTGGTGGAATTGCACCAAGTTGTGGAGTATGTTGCTGATTAAATTGTTGTTGATACATAGCTTGTTGTTGATTCCATTGTTGATGTTATGGAGTTAATTGTTGTTGTTGTTGATGATTATAAGTGTGAGGGAAATAGTTAGAGTATGGTGGTTGAGACATGTTGATGAACTTGTGTAGTAAAAATGGATCTTTGTAGTCGAATGAACCTTTGTTGATGAAGTGTCCTTAGGCGTAGAAAAGACAAGAAACCAAGTAGCACTTATGCGTAAAAACACCAAAAGTTACGCGTAACAATAAGGAGTTACGCGTAGGATTTAGCTTACGCGTAAGTAGGATAAAAGCACTAAAGTTATGCATAGACAAAAGTTAGGCGTAGAAAGTTAGGCGTAGGATTACCTTATGCGTAGACCTAAGTTTACGCGTAAAGTGAATCTTATGCGTAGAATTTCTACGCGTAAGCTTATGCTTATGCGTAATTTTAGGGTTTTTGCCCAAATGATCTTTTACACTATCACAGTGCAAAAGATATCCAAAGTCGACGTATTTTCAGACTTATCCAAGTAAGAAAACACGGAATAAACCAGGAAAATGAAGATCAAACCAAGGAAAATCTTACGCGTAATTTTAGGGTTTTGATACGCGTAGGATTGCTCGTAAATTTGATTTTGCCCAAAGATGTTTCTAAACCAGTTTTTGTGTGATGAAATAGCTTCAATAACACCAAAAGACACAAAAGTGTGAAACTTGATGATCCAAAGCTCTTAAAACAGTTATTCGTAGGATGAAACCCTCGAACAAAAACAAGCTTAAAAACGTAGATCCACGCGTAAAGTTTGAAACTTTTTGCCAAAAACAAGTATTTTAACACCTCAAAACATTGAAAGTACAAGAATCTTGGATTAAAAAGTGTAAAAAACAAGTTTTTAAGCGAACCAAAGTATCACTCGTTAGCCTTACGCGTAGGACCAAAACCCACTTCAAAAGCAATAACGATTCACCCAACTATTAGGCGATTGATACCACTGTTAGGTCACTAGTTTTACAAACACAAGTTATAAGAGAAGAGATGAGGCGATTGAACAAGTAAACAAGCACACACACACGATATACTAAAGACGGTTTAGGCGTGAGGCATATGTGAAAGGAAAACTTGAACAACCAACCCTCAAGTGAGGGTTATTACATTGTTTATATAGGCAAGGAGCTAGGGCAACACTCCCTCTCCTTCCCTATTCCTTATTGGGCTTGGGCCTAAGCTTATGGGCCTTCTACATAAGCTTGACCTTAAACAAACATAAAGGCCATAATAAAGCTACCTATTACATATGAAATATAAATACTTGAAATACTATTTAGGAGTGATTCCAACAGGATCAATTCATACCGGTCATGCCGAGATATGATCGACAATGTTGCTACACCGGCTGAGAGAGGGGCCTTAGAGCAAGTGAATAATATTGATCTCATTCGCCAGGCATATGAGGATTTTGGGAAGAGCGTGATTGTCCAGGGTGAGTTGTTGAGGAGATTCAAGGATCTCTCGAATGGATATTGGCAGCTGAACGAAAGTCATAAGGGTTGCTAGGGGCTTGCTGAGAAACTCTTTGCCGCCGAGAGTGAGAATGGAAGGTTGGCCTGGGAGCTGGAGAAGCTGGAATCTGATTTGAAAGCCAGTGCGAGCAGGGAGAGAAATCTGGAGGAGGAGGTTGAGAGGGTAACTCGGGACAGGAATGAGTGGTTGGAGACCTCCGGTGCTCAGGCCGAGAAAATCAGGAAATTAGAAAGTGAGCTGGCTGCCAAAGATCAATCTCTGGTCGCTCTACAAGCGGAAAAGGGTAAACTGGTGGCCGAGGTTGCTCAAAGCGAGGTGGTTAAACAGAATGCTGTCCGGACACTTCTACCTTCGGCGGTTCATCGGTTATTTGGAAGTGTTGAGTACAAAAAGAATATGGCTAAAGTGTACAGTTTGACCTACCAAGCGGGGTTTGTGACCGGGGCCAAAGTGAACAGAACCGAAGAGGAGATGGAGGCGGCTTTACAGAATATCCGGAAGGTTAACAGGGATGCTCCAAATTTGTGGAGAGCGGAATACGACAAGCTTTTTGAAGTTGAGTATCCCTTCATTCAGAAGCTCGCAGACTCCTACCGTCTGCCCTTGGGGGATCTACTAAACATGGAGCCGGAGGTTCCTGTTAGAAAGGAGACACCCGGTCCATCCAATGCTCCTCATACCACCGAGACTCCGGCAGACATTGTGGAAAAGAATGCTTGAGTTCAGCCCTTCTTAGGACTTGTATTTTTGTGAACAATTATCCGGATAATATCGTTGTAATAATTAACAATGCTTCTTTAGCCATCTTTGTGAATGAATGTCTTTTTTGCTCGACATGTGTTCCTTTTATTTATTTATTTTTATGTTTCGTGCTTGATATCTTCCTTACGTTATTCTAAGGGCATCCGGCCGCGTGAGCCGTGCATCCGGTTTCCGGGCATCCTCGTGAAGTAAGAGGGCATCCATTACTTGGGCATCTGTTACAGTTGTCCAGGCATCTGTGTGGTTATTCCACCAGGCATCCTAAGGTGTTTTACACTTGGGCATCCGTATTACGGGCATCCTTTCGGAGTTAAAGGGCATCCGACAGGTTTTCGGGCATACTTGCGTTTTCATACTCGACGGGGGCCAGCCGTCGGAATTGTTATATTATCACATCAATTGTTACGGAAAATTGCCTCCCCACTGCGGGGAAACTTTCATCATTGAAATAATCACACAGTCATTTCAGATTACACAATGATAATAGGATTCTTATCACAATAGCAACTATAAGAAACAATTTCTAAGTTTTATATCATGCCAGGTCCGAGGGACCTCCTTTTCTTCCATTTTTTGCAACTTATAAGAGCCATTCTGATTTGCTCCTACTATACGGTAGGGCCCTTCCCAATTTGGTCCTAACTTTCCTTGATTCTCCACCCGGCTTGCCTCATTCTTCCGGTATACAAAATCTCCTACCTTGAAATTCATTGGTTTGACTCTACGGTTGTAGTACTGTTCAACCTGCGTCTTGTATTTAGCTTCTTGAATGGCAGCATTTTCCCATCTTTCTTGCAATAGGTCTAAATTCAGGCGTTGTTCTTCTTCGTTCTGATCTTCCCGGAACATCATTGTTCGATGCGTAGGCATCCCTATCTCTGCCGGAATTACAGCCTCGCTACCATAGGTCAAGCTGAAGGGGGTTTCTTCGTTGCTCGTCTTGAGAGTTGTCCGGTGTGCCCATAAAACATTAGGTAACTCATCCAACCATCCTGTTCTCTCTCGGCCTAGTCTTGTTTTTATCCCGTCCATCAAACTCCGGTTAGTCCGTTCTACGAGTCCGTTGGCTTGCGGATGTGCCACGGCTGTATTTATTTGTTTGATTTTCAACCCTTCGCACCATTTTTTGAACGGGTCATTGACGAAATTGGTTCCGTTATCAGTGACTATGACTCCCGGTAAACCGTACCTACATACAATGTTCTCATACACAAACTTTATGACATCTTTCCCTGTTGTTTTGACCAACGGTTTCGCCTCTATCCACTTGGTGAAATAATCGATCGCCACAATCACATACTTGAAACGGCCAGGTGCTTCCGGAAAGGGGCCCAACATGTCCATTCCCCATTGGTAGAAGGGCCATGGGGCCATGATGGACGTCAATGATGTCTTGGGGAGTTTGGGTACTGGAGAGTGTATTTGGCAAGAATCACACTTCCGGATCTGCTCTCGGGTATCCCGGTGCATGGTAGGCCAGTAGTACCCTTGCCTCATAAGCTTGGCCACCACGGTCCTTGGTTCGGCGTGCATTCCACAGCACCCTTCGTGCACTTCCCGGATTATGTAGTTTGCCTGCAACGGACCTACACATCTCATCATCGGGACTAGATAACCTTTCTTAAAGAGGACCCCTTCTTCCATGACATACTGCGGAATCTTCATCGGGACTAGCCTCATTGGGATCCTCCGGCCACACCTCTTCTTCCAAGCACTTGATGATTGGCGTCATCCAGTTGTCCGTTTCTTCTTCTACTATGGTGTTAACCACTTCTTCACCTCCTGACGGTTTTTCCAGGACTTCCACAAGTACTTTTTTGGTCAGGTGGTCGAAGGCTACCGACGCTAGCTTGCTTAATATATCCGCCTTCTGATTTTGAGCCCTCAGAATGTTGCGAATCTTAAAGCTTTGGAAATCAGATATGTATTTTCTAGCTTGGGCCAAGTACTTCTGCATGCTTTCCTTAGTAGCTGTGAATTCTCCATTGATTTGACTGGCTACTAGTTTTGAATCTACTCGCACACTTAAGACCCTGATTTTGAGTTTTCTCGCGATCCTTAAGCCGGCCAGCAGGGCCTCATATTCTGCTTCGTTGTTTGTGCTTGGGAAGTTAAGCCGCAGAGCGTAGGTCATTTCCACTTTTTCTGGACTGATGAGAACTAATCCTGCTCCGGCCCCTTTATTGTTAGATGCTCCGTCTGTATATAGCAACCACTCTCCTTCCCCCATTTCCATTACTTCCTTACTTTTCCCACTTCCTGGTTCCACCGGTACTTCCGTTAGGAAATCCGCTAGCACTTGTCCCTTGATTGCGTTCCGAGGAGCGTAGGTGATATTGTATGCTCCTAGCTCGACAGCGTATTTGGCTAACTTTCCCGAAGCTTCCAGTTTATTCAGTATTTGCTTGATGGGTTGATCAGTTATGACCCGGATGGGGTGGGCCTCGAAATATCTCCTTAGTCTTCGGGATGCATGTAACAGACACAAAGCTAATTTCTCTATAGGGGCGTAGTGTTGCTCTGCGTCATGTAATGTCCGGCTAACGTAATGCACCGGCGCCTGTCTCCCTTCTCTTTCTACCAAGAGCACTGCACTTACCGCTCCTTTTGAAGCCGAGAGATATATAAACAATTGCTCCTTCGGCTTGGGTGTGGACAAAGAAGGTAGCTCGAGTATCAACCTCTTCATTTCCTGGAAAGCCATCTCAGCTTCCTTTGTCCATCGGTATTCATCCTTATTTTCTTTGGTGATGTTCTTCAGTGTATCGAAGAAAGGGAGAGCTCTTTCTGCTGATTTTGATAGGAACCTGTTCAAGGCCGCCAGCTTCCCACTTAGGCTTTGCATTTCCTTTAGGGTTTCCGGATATTTCATTTCCATTATAGCCTTCGTCTTTCTTGGGTTAGCCCTTATTCCTTCTGACGTCACCATATAGCCGAAGAATTTCCCTTCTTCTACTCCAAAAGAACACTTTCGCGGGTTCAACTTCATGTTTATCTTCCTGAGGTTGTCAAAGGTTTCCGCGATGTCAGCTATAATTTCGCGTTCCGTTCGGCTTTTTATGACCATATCGTCCACATATGCCTCCAGATTCCTTCCTATCTGAGATTGAAATGCGAAGTCCACCAATCGTTGATAGGTAGCTCCGGCATTCTTTAATCCGAACGGCATTTTGGTGTAACAGTATGTTCCCCGTTCTGTGTAAAATACCGTCTTTTCCTCGTCATCTTTATCCATCTGAATTTGGTGGTAGCCCTTGTAAGCGTCCAGGAAACACTTATATTTATACCCCATGATGGATTCAATCTTCCAGTCAATCTCCGGCAGAGGGTAATAATCCTTGGGGCACGAAGAGTTCAGAGGCTTAAAGTCGATACACATCCTCCAGCTTCCGTCACATTTCTTAACCAACACCGGGTTGGATATCCATGTCGGATATCGTACCGGACGGACTATGCCGGCTCTAACCCATTCCTCCACTTCTTCGTTGATTACTTGGTTTTTTTCTCGTGAAAAGGTTCTCCTTTTTTGGGCCACCGGCGTATCGGAAACGTTTACACAGAGGGAGTGTTGTATTAGGCGCCTTGGCACCCCGACCATGTCCACCGGCTCCCAGGCAAAGATATCTTTGTTCTTGCTTAAGATCTCGATGAGTTGTCTCCGGCATTCTCGCGAGAACCTTATTCCTATGGTTACCCGTTGCTCGGGATAGGTGATTCGTGTAAAGTGAGTGGTGAAAAACACAATATCAATATATATCAAATTAACCGTAAAACTCGACAAATCAACCTTTTAGGAAAAGGGTTAACGTGCCAAATCTCACGGGTGTGATAAAAGTGATACCGGGAAGTGATTTCCTCGGGTCGTGTCCCAACGAGGTGTGAAATTGACGATGTCGTTGAGTTTCGTGATTAGGACTTGAATTGGTTAAACAAATTTTGGATTTTGGATTACGCTAATCTACAATTTAAAGAACGGAAATGAAAATAAAGCAAGTAAAACAAAGAAAATACTAAATAAACTACGACTAAGCCTAAGAGACAATAAAATGAAGCTAAACTACATCCTAGGGTGCTAAAATGCAAAAACGCGAAAAATAGGGAACGCACCGAGCCCCGAAAGTGAAAAAGATCCAATTTAAGTCCTACTAGTGCAAAAATAATTTTCCTACATTCTAAATGACTAAAAATAATTGTAGGAAAAAGCCGGGAATTTTTACGACTTTTAAAATAATTATTACGAATTAAAAACTAATTAACACTAATTAAATGATTAAAAATACTAAAACATATTTGAAAAATCTGAAATTTTTACACAAAATACTTTAACTGATAAAGAACCTAGGAAAATTAAGTATGGGGTGCCACCTTATCCAGATAAGCTGGAATAAGCTAAAAGCTAATATTAAGCTTAAACTGCCAAACCTATGTTATATATTAAATTGTGCATGGTACAAACGAACAAAGACCCAAGGGCAGATGGATAGGCTGTGTGGTGTTGTGTTCTCACTGAAAAGACCCAGGTTCGAATCTGGGCTCCTATACTTTTTTCTCAAACATTTTTTTTTTACTTTTTGGCTTATTGGAATCGAAGATTTAAGCAAAATAAGCAACTTTTGTACACATCTTACTTTTAAAACCTTTGCAATAAGCTGATAAGACAGCTTATTTGCTGCTGCTGGGACAGAATAAAAGCCAAACACACCTATTTGCCATTTCGTGAGCACAAATAAGCAGAGAAAACAATTTAATAAACACACTTATGAAGGAACAAGCAATAAAGATTGAAAATAAGCTAAATCTAAGTAAAATAAGTTGAAAAATAACAGGGATAAGCAGTTGGGAGATGCTACAGTAGGGGATTCCTAAGCTAACTGAAATGAACTAAGCATATATATAAGCCTAAACTCTAGTGGACCTAATAAGCTATAACCAGCACCAATTAAGCTAACACAGATCTACTTCATCCTACTTACCTAAAAGCAACTAAATACTATAAAATAAGCTAGTTTAGCAACCTAATAAGCTAAAGAGAAGAAAGGGTCTGCTGACCTGCAGGCTCAAAACAGCCCCATGTGGCTTCTTTGAGCTTATTTTTAAGCTTTGAAACAAGCTTCCAAGACAGTGGCCAGCTAGGAAAAGCTATTCTCGAAAATTTTATGGTGCAAATAAGCTATAAAAAGGCCCCTTGAGCAGTAGCTCAGGCTGCTGTTCTTGGAGTAGTTATGAAGACTGAGCATTACTGCATTTCAAACCATACCTCTACAAAACCTTGTAAATCAAACTTTAGACTTGTAAACTTGACTAATGACCTTGAGAGTAAAGTAGTGTAAAATCAGACAAGAGCTTATAAAAAAGCTATGAGGAGGCTTAATAACATAAGAAATTTAGATTGATGAAACCACAAATGATGAAACAAATTTAAGAAAAACTAAACTTCAATTAAACTGAAATCAGAATATTACAAAGCTGAGAATTGAATGCCTATAAAATCACAAGACTGAATTTAAATTAAAAACTAATTTTAAAGATTAACTACTTTTCTACTCTACTCTCTACTGCCTTATCACAATGGCTACAATAGCTATTTATACTACAACTATGGGGTCTTCTTCTTCTCTTTGTGCTTCTTCTGTGAGGGCAAACAAACAAACACATCCTTGTGCTTTCTTGAATCAATCCAAGCCATCAAATAATTAGGTATAGTCCAAGAACCAATCTAAGCCGTTTGAGAGGGCTTTTGTGCTTCTGGATTGCCAAGGTGGCAGTGGAATCATGTGACTCTTTCTTGGTTGATGGAGTGAGTGGGTTGGGGATTTGAGATTGGCTGGGTAAAAGGGAGGGAAAGGTTTTGGGTTTCTGGGTTTACTGGATAAAGGGGAGGAAGAAGGAGGGGAAAAAAAAGAGTGGGTCGTTTTATTTTTCTGTGGGTGAGGTCAAATGGTCGGGGTCCAAAACAGGAAGTGGAAGGGTTGGTTTTAATAAATTGATTTTTATAAAAATTGGATTTTGAGGAAAATAGGATTTATTTTTGGATTTTGGTTTAAAAGGACAAAACGGTAATTTTAGGTTTCGGGAAAGGGTAATTTTGAAATTTTTGGGTTCGGGGTTAGGTTTTAAGATGGATTTCCCAAACTCACTCCAAAAACGTGTCCGGGTCTTCAATTGGTCATTGATCGTAGAAAATCACATCCCGGCACCGGTTTCTCAGCACTTTTCTGATTTTGGCTCGATTTTGCTCGTTTTCGCTCTGTTTTCAATCCTTTTGTACCTGCAAGACATAAAACACACTCCGAGGACATTTTTGACATATTTTGATCATATTTGGGTGTTTTTAGTCATTTTTGTAGTCTTAGGTGGGTAAAAACGATGAGTAAAAAGGCACTCATCAATAGGCTGCATTAACCAGAATATCTTCCGTTTGCTTTTCGTCTTCTTGAGTTTCTTGGCCTGTTGTCTTTGCCTTATATTCTGGAGGGAAATTGTTCCTGGGGTCTTGCCTTTCCTCCAATCTCCTGCACTCCATGACTACCGCCTTCTTAGTGGTCAAGGTGGCGATGCCTCCGGGAGTGGGAAACTTCATCATGGCGTGGATGGTCGAGGGCACGGCTCTTAACTCCCTTAGACCCGTACATCCTAGGATTACATTGTAAGGTGAAGGCGATCGCACCACTGTGAATTTCATCATGACTGTCCTGAATAAACCATAATCTCCGAAGCGTACTTCCAGTTCAATCTTCCCCAAGGGTTGGATAACTTCTCCGGAGAATCCTACTAGCGGTGCACTACTTTCTTGTAACCTGGACTGAATGGATGAGCTAAGGTTATTAAAACAATGCTCGTACATCACCTGGACTGATGCACCCTCGTCAACAAACACCGTCCGAACGAAATATCCTTCGATTTCCGCCTCCAGAATCAATGGTTCTTCCGATAGGTCCTCCGCGGCTATGCGTGGGAAGGTTATGGGGACGTTCATCCAATCCTCGTCATAGTACCGAGCTTTCCTCTTGCGGTCTTCGAGATAATAGTTAACCATGTTGATCACTTTTCCTTTCCCGTTGTTGCCTCTCGGCCTTTCCCGTCCCCTTTGCTGGACGTTTTTCACTAGATGATCTAGCTTTCCCGATTCCAGGGCCGTTTCTAATTGCTTTTTTAGGTGATAACAATCGTTGGTCAAGTGGCCTTTTTCTCCGTGGTACTCACAGAATCTGTCCTCATTCTCCTTGCTCGGTTTTCCCTGCAATGGTGGTGGTGGGGGTAGATGCAAATATCTGTCCTCATTCTAATTGCTTTTTTCGGTAGCTAATATTTCCTTCGGCTGCTTAGATAGGACAGAGAGCATGGTTCTGTGACTATCAGGCTTGGTAAAATCATTGCGCCGGAAATCGTTGCGGGGCCGAGCGTCCATTTTCGAGGCAACGTATGGAGAGAATACCTCTTTGTGTCTGGAATCGCCTCTTTCCCAGTCTCTCCTATCATTCCTTCTCCTGTCCGGTCCCCTGAAATTTCTATCCCTTGGGAACTGGAGGTTTCCTCTCCGGGATAGTTCACCCGTTTCTCCCTTCGGCAACTCGGTGTTTTTATAAGCCTCTTCTGCTCGAATATAATCATCTACCCTAGTTATCATTTCTTTCACGGATTTCGGGACTTGATCAGAAAACTTTTTAGACAGGTCAGGGCACCGATGAGCACCCATGAACGCTGATATTTTCATGAGCTCTGGCACTCCCGGTATCTGGCTAGCCTCGTCGGTCCATCGCTCTTTGAATATCGGTAGTGTTTCATTTGTATGCCTAACAATCCGGGTGATTTTTGTGGGATCCTTCAGGTTCTTTTGTCGCAGAGCAAACCTCGTAGTGAATTGTTCTCTTAGCTCGTCCCAACTGTCAATGCTCCCCGGTTCCAAATTGCTGAACCACCCTTGTGCCGCTCCATCCATGGTCTATTCGAACATCCGGCACCACACCGGCATTTGCCATTCTCCTTGATTTGCTGCTCCAACGAAGCGGTTGACGTGATCATCGGGGATCAGCCGAACCGTCATACAGCTTTAAGTTAGTAGGCATGATGCACTTGGGGCCAGCGAACTCTACTATCCTCCTCGTGAAGGGTGACCGGGCCAATTCCTTATGAGGTTTGCTGAGATCATCTTTGGGGTTTGGTGTGGCGTCTTCCTCCTGCTCATCTTCGTCTGTGAAAGTGAGTCGAACCGGTTTGATAACACCGGCCCTCGTTGCATTGTACTTTCTAAAGAGAGCCTCTAAGGACGCCATATGGGCTTGTATTTGTTCCGGCATTCCGGAGGTTTGAGTATTGAAGACCCCGCTCCCGCCTATATGTTCTGGTGGGGAGGTAGGTTCGGGGGGAGGCGGTAACTCCGGACCTGTCATTCGATTCTCTGGTAGAATGAATCAGGGTCCCACGGATGGCGCCAATTTGTTGAAGCAAGTTCCCGCGGTCCGGTTTGACTTGAGAGTTCGGCTTCAATCAACGATGCCGGAGGAAATAAACGTTCCTTCCTGCACAATGCACGACACGCGTTAGCCTCGCCCTGGATGATATCCAGGACCAAGCTCCAGCGTGAAAGTAAGCTAGAGGGTAATAAAGATAGTGATGAATGCGGTGATTAATGTAGGTGTGTGTGTATTTATTACAAAACATTAAATGTGTTGGGGTATTTATACTACCCCAACTATGTACCTGCGTCACTGTAGATTCACTATTTGCGCATGCCTATATTACCTGCCTGTAGGTCTATAGCCACCCTAGTTGTTAGGCCACGTGGTGAGAATCCCTTAAAAGCTGGATACTGTCACTTGTCGTCCGGACGGTGGAGCTTCTTGTCCGGCCAACGATCCCGCCGGACACTGGGTCGTCCGACCATATACGCCAACACCGCCATACCGCCACCCCATTTCGTGGCTCGCCATGAGCTGCTTCTTCGTGGTGACGACGAGGGCAATTTTCTGACAAAGGTGGGGCCCAAGTGTGAGTTTAATTCTTTTTTGTCAATTTATAAATGGGTTGTGGGTTGTGTGTGTGAGAGTATGTGTGCAGCATGTGTGTGTGTGAGTTGTAGATGGTGGTGGTGGTTTATGGTTGGTGGGATGAAGATGGTGGTTGGTGGGATGAAGAAGATGGAGTATTTTCTGTGGGATGAAGATGGTGGGATGAAGATGGTGGTTTATCTGTAGATCGAGTATTTTGATAAATGGTTTTGGGTTTGTGGGATAAATGGTTTTGGGATGAAGAAGATGGAGTATTTTTTGTGGAAATGTAAAAAAAAAAAAGAAAATTAAATTGTAAAGGTGAGACTCAAATGAAGAGGCTGAGGTTTGTTATGAGTGATGGAGGGTTTGTTGTGGTTAGTTGTGGAGATTTGTTATGCTGACGTGGCGGTGATGAAGAGGTAACCCCTCTTCATCACACCTGGTGCTCTAATAAGTGTTCATTTTGAAAATGCACACAGTTTTAAAATTACTCAGTAACTACACTCTTCACGAATAAGATATCATCTCTATCAACTTAAGTTTTTTTTATTTGTATATAATTATAAAGTAGACACTTATTTGAGACAACACAAGATTGAAATGTTAATACTTGTTATGGAAGGAGTAAGTCTAACATTGATTAAAAGTAGGATATTTGACTATTTTTTTTAACAAGTAGGTTTTGATGGGTTTTTGTTGCACCAGCTCTAGGTAGCGTGACTTTGTTTTCGTGTCATCCACTTCACGTCAGCATGACACTGAAAATAATACCAAACTGCATTTTATCCGTCTTATAACACAACAACTTCAATAGCTCAATGGTATAACAACATGGCTCAATGGTATACCGGCACCGTTATCGGATGACACTGAGAATGATTTTATACGTCTCCTGTTAGAGAAAAAACGAAATAATATTTTCTTTCTGATTTATTTGTTAGCTTATCATTTTAATCTAAAAAAGGTATAAATAACAAGTAGTGGATGTTATGTGTCTTGATTTTATGAGTAAAAAGATACTATGTTACATAATAAGCGATCATTTTAAAGATGCAGACAGTTTTATGATTACTTAGTAACTACATTCGTCATAAATAAGATATCATCTTTATCCATTTAAAGTTTTTTTTATTGTGAAATATAAAAGAAACGCTTATATTGAGACAATATACTATAAAAAAAATATGAACACTTGTTATGTACCAAACAAGTATAACATTGATTAAAATAAAAATTTTGAATATGTTAACTTTTTAATAAGTAGTTTTTGATTAAAAAAAAATAAAAATAAAATAAAAATAAAAAAGGTTTATGATACAATATGATTGAATCATTACATTTAGAAAGTGATTATGCAAGTATGATTTTATAAATTTTTTTAAGATGTGACATAACTCATCCAAAAGAAGATTTTTCTTGATATAGTAACATTATTCCATTTCCATCAAATCCCCATCAAGAAACACAATTATTACTTCTTCCAAACTCTGATAACAAACCCACAAGACAAGATCCACCTCGAATTCACCCTTCCTCCACTCATTAAACAAAAACCATTTCTTGTTCTTGCATCCCATCATCTGTACTAATGAAAGAAGTTGAATCATCAAATTGGCTTATTTCATCATCATCTTCATCTAATGAATTACCAAACCCTGAAGACCTCATTCCTTTATCTCAAACCCTAATCACACCTGATCTTGCTCTTGCTTTCAACATCACAAACCACCTTAACAACAACAACAACCTTAATAATAATAACAATATTAATAATAATCTTAACTACCTTAACAACCCACAAGCTGTTTCAACTCCTTCTTCCCAACCAAACTCTAATGAATTTGATTCTTCTGAACTGGGTACTGGAGATAATGGTGAGCCAGCAAGAACCTTAAAAAGACCAAGGCTTGTGTGGACCCCACAGCTACATAAAAGATTTGTGGATGCTGTTGCTCATTTGGGTATTAAGAATGCTGTTCCTAAGACCATAATGCAGTTGATGTCTGTTGATGGGTTGACTAGGGAGAATGTTGCTAGTCATTTGCAAAAGTATAGGCTTTATTTGAAAAGAATGCAGGGTTTGTCGGGTTCCGGGAATGGGGGTGGCTATGGTTCGGGTTCAGGGGGTGATTCCGCCACGGATAGGTTGTTTGCGAGTTCGCCTGTTCCGCCTCATTTTTTGCATCAGAATTACGATGGGATGATGCCGTATATGCCCGTTGCTGTGTTGCAACAGCAGCAGCAGCAGCAGATGGGGTTGGGCGTGGGAGTGGTTGGTGGGCATGGGCATTTTAATAGGCATTTTGGGTCCGGGATTATGAGTAGGGAAATGAGTCAGGGTGTTCATAGGGTCGGGAATCCGGTTCATGGGAGTTATGTGGATGATTTGGAGAATGGTAAAGAGAAAAAGGCGTTGACTTTGTTTCCCGTTGGTGATGATTGAAAATTTGGGTAATTTCTTGATCTTTGTTAATACTTCATGAGATTGGTCCTTTAATTTAGCTATCGCTTATCAATAATGTTCATCTGGTTAGCTATTCGAAGTTGTTTGGTCCAAGAAGCAAACTGAAGCTTTTTGTTTCAATAATCAATTAAGTAGTTTTAGGGAATGTTTGGAATTGTTGATTAATACTGCTTTTATGCTTGTTGCATTTTAATACGACTATAGAAGCATACCATGAATAAATGTTTGTTGGTTGTTCAAAAAACGGAACATATTAGTAGACTAGATTAGTTACCCGTGAATTTCACGGGGTGTTTGAGATAATTAAAAACTCAATGTGATTTTCTGATTAGATGTTTGCTCAATGGAATATACTTTGAATGAAAGAAAATGAGTATATGCATATAAAGCCCAAAAGTCTAAAACTTTTCTCTATATAACTATTGAATTTAACGTGGTGATACATATACTAAATTCTTTTTGCCCATTAAAAATCTGAATTTGCAGCCATAAGATATGCCACTATAACCTATACGATCTTTCATTTGTGCCCAAGGAGGATAATATATAAAGCTAATAAAGAAATAACTTTATATAACTGTAGTACTATATCAAAATATCCAGATATCAAATAATAATTCTTAGAAACGAAGGTGTATAGCAGAAGTTGTATAAACATGAAATAGTGAAGAACACTTTGCAATTACAAACCCAAGTGGCTAGAGATTGATTGTGGGTATCGAGTAATATAATGTAGGATAAATACTGCAGTTGGCATAAATTTGAAATAGATAGTTGACTGTTGAAAAGTTGGGCCGATGATTATTTAGAAAACGTCATTTTCCACATATGGTTAATGGTTGTGAACTTGTGATGGATGTTAAACAACTACATAACTTTTAATGGTGACGTATGGTGAATGGGTGGATAATTAATTGTGTAATTGTGAATAGTAATGAAGTTATTAAAAAACGCTGCAAAATATGTGTGAGACTAAATCCTCTAATAAACAACACGTGTCCTTGTTAAACTGTCTTTTATTAGAGATAAAGGATATTGAGTGTTTTGATGGAAGTGACCTTCTTTTGATTATCTCCCTATTTGTGGGTGAAATAAGCAATTTCGAATAAACTTTTTGGGAGTTGCTTGTTCAAACTGCTTATAGGATTCTGACTATTACAACTGCTTGTTGACTAATTGATAATTGTCATTTACTCAAAGAAAGTAAGCAACTGCTTGTTGACTATTAGTACATTTTATTATAGCAGAAATGCAGATGCAAATCCAAACACTATCTTCTGTATGTGTTCTATAACACCTGATTATCTCAACTTTAGATAGTTTCAAAAAATGTAAGTTGTTTAAATAAGCAATTTCAGACACCCCCTTACTTATAAAATAACGCTTTTCACTTAGTTATTAGCCATGTCATTCCATTAAAAGTGTGACCCCATTTTTCATCATAAGATGTTTATGCAGTGTTTAAATGAGCTTGTAGGTGAAGCATTGCGTTCAGGGGACATGTTTATTAGAAGTTAATTCAACCTATGCCAGTCGGAAGTACATACCAAGCTTATTGAAAAGAGTTATTTGGTATATCTGTATATGAGTATATGGCATCATGTGAAATGTGCTTCTACAAGTATTTCATGAGTTCCTGATGAATGATAGTGAAGGCAAATGCTGATGAATTGTCATCTTTGATGGAATGGGAGGAATTAGGACTAAGTCACATATTCCTTAAAGTTTAAAGACTTGAGCTTGTATCCATTTTGGTAAACTTCAAATGTGTAGGCATTTTACTTATCTTGTAACTTAGTTTAGATGTAAAAGTATGCTACTTGTTTTATTGTAAATCCAGGTTTGAACTAGACTCTTGAACTGATCTCAGACGGTATAATTACAAGAAAATGTTGAATACTACTCTGGTGCTCTGTTATAAAGCTCTCTTGATTCGATAAGTTTAGCGATTTTGTCGGATAATCGCACCTTGGATCGATCAACTTTATTACATATCATAAATCGTTAGAATCGTTAAGATTCATTATGATTCTTCAAATACCTTCTGTTAAACCGCAAAGGTTTCATTATTATTCTACTAATAGCATAAGTTGACATGCCTCTAAACTTTTCTTTGTATTCAATCAAACGCTTGAAATCATGCTCGTTGTACCTATGATCCGATTAATGTACTTAAGAAGATTGACAACACAGCAGGTTATATGCGATCGCCCAGAACCTCCTTTGGCAAATTAAAATCAGTTTCTGATACCCCTTGTTGATTTTCAAGTGCATGTGAAGTACCTCTAATGGGAACTTTGGTGCAAGGTCCCTTATTCTTGATAAGATGCATACATTGTCTCCAATAATGACAAACCCCTGTGTAAATGATGGCAAGGGTTAAATTGTGTTCAACGCCGAAAGCTTCACGAATAGGAAAATGCTACTTTTACATCAGGGTAGAAAGATAATTGATACCTGAGGTCGTACAAGACGGTCCATTTATAGCATGATATATTCCAATAACCAAACCATAATTTGCAGTTTTGATAGTGACAAAATAATCAGCTCGGATGCAGGAAATCATATGTGAGTGGATATCATGAAAATGGTTCAGACCTATATGCAGCAGTGTAATTAGCATCAGTTTTTCTTCATAAACAAAAATGATGATTAGCCTTAGTTCCCATCATGACTTACCAATCATGGTAAGTGCTAGCCAGTCAGGCCGCGGGCATAAATAGCAGACACAGTTTGTTCATGGTTGCAGGGACTACATTCATCACCTAAACTAGCCAATTACTAAAGGCGACCGTAACTCCACCATAAAGTTCATTCATGTCTAAGACGTGTTGAATTCATTTCTAGTGTGCATTCATCAACCTCCAAAAATGACAGAACTTGATCTTGCCAGTCTAGTGAAACTGAGAGACATTTCTTGAGTGATACCTGCAGCCAACAAAATATGATGCGCCAAATTAGCAGTTCAATAATAGCGAGATGTGAGCGTATTGAGAGTTTGAGCGTTCTCAACCTTGTAATCACAAATCTATATTGAGTTTTTCATTAGTAGATTAGGCTAGAGGAGCCGAACCGCTGAATCAGTATGTGTTGTGTTGTTTTTGTTTTTTCAATGTTTGGCTATTCGTTATGTGATCCTTTGTTTTCGGATGTACGATCCTAACAGAAATGTGGGAAGAGTAAATGCTACATTGTGAGTGAGGATCTCTCTTTTAACAAGCCAATCTTCTTTCTATCCACTCAATCGCATCCTCAACAACCACCGCCATCGTCCTCCTCCTCTTGTTCACCGTCCTCGCCGTCACAACCACCGCAGACCATGCAAAACCATCTTCTTCATCACAACCACCGCAGACCAACCCTTCTTCGTCTCTTCATGATCATCTTACAATGAGCAGCATTGTTGGCTTCTTATCCTTTGTTGTTGGATGTGCTGTTGTTTTATGTTCCATCTGGTATTTCTTTTGTCATGCATGTAGTCACTCTCATGATGATGACGTCAGCGTTCAACAAGACCAAAAAGTCAATAAAAAACATCCAGACTTTTTATAAAAACATTTCACACCAACCAACCAACACAAAAGGGTGTAACTTATAAAACCAACACAAAGGGTTTAACTTGTAAAACCACCACAGCCGCCATGTCTGAAACCCCAACAAACCCAGATCAAGAAAACACTCCACAACCCCCTAAAACCCTAGAATCATCAAAATCAGTCCAAGATAATGAGAACCCAGATCAAGATTTGGAAGAAGAAGAAGAAGAGGGTGAATGTCCATTTTGTGCATACATGAAAGGAGGTGAATGTAGAGAAGCTTTTATAAATTGGGAAAAATGTGTTGAAGAAGGTGAGAATAATGGTGAAGACATTGTTGAAAAATGTGTTCAAGCTACTTCTGCTTTGACGAAATGTATGGAGGCTAATCAAGATTATTATGCTCCCATTTTACAAGCTGAGAAAATGGCTGAACAACAAGTGCTTACTCAGTTAGAACAAGAAAAAGCTAAAGAAGCTGAAAATGCCAAAGAAGCGAATGAGGAAACAAGCTAGGATTTTTGTTTTTGAGGTAAATTGAAAATGGGAAATAATGATGATAGCTTTATGAGTTATGATGTTATAGTTTAGTGCCAAATGGTTGATTACTTGGCTTATTTTGTTTATCATGGATTTTGATGACTTGAATTGATGTTATACATGAATTTTGTTTTAAGACTGATTTCATGGATTTGATATGAGATTATGAATTTTGTTTGAAAAAAACAAAAAAAACAAACAAAAAACAACTTAACTACAACAACCAACAACCAGACTCAGATGAAATAAGTGGTGATCATAATGAAGCAGCAACATTTGTGTGGACCCCACTTCTTAATAAACTATTTGTAGGCGCTGTTGCTAATTTAGGTGTTAAGAATGTTATTCCTGAGACTCTATTGGCGTTAATGGGTGTTGATTCAGGGTAAACTTTACAAGATGTTGGTAGTCATTGGGAAAAGTATAAGCTTTATTTGGGAAGAATGGAGGGTTTATCGGGTTCGGGGTGGTGACTCTGCGACTGATAACTTGTTTGATAATGACCACCTTAACCACCAACAACTAAACTGAAATGAATTTGATTCGTCTGAACTAGGTATTGGTGATAATGGGGGAACCAGCAAGAACCTTAAAAAGACCAAGTCTTCTGTGGATTCCAGAGCTACATAAAAGATTTGTGGATGCTGTTGCTCATTTAGGTATTAAGAATGCTGTACCTAAGACCATAATGCAGTTCATGTCTGTTGATGGGTTAACCAGGGAAAATGTTGCTGGTCATTTGCAAAATTATAGGCTTTATTTGAAAAGAATGCAGGGTTTTTCGGGTTCAAGTGGTGATCCCTCGGCTGATAGTTTGTTTGCGAGTTCTCCTGTTCCACTTTAGTTTTTGTCCCGGCAGTAAGCGGTTTGACCAAGTAGTTTGCTAGTGAGATAAGTAGTTTGAAGGTTGGTTATTAAGCAGAGTTTTAATAAGCAATCCCAAGCTTGTAATGTAGGCTACTTTAATTTTTAGATAATTATTAGTATCGAGTCTCCATAAATAAAGGAGCAAATTATCTGTCAGATGTTTTCTGCTGTGTTTATCTATGGTTTGAATGACCTTCTAGGAGATGCATTTCGGTCGAGAAACATGGTCTTAACCGAAAGCAAGTAATTTGGTATGTCTATATGGAGATTGTCGGAAATCTGCTGCTACGAGGGTTTGATGAGTTGGCTGAAGATAATATCAATCGCTACATATCTTACACTTTCAAAGTTTCAAAATTGACCTTGTATCTGTTTTGGTAAACGTCTGTGTAGGCGTCTCAATGTAAAGGTGACCTCTTCTCTATTGTAGATTCCGAGTTTGTACTAGACTCTGGAACTTATATCCGATGGTATCTTAGAATGTTATAAACGTTTGTATGATGCAGTTTGTCTATCAACTTAATTGACACCGACACCATGTGTGGATCATTTTTATTCTTCTAATACCTTGGTTCAAATCGGATTCTCACAAGATATTGAAGATAAGAAAATGTATATATTGTTGTACATGAGTTCATTATAACTGTAACATCAAAACCTCATCAAGTTCCTATATTCCATGGTTATATAACTTACAATAAACTCCATTTCCATTGGTGACTCAACCAAGGGATGAATGAGCATATTCGGTCCACAAAATTTACAATGAACGAAAGAATGAATGACGTTTCTAGTATACAAACACTAATCTACAGCGCTTATGTCTAAATAAATAGTACATTCAAAAGAGAAACTATCAAGTTAAGAATTTAGACCTTTAATTGTAGGTTATATAAATATTAGACAATTGCCCAAAACTTCTTTTGGCAAATTAAAACCGGTTCTGATGCTCCTTGTTGATTTTCAAGTACATGTGAAGTAGCATCCCATAGGAACTTTGGTGCAAGATCCCTTATTCTCGATACAATGGATTCATCGTCTCTAATAATGACAAACCCCTGTGTAAACGATGATAAAGGGTAAATAGATAATCTTAACATCAAAAACTCCCAAAAAGGGAAGTGCTACTTTTATATCAGATTAAAAAGGTGATTGATACCTGAGGTCGTACAAGACGGTCCATTTCTAGCATGATATCTTCCAATGAGCAACCATCATTGCAGTTCTTATAATGAGAAAATAGATAGCTTGCGTGCAGCAAATCATATGTGCGTGGATAGGATGAAAATGCCTCAGACCTACACGTGGCAGTGTAAATTAGCATCACATGTATCATTATAAACAAACAAGGTGATTAGCCTTGGTTAACTTAGTTCATAACTTTGACTCACCAATCATGAAAAGCGCCAATTAGGCCCCGGGCATAAATAGCTGACAAAGTATCGTTCATTGTTGCAGGGACTACATTCATCACCCAAACTGGCCAAGTACTAAAGGCGACTGCAAATCCACCATTGAGGGCATTCATGTCCATTACATTTCGAATTGATGTCTCATCAGTATTCATCAACCTCCAATAATGGCGAACTTGATCTTGCCAGTAGAGCGAATCTGAGAGAAACATTTCTTGAGTTATACCTGCAGTCAACATAATATGACTCATCAGAGAAACTAATAAAAATTAATCAGTTCTTATAAAACATGTTCTAGAAAATACTATTTAGGTGTAAGGTGCGTAATGTGTTTCTGTTGTTTGAAGCGGTAGTGATCAAATACTTAGATATTTGATTGTTTAACATACATAATAGAGTAAAATACAGAAGCCGTCCAAGCGGCATGATAAAAGCAACGGAAATGCTCCCTTGTCGATACTATTTGCATATATGGCCCCCTAATTGCACTATTTGCTTCACCTTTGGTCCATAGTCCGTTGCCCTTTAGGGACCGAAAGAGAAATTAGTTACATACTTGAAAGACCAAAACTGAAAGTAAGCAGTACAATCAGGGATCATCCTGGCAGATAGTATCAACGAGGGACGGATCCATTATTTTTACCAAACCGCAGAAACAAGTTACGTAATTTACTCTATTAATTAGTATTATGGAATAAACAAATAAAATGCCAAAAAAAGGAATTTTTTCCGGTGATGAAAACAAACCTATATCATTGAGATTTTCCAAATATACTGATTGACGATGTGGTCTAGGAGGAAGTTTCGGAAACTCAGAAGCTGCGGCACTAGGTACACAGTTTCTTAGTGGTGTTTTCCACGAGGGTTTCTTATCATCCACAGAATCACAAATCTCTACAAGCATCTGATCAGCGTTGTTCTGAAGACAAGATTGACTAACATCTTTAATCCATATAGCTGTCTGAACTTTCTTAGCAATAAGCCTCCAGCACATTGCAGATGTTATATTCACCAGTTTCTCCCATATTAATGGAAAATCTTTGTCCTTTCTATAAGCCGGAGGAGCGGAATATACAAAATAACCATTTGGTCTAAGAAGTCGGTTTACTTCTTTCAAAAGAATTCCATCTGCAAATATCATATAAAAATTTGAGTACCAGAGTTTAACTAGCCTAAAAATGTGTTTTAAAGATCGGGTTGAACTAGAAAAAATACCATTCTCGTGCCAATCAACACGACACCTTGAGCAATGAACCATTTCAAATGAGTTACTGGGGTAGGGGAGTTGTTTTGTAGCTAAGGCAGATATCATAGTACCAATCCCTCGTTCCAAAGCGAACTGGATTTGATTTTCATGACCATCTTTTGGAGCAAATGACATCGTGTGTATATCTAATGGAAGAAGATAAGCTGAGAAACTGGCGACCCCACAGCCAACATCAAGAACTTGATAGATACCAGATGAACGAAGATCGCCTGTTTCATTCGTAGTCATATTCCCTAATCTGCAGAAGTTAAAAACTGATCAACTGAATTTAAAACAATGGAGAAGAGTCGGCAAATGAAGAACTTGAAACCAAAAAGCTAGAAAAGATGCAAGATTGTGTTGCAGTGTTTGAGAGACATGTTTCTCATATGTCTTAGATATATTTGTGTTAGTTCCAACAGATAGACAGGGGTCCTTAGATGTCTGTTTAATCAAAAGGTGGAAATTTTGACCCATTAACTATAAATGAGAAGAATTGGCTTCTTTCTTATCCCACTCGGTTCAAATGGGTCCCAAAGAAAAAAAATTACCTAAATGGGGAACAGGTTGAAAGCCGCTCAAAGTCTATTTCTACTAGATAAAGCCCCATAAATCTTTTAACTCAAATTGAGATTATTAGATAAATTTTACGTAATAATGTTTTAAGTAAAAATTATACTGTATATCTAATTCAGAAAAACTGGACTAAAAAGGTATGTGTGTGGATTCAGCCTGGACCGTTACAGTTTGTACTAAAAATAACTTGTTTCAACACAATCCTATCAACCGACCGCCCATTTTGTGAGCTCCAGCATATACTAATCATTGCAACTTCACATCACAATAATAAGTTTTAATGTTAGGGTATGCCCATATCAGTGCTAATGATTCGGATCTCTAATACTCAGGGTCAAAATGATCAGATTTAGAGAAGCAAGAAAACTGCTTCTACTGAATTCTGGTTCCAACACCTTCTAAAACATTTGTGGCACAAAATTTCAAAATATACTTGTGATCAACACAATTTCAAAACATAAAGGAAGTCCTTTGAAAATACCTCTCAATGTATTCAGTAGCTCCATGTTTAAAATGGGTACCACCACCTGGAAACCACCATAACTGATCCTTCTCATGCACCCAATTTTGCCCTCCTTTTACTTCAGAAAGACGTGTATGATTCACATTGCTCCTCCATACATAGTCTCGGCTAGTTGGCCATCTAATGGGTATCTTATAATCAGTTGGTGGAGGTACCAAGCAAAATAAACGTCTTTCTAATGGAGGACAATGCCTTTCTAAATCTTCTCGCTTGGTGATATCTAAATTTGGAAGTAGCTCGTTGATGTACGAAGGGTCATGGCATGGAATATGCTCATTAAATTCTATAGGGCATATATTCATCCCATTTTCAGGAATTGTAAGTGGTGAGTGTCGATGAGTAAGAATAACTCTATTACTAAATGTGGGATCACCTGTCAGCATAAAAGAATAAAATCGATCAATGCAAGTAGACTTTGAATACTCTGATGATTAGTTAAGGGTATTGATAACATGAAGTTAACCAAATGAACTGAAGTTTCAACCATCAGCGGTTTTACGAAGCTCCTATATAAATATGATCCCTGATCTAATGTGTACTCTAAGCAAATATAGATATATGCAAAATTACAAGGCTCTTGTGCCTAATAACCGATATTTACTGATTCCTAGATATGAGATATGATACTCAAATGAATAAACATAATTACAATAATGAATTTTCTAAAAGCAATTTCTCACATATTTCTTCAAACCTAATTACATTGCCCGTAAATAATTGGGGAAAACCAAAATCAGACTCACTTTTACCCAAACACTTAAAAGTTTATGTGCATTAGAAACTTGTGAGCATTACAAGAATAATTCAGCTCATTCACATCTCACAGCCGATAAATTTCATTGCTTTAAACTCCTAAATCCTAAGGAAACCAAAATAGCAAAATCAGTCAACTAATAAAGATTTGCTACTACTTTAAGTAATCAAAGTTTGGATTTTTACTCTAACTGCGTAAAAATAACTCGCCTCGTTTCCGCAATGCGAAACTTTACACAATTATCACTAAACTACTACACAACACATGTTTTCAAACAAGATCTACACACCCAAATCACTAAACTTACAAAACAAACACAAATCATCATCTTCAACATTTCACATCAATTATCAAATCCATAAACACAAACAAGAAAAGGGTACCTAGTGATGTTGATGAAGATGTATAATTCATAGCAAACTGATCATCTTGCACATATATTGAAGACGAATTACGCCCAAAAAAAGTCCCACAATAAAAAGAACCAACCATAACTAAAAGAACCAACAATACAGTCTTCCCAGACTTCAAATCAAATGCAGATGATGTCCACCCAAACAAACCACCATTCATTTTAAATCACAATTAAACCAAAGTTTAGTACTTTTTCTAGATTTTCAAGATAAAAAGATAACAAATTTATGTTTATAAGAATGAGTTTTAGTTTAAAGATGGGATCTAGATGAGTGTGAGAGTAAATTTTTTATAAGACATTGGGATTCATGTTTGAGGGTATGTCGGCTCAACAGATCTTAAAACACTTTCAGTTCACTCGAAACACAACTGATGTATCTTATGTGTTTAAGATTAAAAAAAGCATAAAAGATATGTTTTCTAAAATTTACCGAGTTAAAACACACGCTTTTTTATTAACATATATACCTACATACTTTCGAATTTTGTTCCGACTTCACTCATATGACCGATTTATATTAATATAATATTATATTAATTAATATTATTTTATTACAATACGGGTAAAGTCGAAACAAAATTTGAAAGTACATGAATGTATATGTTAATAAAAAAGTATGTGTTTCAACTCGGTAAATTTTAGAAAGTACGTTGTTATTTTATGGCTTTTACCCTTTGATGGGGTCGAAATTTAGATCCGGCTAAAACATACCATGTACTACTTTTTAATGGATGTCACATGTTTACGATTTATACTATACAAACCTCTTATGATTGTGAGGGGTTTTAGTCAAAAATTCTTTTGTTTTTTTTTTGTTTTTAGTAAAATACATTTTTTTTGCCAGTTTTTGTTCTTTATTTTTTACAATTTTAAGCGTTTGACTTATTTTATGTTTCGTACTTTCAGGTTTATATTTTTTTGATATAAATAAAATTATAAAAATTAAAATTAAAATTAAAAAAAAATAAATAAATAAAAAAAAAAAAAAAAAAAAAAAGATGAGGGGGAAACGGTGGTTTGTATAACCTACCTCATTTTATATTTAACCTCTTTGTCACATAATAGTATAATACTGTTAACACCAAAAATTGTACTACTTTAACATTGGCTAAACGGAATAATAACAATACTCACTCACTCCACGTCAGCGCCACCTCAGCTTTCTCTCTCCTACTTTACCACTCACTCACCACCCGTTTTAACACTCACTCACCACACCAAACCCACTCACTCCACATCATCTTTTTTATTTAATTCATTCATATTAAATTTTTGGAAAATACCACTCAAATCTGGCGCAAAAAGAGCACGCAGAAATGGTGAAGAATTTGTATAAAAATGAAGATAAGTTGCAGGTTTATAAGAAAATAAAGTGTTTGATTTTTTTTGGGGCCTCGTTGTTTTATCACTCACGGGCGTGAGTGAGTCACGCAAATACACACAACTCACGCGTGAGTCTATTATAGGGGGCAAGCGTGAGTGCCTCACTGGCACAACTCACGGGCGAAAATGTATCTATTCCGTCTAGCCTTATTTTTAACATCTAACACATCAAAATAATTTCGCACTCATAACATCATTAACATCAGCTTTTCTAAACTTATCATTTTTATTTTCTTTACCAGTTTTTTAAACAAATTAATTTTTCATTCATTAATTTACAAAAATTGCAATACCAAAAAAAATGTAAACGACTAATCGCGGTGCAAGTTATATTGTTGGAATCACTCCTAAACCTTAATTCAAGTGTTAGTGATTCATATGTAATAGTTAGCTTAATATGTCCTTTATGTTTGTTATTAAGCTAAGGCTTATGTAGAAGGCTCATAAGCCTTGGCCCAAGCCCATAGGAAGGGAAGGAGTCTAGATGTGTTGCCCTAGCTCCTTGCCCTATAAATACTCTTGTATAACCCTCACTTGAGGGTTGGTTGTTCAATTCACTCTCATTCTAAAAAAAAAAAAAAAAAAAAAAAAAAAAAAAAATGACACCACCTATACTCTTAAGAAATCACTAATGTTAGGAAAGTATGAACAAGTTCAGCCTAGCATCATTAAGAGAATTGCACCTGTAACACTTAGCAAACGTGAACCCAGATTGCCTACTGACAAAACACAAGTTACTAATGTGCTTCCCTCTACTGAAACAGGACTAGTTGCTTCTTTTTCAAACGTCCGCACTTCACAGCCTAGGAGCAATACAAGGAAGAATAGGAAGTTGCGACCTAAGAAAAGAATAATAAGGAATTCTGAAGTAGAAGAACACCCTAGGACTTTGAATAAGACTCACGTTGCACCTACTTTAGATATTACGTCTGACAAATGTAATAGAAAAAGTGTTGTAACGAATGCTAAACCTTTAAGTACTTTTGATATTCAGTCTGATGCTTCTTGTGTTATTTGTCGTAAAAGTATGCTTTCTGATTGTCATGACAAATGTGTTGCTAGAGCTATCATGTCTCGTTTAAGGAATCCTAAGAATCGGAATACCTCTAGGCCCACTAATGCTTCTAAGTCTGTGCTTGGTAAACCGCCCTCTTTAGATTCTACGAAACACATTGATATCCCTGTAGCTCCAGTATCACCTCCAAGGAATGTAGTACCACCTAGTGCATTCACTAAGACTAAAGCTAAGACTAGTTGGAGATGGCAGAAATGGATACATAATACACTAGGATTTAAATGGATGCCTAAAGTCATTGATGTGTGTATTTTTACTATAACTGCTTCGGAACCCTCTAACACTTCGGGTTCCACATCTACTTCTATTCCATCTGTGTCGTCTGTGTGTAATGCAGGTGATACAGATCATCCTCTGGATTGTTGATAGCGGATGTTCCCGATACATGACAGACAATCTTAAACTGTTATCAAACTTTATTGCAAAGTTCATTGGCACTGTCAGATTCGGGAATGATCACTTCGCAGCTATCATGGGCTACGGAGATTATATCATTGGCAATATCGAAATTAGCAGGGTTTATTATGTGGAAGGCCTCGGTCACAATCTCTTTTCAGTCAGTCAATTCTGTGATGGAGATTTGGAAGTTGCTTTTCCGGAGAAAACTTGTTTCATTCGTGATCTACAAGGAAACGATCTAATGTCTGGCTCTCGCAATTCTAGTCTATACACAATCTCAATGCAAGACATGGTTGCTTCATCTCCCATCTGTCTACTTTCAAAGGCAGCATAAACAAAATCCTGGCTATGGCATCGTCGTCTCTCACATTTAAACTTTCAAACCATCACCAACCTTGGTCGACACAAACTTGTTGAAGGTCTCCCGAGATTCCGATATTCCAAAGATCACCTATGCTCAGCTTGTGAACAAGGGAAAAGCACTCGTGCTCATTTTCCTTCAAAGGTGGAACACAGCTCTCAACATGTGCTTCATCTTCTTCACATGGATTTGTGTGGTCTGATGCGCGTGCAAACGATTAATGGCAAACGCTACATCTTGGTAATTGTCGATGACTACTCACGATGGACTTGGGTCTACTTTCTTCGAAGTAAAGATCAAGCTCCACATATGATCATCACCTTTCTCACAAAAATTCAAGTCCAGCTCCGGAACACCGTCCGCCAAATCAGAACAGACAAAGGAACTGAATTTGTGAACCAAACTCTTCGAGAATTTTATGAGAAAGTGGGAATTGAGCATCAGACATCTATTGCACGTACACCAGAACAAAACGGAGTTGTTGAAAGACGAAACCGTACGTTAGTGGAAGCTGCAAGAACAATGTTAATCAATGCTAAACTTCCAGATTACTTGTGGGCAGAAGCTGTATCAACTGCATGCTATACTCAAAATCATTCAATGATTACAAAACGCCACAACAAAACACCTTTTGAGCTTATCTACAACCATAAACCGAATCTCAAACACTTTCATGTATTTGGATCCCTTTGCTACCCAAATAATGATCGTGATGACTTTGGAAAGCTCAAAGCCAAAGCTGACATTGGAGTCTTTATAGGATATTGTGAAAATTCTAAGGGTTTTCGGATCTGGAATCGTCGTACAAAGCAGGTTATGGAAACGACTCATGCTAATTTTGATGAACTTACAGATATGGCTTCTGAGCATAACAGCTTGGAACCCGGTCACAACCGTTTAAACTTCCCTCAAACCCCATCATCAGCTGAACTAAGCCCCCAGCTTACTCGTCAACAAATGGAAACGCTATTTGCTCCGCTGTTTAGTGATGACATTGATGAACGTGCTCCAGGTGTATCCGCTATTTCCGCTGCTCAACCTGATCATACTCTTATACCTGATACACCTGCTACAACAACTAATGTTGAAGAAGCACCACCAGTTGACTCTACAACAACAGTTGAACAAACTGCTTCCAACGACGCTGAACCAGCTGCTGATGTTCTTAATGAAGTACCCCCACCTGCAGATTTTGATCCAAATGCGTTCTTTAACCCGTTTGCCAATGAAACTGCTGCACCTGATGTCGCGGAATCATCAACAAACCATTTGAATCCTCAAAATCTACACAATGTATACCAACATCAACCCTCTACACATCGTTGGACAAAAGACCATCCTCTAGAGAATATTATTGGCCACCCGAATCAACCAGTCGTTACAAGACAACATCTTCACACAGATGGTGAACATTGCATTTATGCTCTCACTGTCTGCCAATCTGAGCCTAAAAACATTAAAGACGCAATAACAAAAGACAACTGGATTGAATCCATGCAAGAAGAACTCAACCAATTCAAACGTATTGAAGTGTGGAAACTGGTTGAAAGACCAACAGGGGTCTACGTCATTGGTCTAAAATGGATTTGGAAGAACAAATTAGATGCCGAAGGGAACGTAATCAGAAACAAGTCACGTCTGGTGGCTAAGGGTTATAGACAGGAAGAGGGTATTGACTTTGAAGAATCATTCGCTCTGGTTGCTCGTCTTGAGGCTGTTCGAATCTTTCTCGCGTTCGCGGCTCATATGAATATAACGGTCTTTCATATGGACGTCAAAACTGTTTTTCTGAATGGACAACTGAAAGAAACAGTTTATGTCAGCCAGCCAGAAGGATTCGTTGATCCCGAGTTCCTGAACCATGTCTACAAACTGAACAAAGCTCTGTATGGTCTTAAACAAACTCCTCGGGCGTGGTACGATAAGTTATCATCCTTCCTCGTTGCCAATAAATTCACCAAAGGTTCGGTCGATCCTACACTTTTCATACAATATCACGGGGCTCACATCTTAATCGTTCAAATCTATGTGGATGACATCATTTTTGGGTCAACACATTTAAAATACTCAAATGCTTTTGCAAAATTAATGACAAAACATTTTGAAATGTCAATGATGGGTGAACTCACATTCTTTCTAGGAATGCAAGTTCATCAATCACCCCTTGGTATTTTCTTGAGTCAGTCCAAATATGCCCTTGAATTGTTAAACAAATTTGGAATGCAAAACTGTGACACCTATGCCACACCAATGTCTCCTACCAAGAAGCTTGATGCTGATTTACATGGGAAATTGGTGGACCCTACCAAATACCGTAGTATTATTGGGTCTCTCATGTATCTAACAGCAAGCAGACCTGATATTGTTTTTGTCGTATATCTTTGCTCCCGTTATCAGTCGAGACCAACTGAAACCCACCTCTCTGAGGCTAAAAGAATCCTCCGATACATTAAGGGAACCATTAATTTGGGGATCTGGTATCCGAAGGATTCTGGTTTTGAACTAATCGCTTTTTCAGACGCTGACCACGCAGGATGCTTAGATTCACGAAAAAGTACTTCAGGAGCTTTACAATTTCTTGGTGATAAACTGGTGTCATGGCAATCGAAGAAGCAGGATTGTACATCGCTGTCCTCAACCAAAGCAGAATAGGTAGCCATGTCGGCGTGTTGTGCTCAAGTCATTTGGATGAGAACACAACTCAAAGACTATGGTTACGTATTTGACAGAATCCCGATGTACTGCGACAATCGGAGTGCTATTGCGATCTCATGCAACTCAGTTCAACATTCGAAATCAAAGCACATCGATCTTCGATATCATTTCATCAAGGATCACGTGGAACAGGGTACTGTTGAATTATACTTTGTGGGTACAGAATACCAATTGGCAGATCTCCTCACCAAAGCCTTAGCTCCTGCTAGGTTTAATGAGTTGGTCCACCGGATTGGTATGCGGTGTTTGACTCAAGAGGAACTGGATGAACTCTTAAAACATTCTTAAAAAACCAGTCAAACACCAAAACCTCTTTTGTAAATATTTTTCAAAAACAAAATACAAAAATATAAAATCAGTTAAAACAACAAAAATATTCTTCTATCTATATTTCTTTTAACATGGCAAGTACAAATCTTCCGTCAACACTCAAATCTTTCAAAATTCAGTATTTTTTTTATCAAGTGTTGAGGGGGAGAAAACTAATATTTTTCAGTTTCATAAAACATTGTACTTGCATGTTACCTTATCCCGGTTGTTTCTTTAATAATGGTGGTCACATTTCTGGTTTACTGACACTCCTTGGACTAAAATTTATAAACTTTCATTATTTCTTAAGTCGAGGGGGAGTGGTGTCAATTTTTTCTTTCCAAAATATCATTCGTTTGGTAACCAAAATGGAAGTTAAAGGCATTGGATATAAATGGAAAAGGTGGAGGGACTGAAAGTGTCAAAAGCTTAAAGTTATTTTATTAAAACAATCCACCTAACCACATTTACTCATCACATTTAATTTTCACCAAACTCATCCTACGCCTAACATTCGATCTTCAAATCCGTGTTTTGGATCATCAATTTGTAAGTCGTTTCACAATCTTAAAATGTTTTTAAACAAGGGTTTTGAATCTTTCTTAAATCCAACGGTTAAAACGTAAGATTGAGTGATTTTTGTGTTCTACGCATAAGCGTATGAACACGTAATCGAGTTTGAGTGTTTTTGGTTAAAATGGTTATGTCAAAACGTTCATTTAATCACTATGATTCCATTTTTATCATCAATACTCGCCCAGAAATACGAATTGTTTGATTTTGAAAATTAGGGTTCATGCGTTAGGTTGGGGTTTTTCAAATGAGAACGTTTTTGGTTAAAAGGATTGTTGTGTGATGTTGTTTACATGATGAATTGATCATATCCATGTTTAGAATCAACCCAGAAACACTAATTGATTGATAATTAGAAATTAGGGTTTATGTTCTTAATATTTGGGTATTTTCGATTCGTTGAGAATTTGATGTTAAAACTTGGACATAACAACTCACTTGACTTCTTAGAACTACCAGAACAGGTTTTGTACAAATCCTATGGCTAGATAACTTAGGCGTAATTCTTGAAACTTAGGGTTTAAGTTTACGCATAAGTCTTCTTACGCGTAACTGTTTAATGTGTATTCATGCTATGATCTGAAAAATAACTAAATATAGATGTTAATGTTGATGTTGTGATGAAATTATTTCAGGTTTATTACGCGTGAAAATTCACAATCAAGGGTACTTGCCATCTACGCATAAGGATCACCTTACGCGTAGCATGTTATGCGTAAGAGAAATCTTACGCGTAACTTTTACGCGTAAAGTTCTACATAAGAGACTACGCGTATCCTGTGAAGGATATGCGTAAACAGTGACCTCTACGCATAAGGTTGACTCTTACGAGTAAGCCTTACGCGTAAGGTTCCAAATACGCTTACGCGTAAGCTCTACGCATAAGGTCCTCTTTTCCTACGCGTAATATTTCTTATGCGTAAGACAAGAACCTACGCATAAGCTTACGTTTACGCGTATAATCACTCCTGTTTACGCATAAGCTTGCCATTTCTACGCCTAAGTCTAGTTTAACCTTAATTATGAATTGTTACGCGTGCAAACTTGTAAATAAATAAATCATAACGCCACGAAACCAATAATGTCACTAATAAGCTTAAACGTTTAATATGTTGTGAAAAATAAGTGAAAACATGGACTTTAAAACTTAAAGTTAATCAACTCACGAAACTTATCACGACGTCATTGGACTATTGGACAAACAAGTGACATTGGACTCGTAACAATCATCGACATATCACATTCAATAATTAGACAATAAGATCATCTGTTGACTAACATAATGTCTTTCGATATGTTGGTTCTTTTGGCTAAATATCTTTCAGATCACGACATGGACGCTCAAATGCAGAATGTGGAAGCACCAAATGTTCTCACCGTTGCTGATATCTTCCCTAATGGCTATCCAATGAAGATAGGAAAGAACAACCTTCGTGTTGATTTTGATACTCTTACCTGCTCGGAATCCTCTTGTTTAATTGTTGTGGATATTCTGAAGAATCATCCCTATCATAACATGCTCACCAATTCTGCTACAGTGCCTGAGATCTATATTCACCAGTTCTGGAATACAATGCAAAAACATCAAAGGAAGCAGACACCACCTATACTCTTAGGGGGAAGATGTTAGGATCGTATTTATGGTTGAAATGGTGAATCGGGAGGTCTTGGAAGATAGAAGAACACCATCTTCAAGTTAGAGAGAGAAGCTAGAGAGAGAAGGGAAAACTAGTGTGTTTATTTGATTCGCTCCGAACGGTCTATCTTTTATTAGTCAACCACTTGTGAATTGTCAACCATAAAAGTCAAACAACTTGAGAACGCAATGCAATTATCCAGGAGAGTTTAGTGTTTCCCCGGGTCGTTAAGTCCCAACGAGCTGTGCGATTGAATAGCTAAACGCGTAGTGATCGGGTGATATTGAACAAGAAAGGGGTTATGATTGATTACACTAAGGAAATTAAATCTACAAAGACTTTGAAGTCATTTTAATTCTTTATTTAAAATCGTTTAACGATTAAAACCTAAAAAGCGTACGTTTACTGAATTTTACGTAAACGTAAAATTTAAAACGTAAATTTAAAAGAATAAAACACCTACAGATATGAAAATGATATTTTTACAATCCAAATAATAAAAGAAAATTATTGGAAAATTAAAATTATTTTTATAACTATTTATTTAATTATTTATTAATTAAAAACTATTTAAACTAATTAAATTCTAGAAAATAGAAGATGAACAGTAAAAATTATGAAAAATTTCCTAAAATTATTTTATATTACTGAGAACAAGGGGAAATTAACAGAAACCAATTTGGAGCACAAGAACAATGATTTGGGCACACTACTAATATGAATAAGCACTTGAAATAAGCAATAAGCTATCCAAAAGCTACCATAAGCTACTACAGCCTAAATCTAACCTAAAATGAGCTACTGCAACTGATTGAGACCTAAAAAGCACAAGCTAAAGAAAAAAAACTCGAGACCAGATTTCAACTCTCAACATGCCAAACGGCCCTACAGCAGCTACTTTAAGCCCCTATTAAGCTAGCTAAAAAAAACACAAAAATAAACTGAAAATACCTACTTAACAACCACCAACCCAAGTGCAGGTATCCAAAATTTCAGCTGATTTGAACTAAAAATGAATCTGTGAAAATTCCACAAAGTTTTGCAAAAATCACTTTTTCACTTTTTTTTTGTTGACAGAAGCAGGGCAAAACTGGGCTGTTTGGACAGCTTATTTAGTGCTTATATGAAATTCATAAAATTCCACAAAAATGATATTTGAAAACTTCACCAACTGAACTTAATTATACCAAAATTTCAACAGCTTTGGAGCAGAAATGAGCAAATGAAAAATCCACAAAGTTTTGTAAAAACCACTTTTTCCACTTTTGACTTTTTTATGAGTTTTGACAAATTGACTTTAATGAACTTTGAATCAATCCTACTTACTGATTATGTTATATTAAGCTATTAGAATATGAAATTAAGCTAGATAACAAACTTTTGAACTGATATGAAAGATTATGCAGCCTAGAGTACTAACAGTGATGAAAACAAGAGACTTAAAGTGATTATTGACTTTTTATACTATGACTTTCTGATTTTATGACCAATATTCACTACATGAACCTATTTTAACCTGTTCCAACTAAAAACAACAACAAAAACAAACCATAACTCATAGAACAAGCTTGATCCAAACACTCGTTAAAGTAACTTGAAATGAGGTTTTCAAAGCATATGACTGAATAAGCCTAGGATTCCAGTTTCAAAGGTTTAAATATGGTATACTGAGATTATAGAAGCATAAAAATACAAACCACAACAACAATTACCTATAAATCCAAGTTACATTATAATTGATAGTGAAAAATGAGGAACATGAGAGCTTACAAGTGATCAGACTGAAAACTAAGAACCAAGAACCATTACCATATCCTATAGCCTCCCATAAGGCACTAATACCACTGCAATCCAAAATCAGCCATGTTCATTTCTTCAATCTCCTTTTCTTCTGATTTTTGATTTTTGACTATTTATTTAGTGATTTTTGACATTTTTAGTAAAACTGAATGAGAATAAGTTTAATGACTTAAAGAGCTTATAGAAGCTGATTAGTGACTAAAATGAGCTTATAGAACCAGTAACCAACACCTTTTAACATTACAAGAGTAAATTGAGATTTTCAAAGGTAAAAATGCATAAACTGAAATTGTACTGAAACACTGGAATTGATTATTGAAATAGCTTAGAAATACATTAAAAACACTGAAATTACAACTTAGAATTAGGTTTTACAACTGGAATTTAAGTTATATTAAAAACGACATAAAGACAATAAAATTAAAATAGATTACTATCCACATTGCTCCTTAGCTGCTTTATAATGATCTTTTGAACTTAGCCGACCTCTCTGAGACTTTCCCACTTGATCTTGGCCATTGGATTCATCAAATTCATCATAAACGTCCATTTGGACTTTTGGGGCCAAAATATCAAAAGCAGGTTTTTTGCAATTAAAGATTTTTGGATGTTTGTGGAGGTGTAGGAGAGTGGGTAGACAGCTGGGGTTGAGGTGGATGCAAGTGGTGGTGAAACCATGGAGGTGGAGGGTGGTTTCTGGTTTTGGCGGGGTATGTGAGGGAAGAACAGGGAAGGAGGTATAAGGGAGTGGGTTTGACCGGGTTGACTTGGGCTGGGTTTAGTAACTGGGTTATAGGATTGGACTGGATTGGTTTAGGTTTATTTGATTTAGGATTGGAAATGGATTTTTGGTTAAACCTTAGGGATCATTTCTGCTAATACTGAAAATCCAAGGGCCAATCTTGCCAAGTTTCATTAGTACAAGGACCATAAAAGGTAATTTTCCATTTTTAAACTTCCAAGGACTATTTTTGCCAATTTTGAAACTTGAAGGACCAAACTTGTAAATTCTCCAAACTTTTTACCCAAGGATCATTTTTTATAAATTTTGATTTTAAAAGGACTTGGGTTGACTTTTATTCCAAAACAAATGCTCAGGGACTGATTTTGTCAGGATTTGAAAGTTGAGGGACTGAAATTGCCAATTATGCAAACTTAGCTCGTTTTTCATCTGTTTTTAAACATTTTGCATCTGAAACATATAAAATACAATCCTTGGATATATTTTGTATTTTGCTGCATATTTGAGTGTTTTTAAGTGTTTTGGCAGCTCAGATAAGACAAAAATGATGAGTATTTACACACTCATCAATCCCCCACACTAAACTATTGCTAGTACCTAGCAATCTTTTATGAAAATTTAATGGATTTAAGTCTCTTTACCAAAAGCCATTACTTATGGAGTAGCCAATTGTTTCAGTTCAAGTAAGAACCTTGGTACAATGATAACCAAATGATTTTGAGCAAATCACCAGCTTTCAACGGTTTTGATTTGTCTTTACCAGAAGCCGTTTGCTTCTGGACTAGCCAACTCTTAGATAAATATCTTTGGTGAGTCGATTTACCAATTATGGTTTTCCAACTGCCTTTACCACAAGCCATAAACTTGCGGGCTAGCCAACTCTTCACTAATTAAAGATATGGTGAGCTGAACACCATACAATTTTGGGCAAATTGCAAGCCGTCAACGGATTTGAGATATCTTTACCAAGAGCCGTTTGCTCCTGGATTAGCCAATCCTTTTACGTTAAACGGGTTTTAACATACCACAAGTCGAGTGGTATAGAAATTAATCACTTCTCAACCGATCGGGCGTTCAAATACCGAACACCATTTCCGTCAACCTTTTGGTATTAACCATTTAGCTGAGTGGTTTCTATAAATAGATTCTCAACCGATCAGGTCTTCGTTTGCCGAAGACCATTTCTGTTTAGTTTTGGCAACTTTCGACCACTAAACGAGTTTTAGTAAACCAATAGTAACATGGTTCCAAGAATGAACTTGACTTTGTTAACCGATGAGGTATTCATTACCGAAAACCATTTCTCTGAATTTAGGTAATTTAAAAGTATTTTCTAACGATCCATGATCGTTATCAAATCACACCCCCTAACTACT